>JARHVA010008454.1:185000-410000 GCA_037957365.1 Torreya grandis
ATTACACGTGGCATAAGGAAAGAGTTGCCTAGGCAGCCTCAAGGAGATGTGACCATGTGTCTACCACATGTTATACATAAAAAAATAGAAAACTAGGCTAGATTGGATAATTTTAAAATGTCACATAACCCTTACTAAATCTAGTTGGTAGTACAATATTATGGCTTTAAATTTAACTCCAAATTGGGAAATAAAGAGAAGATATTAGGCCACTAATCCAAATTTAAATCTAAATCAAGTGAGATACTAAATGCCATTAATACAAGGGAATGTATGTATGATTTTATAAACATCCCAAGGTAGAATTTCTAATAGTTATCACTATATACCCTTAAGATAAAATCAACTCCTTGATTTTTGATCCCTGTCACATACCCCTTGTGTTTTCCCCTACACTCAATACCTTTATATTAGCCTCCATCTTATTTCAATGGTTGCATCTTCCTCAAACCCTAAATTCAAACCCAGGTATAGAGATACCCTAGTCCTAGAAGGCTTGACTGTATTCAATCACTATAATGACTTATTTGAAGCTATCGAGTACATACCTAAAGACTAGGGATTTGATAATGATGAATAAACTAAGTTTGAATATGCCTTTTGAGCTTATATAAATGCAGTCTCCATAGGTCCATGGCTAAAACTAAGATGTTCCCTTACATTGACTTGTTCAAAAACTTGATCCTCACTACTAGGAGAGTGTAGGATGTCCATAATTGGGTCTTCTTAGTCAACTCCCAACATGAGATTACTAACATCTCTAGTAATACCTATAAAGCATATTACTCCCTCCTAGTCTTCACCTTTTCATATGATGTTGAAGGTGTGTAGACTTGGACTGACACTTTCTAAACTTATGAGATCCTATTGGATTAGGTCGAGAATCTAGATGCCAAGTGGGTGATCAAGGAGGACATTAATGCATACACAATCCATACCTTTTGGGAGGAGGTCTGAGTGGGTATGATTATGCAAAAGTAATTTTTTAGGGCCCTAAACTACCTACATGTTAACAAATTTTGGATTCCCCTCCTCCACTTGATTCTCACTAGCTTCAACATTCTAAACATAGGAGGACTGATCAACTTCAATTTGGTCAATGTTATAGCAGATGCTCAAGTATGGGGAAATTTCTATATGATCATCTATCTCATAGATGTGGTCTACAATACACTCACCTTCAATCCATTTTCTTTTCTTGCATGGTTTCTAGTGGGCTTGGTATTCCATGTTGTATTTTATAAGTTATATGGACACCAGTACCATAACCATAGCATAATCAATAAGGTCCCAATGCCCCATTATTTTAATAAAATAAAGACTCTATTGTGACCATTAGTGACAACTAGTAATTATAGGAGTATACCATGATTTGAGTTATAGGCATTTTCAAATGTCCCCTCTGCCTCTTGTAAGTCATCTTGGATCACCTAGCAGATCAAGAGATCACATACCAACTAGTGGAGGGTGTTTTCATTTTTTACATTAACCGCTAGCAAAAAGCATGCCCGCCACTCCCAATTACCATTTGAAACCATGTGTATAAGGTTTTCCCTCTTCTCTAAAAAATGGTGACTAGGTGGGAACCCTTTGATCTAAAGAGAGCCAAACTCCAACATTGGGACCCTAAGGGCATGGTCAAGGCTCATCTAGTGAGGTAATCAACTCACCTTAATATAAATTATGGATACCAATAAGAGGATGATTATGAGATGTAATTGAATTATACAAATTACTAAGAGGTGTTATCCCATATCATGGTTTAAAAGAAGAAGGGAAAGAATTTTTAGTCAAACCCATCTACACCCCCTCTAACACCCACTTATTTTATGAAGGATGTCACCCCATTTCCTCCCATAATTTTCAAGAGGATTTTTTAGGGTATTCTATTACCTTCTCCTCTATGATCACCTATTCATCATGCCCCAACTCCACCTCTACCTCCTCTAGCAGCTCTGATAGCCCATCCCCAACAAAACCAAACCTACATAACTTGGTGTTAGTCATCCCAAGCATAGGTAAATAAATCACCGATACCTCAACCCCAAGTTGAAAAAACCTTAAGGTTTGATGTTAGTAGGAAACCTTGAGGTGATAATAGATCATGGATCCCATAAATAACCTATTCAATTTACTCCCCTCACTCCCACTATTTTTTAGCACCCTCTCATTTCACCACCCAAACATGTACCCCTCCCTCAAGCTACTCAAGTGGTGCCTCATCTCTTACCTATTTTTCCCCTTACATTTTTCATCTAGGTACCCTTGGCCTCAATATTCCCAAACATCCTTAGTTCTTCATTTCCCTCCACCCCATCCATTACCCAACTCAGAACCTCCTTGATGCCTCCATTAGGTATACCTCAAATCTAGGTACCTACAAGTGCACCTATTTTGATAATCACAACTAAAACATTTAGGAGTGCATATAAATTGGTTTAAACTATTTAGGCACCCCTTAGATCATCTTATCACCTCTATTGATAGTCTAAAAACCTCCACAATCACCCCTATGACTCTTGATATCCCTGTTAGTCCTACCAGAGAACCTGAGGCTAACCTAGGTAAGAGACATAATAAGAAGCATAAGGTGACTCACCCTTAGGATTTAGTATAGATACCTTTTGTTCCATCCAAACCTCCTCTTCCAAGCTCTACATCTCTTCCAAATCTAGCCATGGTAGCTCTACGTATTTATCGCTAGCCCTCTCTTTCCATCACCTTGGGCACCCAGGGATTTTTTTGACCAAATAATATCTTCCCTTCTAATGAATACCCCTCTATAGGGAGTAATTTCACCTTAGGTGGGCATGACCTAGGGCTAGTGGTAGGCACAGATGTCCTTATTATCCTCCCCATTCATCCTTCTTCCCTTCCCTCCCATGCCCCCTCTTCTTCAACTACTTTCCTCATTCACACCTTTTGCTTCCTCCATCTCCCCTCAACATCATTCTCCACCCATTACCATAATTTATACCACTATTATAACATATCTTAGAATATGAGGGATGGTCTTTTATTCATAAGCATCAGAGATGACAACCTAACGCCACCCATATGTGTAATGAAGTTTCAACTATGCCATGGGAAGCATGAAGAGAACCCTCACACATAACTTCATTTAGAAGGGGAACTCGATGGTTTGGAAAACCCAATAATATTTTCTCCCTAACTAAGGTGAGTACCTTAATTGGGGAGGAAAAGGTAGTTGAGGACCCATTCTCTATTCATTGGGTAACCCATGACATGTCAAAGAAGCTCCTCAAGGATATGTAAAGTCAAGTTCAAACCTTAGAGTCCCAAGTAAAGATATTTTTTAGAATCACAATGACTAAGAGTGTGGGTGAATCAATCTTAAAAAACCTTTACAACTTTACTTTATCATTCATGAACTATCAAATCAATATAGTGAACTAGCAACACATCAAGAACCATTTATATGAGCATGAGACAAGAGCATAACACATAAAACACTTATTTGAGTGGGAAACCCTAAATGGGAAGAAAATACACTTCTGTCTACAAATTTATTATAGTATTATAATACAAACATTAAATTTAGTGAAGCACCCACTTGGAGTACCCACCCCAACTAGTTAAGCACCAACTCAACTAGGCTTTAGTAAGTACCAACTTGCAAGGAGGCACCAACCCCCTAGATGACTAAAAATTAACTCAACCACATATTTTATTTGATTAACTCAAGGACATATTGTTTCTCAACAAACTGATGATAATCACTTCTTCATCTCTTCACACTCTTAGCCCTTTCAAACTACCTTCTAGGTTGTTTCGCTTAACTAGGTCTCTTCAAGACAGATTAGGTCATTTGATCTTGATATTGATATCAAATAACCTTATTAGATATTTATGATAGTTTTTATGTACCATTATAATTGTCTAAAATACCTTCTTTATCTCTTCAAAGTGTTATATCTTCCACTCCAATGCACACACTCTCTAATTAGACAATTACACCTATTATGCCTTGTTCTTATACTAGGCTCTTACTCATACACCTCTTGGTTATCCATACACACTTTCCCACTTATATTTTCACCTAATAGGTATTATTAAATATTAAAAACATTAATAAAACATTACATTAGCTCATCCATAGCTCAAATGGACCAAATCCTTCTTTAAGCATTAAGGAGACCTAATTCAATTAGGCCTTCATTAATACATGTTACCATTTGATCTTATTGGAACAATTTAAAAATTCATACACGAAAGTAAAAATAAATATGAGACTCAAATATACATCTAATAATATAATCTTAGGTCTATGAAACCTTTTATCTCTAATCACCACTTGAAGCATGCCATTTGTACTGTTCACATTAGGCCTTCACACATAGAGAAAGGTCTATTTTGAACAACTAAAGATAACACAATGTTTAGCCACAAAAAAATGAAGGAAAAAAAAAGAACATTAAAGACATAAAAAAATCCACCAAGTTAATTATACTTCATTACATAGGAAAAAGGACTCAAAAACACTCCTACAACTTACTCACTCAGAACTGCGAATTTTCCTTAAAGCCCAGTCATGGTGATTTTAATCTTCAACACTTGTATGACCATTTTAAAATCCTTATTATGTATGTGTATGATAATATGTTATAACTATACCATTATTATATTTAAAAATAACATGGTAAAATGGAAATATTAGTCGTACAGACCAATCTCATGACGTCACTGTACATAGACCTCAGTGAGATATACAAGTTAACTTGTGAGAAACTTTTTGATATATACAATGATATCCAAAAGTTATATACAACATAAGAATGTATTAAAATTATTTAAAAATTTATCCATTAAATTTAATTCATACCTATTCCATGATAACACATCCCTAATCATCTTCTCACTTCTGCTTGGGTTTCTCACTATTTGCACCATTAGGCTTGTTGGTGACAGGTTGTCTTAGATGATCAATTTAGCACACTTGAGGGATATAACCTAAAAATAAACCACAATTGACATTAAAAAAAATTATAAACCTTCTCCATATAATTATTTTCATACTTTGACTTGGTTAACTTTGACTGCTACAACAAATCTATGAGAAATGTGTACTTTCTTATACAGTCTACTCACATACCATTATAGTATTTTTTTATCAACATATTCAACATTGGGTCCTTATTATGGTTATAAGAGATTTTAAACCTATTTCCACTCTTAATGATCATTCATAAAGCATAGCCCCTTAATATAAAAAATAATGCCTATAATATTGATCTAGGAACATTAAAAATCCACAATTAATATATTTTTTTCTCATTCATAGGTTAAAAATTCCAATGAACACATGAAATTCCTTTTCAAGTTGAGAACCCTTCATTCTGTGCACTCGAGAGACTTTAAAACTACTTTTCATGCTTTTTCTTGCAAATCATGACTTCAAACTTTATGAACATGATTGAAAAAACATATAATACCTATGAAAATAATAAATTTTCCATAATATTCTTGGAAACATAACCTCATACCCTATTATGCCATACTCTCTCTCTTTTCTCTCTTAGACCTTGACTTGTAAACCACATTAGGCCTAAAAAGTGACCTTCATGTTTCTTTGCATACACTCTCCACCTAATTAAAAAAATCAAGCAACCTACCTCATTATCAAAAATTTATTTACATCCTTCATATGCATTTATAATAGGTCATGATGCCTCATTAGGCTAGGTAGGGTCTAGAAATGGTCTAGGTCCAGAAAGGTCTATAGGTCCTACCCCTATAGGCTCACCCTGAGACTCACATGAGTGCTCCAATTCCTCATATACAAGCTCAATAAAAATAATAAAACATTTCATGTCTATGTTCATTCATCTCACCAATCCATCATGAACATTTATGCACAAGACTAGGTATCTTATGCACATACCTTCTCATGTCACTTACTAGGCTCAAGCACTTGATAATTTTGACAACAAAGACCTTACATGTTGACCTTCACATCATGCATGTGGTAATAAGAACATATACCAATAATGTATTACACTCTTAAAATCACTTCAAAAATGATCAATATCCTCTCTCATAGTTACATTCTTCAATGACCTCATGAAGACCTTTCTCAAGAAACTTTGACATCAATGCCAAACCTCAACAATAGGAACAATGCTTCAAAAATATCTCCATTTGTCATTGATGGAAAAATACACTAAAAATTGATCATTCTTATCTCACCATTTTTTTATTTCTCCCCCCTTTACATAAATAACAAAGTGATGTTTACAACTCCTTAGATCATACTCCTTGCAACCAAAATACTCAACACATAGAACTATGAGTTTATGAGTCATAATACAAACATGTTCCCCCTATTTCCATGTATACATTCTTAGAATAACTCATCTGGTATTTTAGATAATGAGAATGACTATATCCCCATAATTACTTGGATTATTCAATTATTTATAGGGGAAATAATTACACCCAATTCCTATCTTAGGTGTTCAAAAGTTACCTTTAGAGTTTGGTCAAGATGTCTACAATCTAATCCTATGTAGAAACATATTCAAGTCTAACACTTTATTGACTTACCTGCTCTCTTAGAAAATGATACCTAATGGGAATGTTCTTGGTACTTTAGTGTATGAAAAGGTTCTTTTAGATGCTTATAGAACTTGTATTTTCATAATAGATCAGGTAAGACCATCATACCCCACCTTGCAGTCTTTTAGGGTCTGTCTCATCCATAAATCCTAAGTGTAACATGAATCTACTACAATGTACTCAGCCTCACAAGTGGATAATGCTATTAGTGGTTGATTCTTGCTTATAGATGAAACTAGGGACCCACCTAAGAATAAATATCCTCCAATGGTACTCTTTCTATCATCTATACTTCCTACCTAGTCTACATCTATGTAGTCTATCAAATTGATCTCCTTGCTTCTTAGATGCCACAATCGATACTCCATAGTCCCTTTGAGATACTTGAGTATTATTTTAACTACTTATAGATGATTATCCTTTGGATATTATTTAAACATTCCCATAAGATCTATTATTTTCATGATGTCAGGTCTAGAGGCAGTGATGTATAACAAACTTACAATCATTGACCTATATGAATTTGATTTACCTTTGAAGACTCATCTTCCTTGCTCAAATTACACCCTGTGATCATGGGTGTACTCACTACCTTGAAACATTCCATATCAAATTTATTCAACATCATTATTATGTACTTGGTGTTGGTAATAGGTTATAAGGTATACATGAAGTTCTCATTGATGTCATGAAAGTGTCATTGATGTCCTTCTATGTTGACATTTTTGTTCTTGATGTTGAGTTCTTGAAGCCTTAATTGAAGAACCTGGTGAAATGGCATAGGCCTAGTAGCATGATGAGTTAATCCATATGATACCTATGTGATAAATATTGGTATTGTGATAGAATTTTATGATGGTATATTACATGGGTATGTTGATAATAGTACAAGAGGTTTTAGGTTGTGTTCATAGTCTAGATAGGACTAGAAGTATAAGACTTAAGTGTACAAAGTGACCTATAGTGGCCTAATGAGGGATCAAGAAAATTTATAATGATGATAGAGATCATTAGATAATTTAAATTAGTGTTATAGATTGTGCTAATCATTTTGACTAATTTTTTAGTCATAATTCTATAGGAGAAAGAAGTAATTTTGGTAGCAAGGATGACTATGTGAACAGAATGGGGTGTTGCAGACCAGAGAAGAAGTTTTTCATGATCATTAGCACGTAAAAACTTTGAATAAGATATTGATAACTCAATGTTTTTTTTGTAAGTTACATATATTGAATTTATTGGCATTGGTTTTGGAGTTGAGGGACAATCCTTTATGAATGATTGTTAAGAAGGTAAGGTAGTCAAAACCCTCCTAAAACCCTTACAAAGACTTGATAGAAAATATGTAATTGGTTATGGTTTATAATGGTCCATTTGACATATTTATATGTTTGTAACATGTATAATACTCTTCAAGGTCTCCTCAGGTGGTTTTGGTTTATCTTGATAATGAGCAAAAGCTACAAGGGAACCCTTGTTTTTAGGGTTTTTGATGCTACAGGTAGGGTTGACTAGGTCAAAGCATGTGATTAGATAGAGGATGATGTGAAATGATTATATTTTATGATAATGAAGTTTTTTTATCAGGTTTTTGACTAAATTTTTAAAAAATTGATCATGTAAGTTAGCATATCGCTAAATTGGCCTAATGAACATAATAGTGAGAAAACTAGGTGAGAATGAGAATGAGATTAGAGATTTGTTGCAGAGGACTAGGGATGGATATTAAGGAATGGCATAAATATTAAATACCTATAGCTCCTATCCATTTTTTATATAATTGTTTATTATGCCTACACCTATGCAAAAATTTGTCATCAAATTGGTCTGTCTAGCACAATGAAGTCTATGTAGAGTGGCATAGTGAGCTTGATCTAGAAGACCAATATAGAGATATGACCATGAAATATATATATATATATATATATATATATATATATTATATATAAGGATTTTAAATTTTCACATTAATATATTTTAATATCACATAAGTGTTCCCATAAGTTTTCTATAAGTTTATTTTCTTGACTATGTTTTCGGTCCTACAGGCAACTTTTTTGTGTGTGTGAAAAGGATGTCCCTGAGTCATTTTTTAGTAAGATGAATTATCTAAATATATTGAAGATGTAATAAAGGACTAATATGATCATTTTAATTCATTTTTTATGATTGTAATTCCCTATTCAAGTTTGGATAGTTAAATGATTTTGACTTTGTGTTGACAGTGTTTGGTGTTTCTAAGTAAGCCATCTACAAGAGTATTATTGAGGCCTTTTGGCCTATGTGATGGAAACCAAGGAATTTTTGGAAGTTTTTTAAGTATTTAATATACTATTAATATTATTTTATTCATGTTTTATATGGGAAAATTGTGTATATTACTCAATTTTTCAAGACAGACTTATAGGTAGTGAGAAGGCCTATTGGTGAGGAGACCTAATTAGTAGGTCCAAGTAGTGAAATGGGACAAATGGATTTGGTGACTCAAGGTGAAATTATTAAGGTTATATTGGAGGAATTTATGAATTTTTTCATCCATTTTTTGATACAATAATTTTTCCTAAGGGTCATAATGGTAATGTGTGGATAAAACATACCTAATCACATTAGGTCTCCATTAGGCCTAATTGTGGATTTGGTCCTTATGGACTATGAACGAATTATGAAATGTTTGTTTCAAATTTGAAACATGTAAATTAATATTTTACAAATGTGTTTCATGTATGGAAAGGTTCATGTCTGATTAAGATGGGTGAGAGAAAGGGGTCAAGTACTTAAGAAGGCTTAATAGGCTTAAATTAACTAGTTGAGATATTGAGCTATTAAGTGAGAGATATAGAGTTTTGGAAGAAAATTTTAAGGGATTAAATATAATTATAAGGATTATCTGAGTATTTAATTAGTATATAACTATTTTTATATAGGCATTGAGGAAGATCATTTGACCTAATTCTACCAAAGAGAGGGATATTTTAGTGAGAAGGCCTAAGAGGTTGTTTGAGTGAGATTGAAGGGAAAAGAGTGAAAAATAAGGTTTTAATTTATAGTTGAGTTAGAAATAGGTGTATTAATATGATATGATATTATAGGTGACTTGGTTGGTGCTAAGTTACCTAGGGGGTTGGATCCTCCTTACAAGATAGATCTTGCAAAATACTATTTAAGTTTGTGATTATCTAGATAGAGGTTGAAGCTCCTTGTGAAGTTGGTGCTTCACTATAACTTGGATCTTGAAATTAAATTACTATAGTCCATGTGCATGGTTCAGTTGGTTTTATCCCCAAAGAGTGTTTCCCACATATCTTTTACATTCTCTCATGATATGTTTGTGTAGTTGTTTGTTTATATATTGATCTGTTATGTGAAATAAATGCTTCATGAAATTATGAATGAAATATAATAGATATTGTGAAGAAAATGATTTATCCCCCCCATCTCAATATCTAATTATAATTATTGGTATTATATCTTGGACCCTTGATCAAACCTAACAGTCTAAGGGAGATCTTTGAAACATAATTATGGGTCTTGGCAATGAAAGTGCTTTCTATGACTGCAATGAGAACCTATCCATAGTTAGTGAAATAGTTTGTGAATGTTGTTAAAAAGAGAATGATCACATGGAAGAATGAACTCAATTTATAATGAAAGTAAAATTCTTAGAGCCATAATTTTTGAAAGCTACTATCAAGATAAGGACTTATCAAAGATATGAAGAAAGTGATAGAAAGCTTAACAATATCTTGGATATTCAAAGATACTTTTATGATATGAGAGGTCTTGGATTCAAAGAAGAAAAAAAGGAGTTGATGAAATTCTAAGCTCCAATAGATATTAATCAATCAAGGAATGATGAAATTGATATAATAAAGACCTATGCAAAAGCTGTCAAACTTGAAGTTAAGCTTCATCATGTCAAAAAGGTCATTGCTCTACCAAGTGACATAAGGGTAACAATATTTCATCTTATGTTCATCAAAAGACAAATATGGTCAAATAACCATAGTATGTGGACTCCTTCATTGGTCATTGTGGTAGATTTGGACATAAATCTATTAAATGTAGATTGAAAACCAAAATCTTTTGTTATAGTTGCAATCAAAGAGGACACATTTCAAGAGAGTATAAGACAGTTTATTAGGAAAACCAGTCATGTTAAGAGGTTATGGAATCATGACACTAAAGAATGGATCAAGAAATTAGACCCTATAAAAAAGAAGTATAAAATATAGGAGAAGAATATATGATAACCCAAACTAGCTTTCACACTCAAAATACAGATTTTAAATGGTATATAGATAGTGTCTATTCAAGTAACATGATAGGAGATAAAATCAAGTTCATTACTTTAAATAAGAATGCCATTGGGTCAATAAGGTTTGGGGATAACACATCTACTAAGATATTTTGGAAAGATGCTTTGATCATGGACAATGGGAAGACCAAAATATAAAATGTGTTATATATAGATGCATTAATACACAACTTGTTGAGTGTGAGCCAAATGTGCACCCAAGGACATACTCTAGCATTTCATGAAAATGGATGTGAGATCAGGAGAAAAAAATTAAGAAGATTGATTGACAAATCCAAGAAAACTAAAAATAATCTCTATGTACTAAATGAAATCACAAAAGATAAATTATTCATAATCAAGGTAGATGAGAGTTGGTTGTGGCATATGAAGTTAGGTCATATAAAAATTGATAATCTTGTCAAGATCAATTTCAAGGGATCTGTGAATAATATGCCCAAAATCTCTAAACCTATAGATGCACTTTACAAGGCATGTCAACATGGTAAGAAAACTAAGAGAAGATTCAAGTCTAAATAATATTCCACTACTATACCTTTATAACTAATCCATACTGATCTATGTGGACATATAAGGACTCAAAGTAGTCAAGGAGATAGCTATTTCATGTTGCTTATTAATGATTTCACAAGAATGACTTGGGTAACATTCTTAAAAGAGAATTCAAAATCTCTATTCAAGTTCAAGGAATTCAAATCCTTGGTTAAAAATGAAATGAATATAAGATCAAATGTCTTAGGTTTGAAAAAAGAGGAGAGTTTTGGTCAAATGAGTTGGATGAATTTTGTGAGGTCAATGGAATAAGAAGATAGTTACTAGTTGTTAGAACACCTTAACAAAATGGGGTGGTTGAGAGAAATAATATAACAATCCAAGAGATGGCAAGGAAAATGTTAAATGAGTCCAATATATTAGATGGTTATTGGAGAGAATTTATTATTACTATAATTTACACTTTTAATACAAGATCAATGGTGATAAGATTCCATATGAATTATGGAATGGTAGACCTACAAATGTTGAAAATTTCAAATTTTTTGTAAGTGATATATTAATAGAGATGATTATGACTTAGGCAAATTTGAATCAAAATATGATGAATGTTTCTTCTTAGGATATTCATCACTAAGTACCTACATATCTTATAACAAAAGGTTTCAAAAGATAGTGGAGAGAAAAAATGTGAAGGTTATTGAGTTAAAGAATCCTCATACTCAATCAGAGAATGATTAAGGATAAATAGCTATAGATGAGGATGAATAAGAGAGTGAGGAAAGAAATGACTCAAAAGGTCCTTCTATGTAGATTCAAAAGGATCATCTTGAATCTCAGATCATTGGAAACAAAAGTGCAAGCATACAAACAAGGAGAAGAATGGTGAGTGATGCTAATCAAGAAAATACTACCTTAATTTCAAAAATTGAACCAAAAAACTATTTAGAAGCAAGTGAAGATGATTTTTGGTTAGACTCAATGAATGCAGAGATAAATAAAATTGAGAAGAATGAAACTTGGGAGTTAGTACCTAGACCTAAAGATAAAAACATCATTGGTACCAATTGGATTTTCAAGAACAAGTTGAATGAGACTAGAGAGGTCACTAGAAACAAATCTAGACTTATGTGTAAATGATATGCTTAGGTAGAAAGAGTTTACTTTTAAGAAATCTTTTCTCTTGTAGAAAGGTTAGAGGCCATTAGGATGTTTATTTCCTATACAGGTTTCAAAGGATTCAAGATATACTAGATAGATGTTAAGTCAGCCTTCCTAAATGGGAACTTAGAAGAAGAGTTATACATTAAACAACATGAGGGTTTCCTATTGATTTATATCAAGGATTTTGTTTGTAGGTTGAAGAAGGCCCTTTATGGTCTAAAACAAGCCCCTAGAGCTTGGTATGTTAGACTTGATAAGTACCTTTTGGACCAAGGGTTCAAGAGAGGTGTTGTAGATAGCAACCTATATGTCAAAACTGAAAATGATCATCAATTGATAGTTTTAGTTTAAGTGGATGATATTATATTTGGTGGATATAATGAAAACATGACCAAGCCCTTTGTAGAGGTGATGAAGTCAAAAATTGAGATGTCTATGCTTGGAGAACTATCCTTCTTTCTTGGACTTCAATATAGTCAAACTAAAAAAGGCATGTTCATTTCACAAGTCAAGTATATAAAAGAGATGTTAAAGAAGTTTGAAATGGAAGATTGTAAGGTTTTAATTACACCTATGTTTATAGGATGTAAGTTAAGAAATGAGGATGAATACTCAAAGGCTAATCAGATAAAGTATAGATCCATGATTAGGAGTTTTTTGTATACTATTGCATCTAGGCTAGATATCATGCAAGGAGTAGGTCTTGTAGGAAGATTATAATCAAACCCTAAGGAAATCCACCTGTAATTAGTAAAAAGGATACTTAGGTATCTCAAATGGACTTTGGAATATGATTTATGGTACCTAAGGAGTAAGAAGTTTTATCTAGTAGCCTATACATATGTAGATTGGGTTGAGAGTCTAGATGATATAAAAAACACTAGTGGAAAGCTATTTTCTAAGGTAAGTGTTTGGTCTCATGGTTAAACAAGAAATATCCTTCAATAGATTTATTTACTTATAAATCTAAGTATATTGTAGCAGTTTCATGTTATACTCAAGTATTGTGGTTAAACAAACCTTGAGAGACTACAAGGTGGAATTTGTTGTCCCTATTCCTATTCACTATTATACTATTAGTGCCATAAGTTTTTCAAACAATCATGTCTTGCATTCAAGGACCGAACATATTCCTATCAAGTATCATTTCTTAAGATAAAAGGTGAGTGAATAAAACATTAAACTTGAGTTTGTGTCTACCAAGCATCAGATTGCATACATCTTGACTAAGCCTCTTCCAAAGGCTACTTTTCAAAATCTAAGATAAAATTTAGATGTGATTTTTATTCCTAACAGAAACTAATCAAAACAAAGTGCTTAGGGTGATCTAATGATGAGGTGTTTTGGCTCAAATATTAGAAAAAGAAATGCAGAAGATATGAGATCAAAAGGGGAGTCATGTCAATCTATCAATAAAAATCTATCTATGGTATGCAAAATGAAAGTGGGGTTTTTTTTTATATAATATTTCATCTTGAAGTGTCACATTAGGTAAGTGCTTTATCATTAATGTCAAATAGGGAGATTGATTTGAATTAAGAAGATGTTTCCCAATAAGATAAGTCTCTCAGAGTAAATTCCATAAATAAGTTGTTGACATCAATGACAAAGGGGGAGATTATTAGGAATAGGTTACAAGGTATGAATGAATTTTTCATTGATGTCATGAAAGTGTCATTGATGTCCTTTTGTGTTAACATTGTTGTTTTTTATGCCAAGTTCTTGAAGCCTTAATTGAGGAACTTAGTGAAATGGCATAGGCCTAGTAGCATGATGAGTTGATCCATATGAGACCTATGTGAGCAAGGGTGGTAGTGCGATAGCATTTTATGATGTTTTATGACATGGGTATTAAGTTTTGATAATAATACAGGAGGTTTTAAGTTGTATTCATAGTCGAAATAGGACTGGTAGTATAAGACCTAAGCATACACAGTGACTTATAGTGGCATGGGGTCAAGATCCTTTCCAAGGATGATAGAGATCTTGAGATAATTTAAAGTGGTGTGAGGGATTGTTCTAAGAATGTTTACCAAGTTTTTAGTTGTAAACCTACAATAAAAATAAATAATTTTGGTGGTAAGGATGAATGTATGCACATAATAGGGTGTTACAGACTTAAGAAGAAGTTTCTCATACTCATTGGCACATACAACCTTTTCATGATATCTTGATCACTTCATGGTAATTGAGAAAGGTACCTATCTTTAATTTCTTGGAATTGGTTTTGGAATTGAGGAACGATCCTTTATGAATGATTTCTAAGAAGGTAAGGTAGTCAATACCCTCCTGAAACCCTCACAAAGACCTAAAAGGAAATATATAATCAGTTATGGATCAAAATGGTCTAGTTGACCTAGTGTTATATTTATAAAATGTAAATTACTCTTCAAGGTCTCCTTAGGTGGTTTTGGTTTGTCTTGATAGTGAGAAAAAGCCATAAGAAAACCCTTGATTTTAGGGTTTTGATGCTACAAGAAGGGTTAACTAGGTCAAAGCATGAAAGTGGATGGAGGATGATGTGCAAGACTTATAGTTTATTCTATTTAAAGTTTCTAAGTAGTTTTTTAACCAAAATTTTTCATGGAAGTTATCCTATCGCTAAATTGGCCTAATGAACAAAATAATGAGAAAACTAGGTGAGATTGAGAATATGATTACAGATTGGTTGCATAAGAATAGGGATGGATCTCAAGGAGTGGGGAAATTATTAAATACTTATCCATCCTATAAATTTTGTCTATAAATATTTATGATTCCTACACCTATGCAAAAATTTGTCATCAAATTGGTCTGTCTAGCATAGTGAAGTATGTGTAGAGTGACATAGTGAGATTAGTATGTAAGACTAATATCAAAAAATTGTTCTTAAATGTTTTCTATAAGTTGAATTTCTTGACTATGTTTTTGGTCCTACAAGCAACTTTTATGTGTGTGAAAAGGATGTCTTTGAGTCATTTTTCACTAAGATGAATGATAAAAAGATATATAATATGTAATAAATGAATAAAAATATAATTTGAATGTATTTTTTATAATTTTAAGTCCATGTTCAAGTTTAGAGAGTCAAATGATTTTGACTGTGTGTTGATAGTGTTTGGTGTTTCTAAGTAAGCCATCTACAAGAGTGTTCTTAATGCCTTTTGTCCTGTGTGATGGAAAACAAAGAATTTTGAGAAGTTGTTTAATAATTTGATATACTATTAATATTATTTTATTCATTTTTTATATGGTAAAATTATGTATATGACTTAAATTTTCAAGACAGACTTACATGTAGTGAGAAGGCCTATTGGTGAGGAGACCTAGTTAGTAGGTCCAAGTAGTGAAATGGGAAAAATGGAGTTGGGGACTCAAGGTGAACTTATTAGGGGTATATTATAGTAATTTATGAATTTTTTCATCATTTTTTAGACAATAAATGTTCCTAAGGGTCATAATGATAATGTGTGGATAAAACAGACCTAATTACATTAGGTCTCCATTAGACCTAATTATGGATTTAGTCCTTATGGACTATGACTAACTTATGAAATACTTGTTTCACCTTTTAAATGTGTATGGTAATATTTTACATAGGTATTTAATGTATGTAAATTTTCATGTCTAACTAATATGGGTGAGATCAAGGGTCAAGTACTTAAGAAGCCTTAGTAGTCCTAAATTGACTAGTTGAGATTTTGAGCTATTGAATGAAAGATATAGAGTTTTGGAAGAACAAGTTAAGGGATTTAAGATCATAAGATATCTGATATGAGTATTCCATAATTATATAACTATTTTTATATAGGTATTGATGAAGTTAATTTGACCTAATTCTACCAAAGAGAGGGTTATTTGAGCGAGAAGGCCTAAGCGGTTGTTTGATTAAGATTGAAGGGAAAAGAGTGAAAAAGAAGGGTGTCATATATATTTGAGTTAAAAATAGGTTTTTTAATATGATTTTATATTATAAGTGAATTTTTTGGTGGTAAGTTACCTACGAGGTTGGATCCTCCTTGCAAGATAGAGCTTGCAAAAGACTAGTTAAGTTGGTGCTTATCTAGATAGGGGTTAAAGCTCCTTTTGAAGTTGGTGCTTCACTAAAAATTGGATCTGGACATTATAGGATTTATTTCCATGTGAATGGTTTAGTGGGTTTTATCCCCTAAGAGGTTTTCCCACATATATTGTGTTCTCTCATGATATGCTTGTGTAGTTGTTTACATATGTAGTTGTTTATATGCTTCATGAAATGATGAATGGAATGGAATATATATTCTTAAAAAAATAATTCAACCCATCTCAATATCTACTTACAATACTTGGCTTTTGATATGAATATACCTTTTTTAGATTACTATTTGAAACTTTCCTTTTGAATCCTTGATGCAACAAATACCTATCTAACCTAGCATACCAAGATTTAGGAGCTTACTTTAGACCATAGCGAGCCTTTTTTAATATGTAAATATAGTCTTTATCATCTGATAGTGATATCCCCTTATGTTTCTTAATGTACACTTCCTCTTCCAAATTCCTATTCAAAAAGGCATATTTGGCATCCATCTGGTATAATTTGAACCCTTTGAATTCTGTATATACTAGAAACAATCTAATGGCCTCCAATAGTGCTACTAGTGAAAATGTCTCCTCAAAGTATACACCTTAAAATTGTACATATCTCTTGCATACCAATATAACCTTGTTCCTAGTGAATTCTCCATCTTCATTCAACTTATTTCTAAACACCCATTTTGTGCCAATGACATTATTATCTTTAGACCTAGGAACTAGTTCCCAAGTCTCATTCTTCTCTATTTGGTCTAACTCTTTATTCATATCACCTATAAAAAATTTGTCTTTGCTTTCTTATATAATATTATAAGGTTCAATCTTGGATAATAGAGCAACATTATCTTGATTTATATTACTTACCATTCTTCTACTTAATTGCATACCTACATTCTAATTTCCAATGACTTGAGATTTAGGGTGATCTCTTTAAATATGTCTTGAGGGTCATTTTGAGTCATATCTCTTTTCAAATTATTATTCCTCATCAACCTCTATAGTCTCCTCTTCATTCTTGAATTCTAGATTCTCTAAAGTGCCTCTTGATTGTGAGTGTGATTTCCTTGTCTCATCAATCTTCACATTGATTCTTTCCATGATATTTTTTAGCCTCGTGTTATGACATCTATAGGATGATATCATTGATGAGTATCCTAAGAATATACCTTTATAATATCTAGAATAAAAATTTCCCCAAGTCTTTCTCATCTCTTTTGATGAAACATTTTCTCCCAAATATTCTAAGTTTTCCACATTGGTAGGTCTATCCTTCCATAGTTCATAAGGAGTCTTATTTCCATTAGTCCTTATCTTCCATTTATTCAAAATGTAGAATACAGTGCTTACGAACTCTCTCTAATATCCATCATATAATATAGACTCATTTAGCATATTTCTAGCCATATATTGAACTATCATATCCTTCCTTTCCACTACCCCATTTTGCTAAGGTGTCCCCACTGCTAAGAATTGTCTCCTTATTATATGAACCTCATAAAAGTCATCAAACTCATTAGAACAAAAATATCCTCCTCTATATATCTTAGGCACTTTATTTTCCCATTCTTCTCATTCTCAAAAAGATCCTTGAATGCCTTGAACTTTTCAAGATATTCTGACTTTTCTTTCAAGAATGCAACCCAAGTCATTCTTGTGTAATCATCTATGAGTAGCATGAAGTAGATATCTCCTTGAATGATTTGAATTCTTGTAGGCCCACAAAGGCCAATGTTTTATTAAATCCAAAGGTCTTGTAGTATAGTAATCCTTGGAATTTAACCTTCTTCTACTCTGTTTACCATGTTGACATGCCTTTCAAAGTATGTTTGTAGGTTTGGTGATCTTAGGCATGTTCTTCATAGATTTATTGGTGATAATCTTGAAAATATTATCAAAATTTAGGTGACTTAACCTTCTATTCCATATCCAATTTTCATCTATCTTTCTCATGAAGCATCTCTCCTTCTTGATCTCATTCAATACATATAGGTTGTTCTTAGTCCTCTTAGCATTGACAATTAACCTTCTTGATTTGGCTCTCCTTATATCACATCTTTTATCATGAAATTTTAGTTTGTGTCTTTGATTGAAAATTTGACTTACACTAAGTAGGTTATGTTTCAAAAATTCAATATACAACATATTTTGTGTCTTAGTCTTCCTATTATCCAAACTCAAGACACCCTTGCCAACTATATTGGCAGTTGTGTTGTCTCCAAAACTCATTATTCCTACAAAATTTTTATTTAATCATATGAATTTATTTCTATCTCTTGTCATGTGACTTAATCAACCACTATCTATATACCATTTCATGCCTTCATTTTGAATGTGAAAGACAGTCTGAGCTAGCATAGAATCCTCTTTGGTCTTCTATTCTTTCTTGGAAAATAGTCCGTATTAATTCTTGAGATCAATATGATTCATCCTGACTTTATTTAGCTTTCATACCAATGTTTTATCCTTCTCATGCATTCTAGGAGCTTCATATGTCTTTTTGAGTCTTGAGATCCTTCTAACTCTATTAGACAAAAATCTTGTAATGTGTCCTATATTATGACAGATGTAGCAAATAACATTTTTGTACTTACCTCTTAATTGATTAATCTTTTTTTTATGGTACCATGATGACTTATCCTTTATTAAATTGGGCTACATTATTGGTATTTTCATGTTGGCACTCTTTAATCATTTTGACTTCTCATGTTCTCTCTCAAACTTGCTCATTTTGTCTATGAGTTTCTCATGCTCAACCTTCAAGGAATCTAGCTTTGTCTTCGACTGGTCATATTCAACTTCCTTTGACCTAAACCTTATGTTGATACCTTATAAATGACTCCTAAAATATTTTATAGTCTTATTTTTATTCTTAAAATGATCAAGGTCACTTGTGAGCTCAAATTCAAGGTCTATTATAGCTTCTCCATCTTCATTATCATTAAAGACTTCTTCATCATACATATTGTGCTTCTTAGGATGACCTTCAATCTGTTAGACTTATCTCAATAGACCAGGACAAGATACTAATTTTTGGAAGCACAATGACTAAGGGGCATGGGGGGGTGGGGGTTGTGGGTTAATCAGTCTTCAAAAACTTGTACAACTTTACTTCATCATTCATGAACTATCAAAGCAATATAGTAAACTAACAACAAATCAAGAACCATTTATATGAGTATGAGACAAGAGCATAACACTTATTTGAGTGGGAAACCCTTAAGGGGAATAAAAAACACTGATATATGCAAATTGAATATAGTAATATAATATAAACATCAAATTTAGTGAAGCACCCACCTTAACTAGCTAAGCACCAACTCAGTTAGGATTTAACAAGCACCAACTTGGAAGGAGGCACCAAACCCATAAATGACTCAATAATAACTCAGCCACCTAACTAATTTTATCACCTTTAAGACACCTTGTTTCTAAAATATATAATGATGACCACCTCTTCAAATTTTCACACTTGTATCCCTCTCAAACTGCCTTCTAGGTTCCTTTGCTCAATTATGTATCTTCAAGATAGATTAGGTTATTTGATCTTGATATTCATCTAAAATAACCCTATTAGATATTCATGATATTTTATATTTACCCTTATTATGGTATATAATACCTAATTTATTTCTTTAAATTATTATATCTTCCGCTCCAATGCACACACTCTCTAACTAGACAATTAGGCCTATTAGGCCTTGTTCTTATACTAGGCTCTTGCTCATACACCTCTTGGTTGGATATACACACTTAACCACTTATATTTTAAAAAAATAGGCCTTATTATATTATTAAAACATTATTTAAATATTACATTAGGTTGTCTATAGCTCAAATGGACCAAATCCTTCCTTAGGCCTTAAGGGGACCTAATTCAATTAGGCCTTCATTAGTATATGTTACCATTTGATCTTCTTGGAACACTTTAAAAATTAATAAATTATAGAAAAACTCCATATGAAACTCAAACATACCAATAATAAGATTATATTAGGTCCATATACCTTTTATTTCCAATCACCACTTTAAGTATGATATTTGTACAATTTACATTAGGCCTTCACACACATAGAAAGGTCTATTTTGAACAACTGAAGATAAAAAATGTTTGGCCACACAAAAATGATAATAAAACATATAAATATAACCTTAAATATCTAAAAAAAATCACCAAGTTCATTAAAATTAATTTCATATTGCAAAAATACTAAAAAAAACACTAATGTAACTTACTCAGAACTGCCAGTTTTCCTTAAAGACCAATCATGGTGGTTTTGATATTCACACCTGTATGAAAAATTTAAAAGACTCTTGATGAATTTGGATGATCCTATTTTATCATTATACCATTATTATATTGAAATATAACATGGTCAAATGAAATATTGGTATTTTAGACCAATTTCATGACCTCATTGTACACATACCTCACCGAGCTAGACAAGTCAACTTGTGAGCAAATTTTTACTATATAAAATGATATCTAAAAATTATATCCAACATGAAAATTTCTTAAAATTATTTAAAAACATATCCATTCACTTTTATCATCCTTATTCCATGATAACACATACCTAATCATCACCTCACTTTTGCCTAGGTTTCTTACTGTTTGTACCATTAATCCTGTTAGCGTTAGGCTATCTTGGATGACTGATTTAGCACACATGAGGGATATAAACTACATATAAAACACCATGGAAATTTAAAAAATTATCAAACTTATCCATCCAATAATTTTCATACTTTGACTTGGTCAACTCTAACTGTCACAACAAATCTTTAAGAAATGTACACTTTCCTATAGGGTCTACTCACACACCTGACAACTAAATCACACATGGAGTGTTTGGGAGAGTTGAAAATATAAAATATTTTTTATAATAATTTTTGACCATTATATTCTATTTTGATAAACATCTTCAACATCGAGTCCTTATTAGGGTTCTTGGAGGGTTTAGACTTGTTTCCACTCTTAACGATCATTCATAAACCATAGCCTCTTAATCCAAAAACTAATGCCTATAATTGTGAACTAAGACCCTTCCCCATATAACTTGAATATATTAGGTTCTAATGTAGAGGTTAAATGTTCTAATTAACACCTAAAAGTCCTTCTCAAGTTGAGAACCCTTCATTATGTGTACTCAAGAGACCTTAAAACTACTTTTTAGGCCTTTTCTTGAAAACCATGATTTTAAAATTTGTGAACATGATTGAAACAAAATATAATACCTCTAAAAAAAATCTATTTTCCATACTAGACTTGGAAATTTAAACTCATACCCTATTATTCCATACTCTCTCTCTCTCCTTACTATCTTAAACCTTGACCTGTAAACCACATTAGGCCTAAAATCTAACCTTAATGATTATTTACATGCACTATCCACCTCATTATCAAACTAAATAAACCTATCTAATGCTCAAAATTTTCTTTACATCCTTCATAGGCATTAAGAATATATCATGATGACTCACTAGGCCAGGTAGGTTCTAGAAATGGTCTAAATGCAGACTAGGTCTATAGGTCCTACCCCTATAGGCTCACCTTGAGACTCACATGAGTATTCAAATGCATCATATAAAATATAAATAAACATCATAAAAACTTTCATGCATTTGTGTATTCATATCACCAATCTATCATGACTCTTCATGCATAAGACTAGTTATCTTATGCAAATACCTTCTCAAGTCACTTACTAGGATCAAGCACTTGAAAATTTTGATAACAAAGACATTCCATGTTGACCTTTACATCACTCATGAAATAATAATAATAATAATAATAATAATAATAATAATAATAATAATAATAATAATAATAATAATAATAAAAAAAAAATATACCAATCAGGTTTTACACTCTTAAAATCAATGCAAAACTGATCAATATCTTCTCTCATAGCTACATTCTTTAATGACCTCATGAAGACCTTTCTCAAGAACCTTTGACATTAATGACAACATCAATGCCAAAACTCAAAAATAGGAACATTGATTCAACATGGTTTCCCCATTTAACTAATTTGGTAGATCAAGGATTCCCTCTTACTACTCTTCTCATGTCTATGGAAGGTGGTGGAAAATATGGTGGAGACTAATGTTTTCATTTAGTATACTTAGGTTTATCTAGAGAGGATCATAGAGATTGATGGGAAATGCAAGAAGATTTTAGTGATAGTCAAAAAAGGTATGTTCCTAAAATTGAAATTATTTGCCACCTTAGACTTGGGGCTTTATCAAATGTATGCTGTGAATATGAAAATGGGTATAGAGGAATGCTTGGCTATGGCTTGAACTATAATAGGACCATTAAAAGAGGGCAGGAAAAAGATATTGGAATACTTCAAGGAAGTCAATATCTCTATGATGTTCCACTTAGAAAACACCCTACTAGACAAGGGAGAATTTGGAGTCCACCTGGGTCACTTTGACTAGGTCACAAGGAAGGTCACTAAGTCAAATAGGGAAGTGGCCTAGATAGTTCTTGAGCTTTAAATGTAGTCCATAATGAGCATCAGCTAGGTGTCCAATGTCCAAGTGTTAATGGAATCTCCCTTCCAAGTGTTCAAGAGACTAGTAACTCAAGTTGAGGCAATATTTAGAGAACCCTTAATGAAGCTTGTTAAGTTGAACTGAGAGTTTGATAGCATGATAACCACATTAGAAGTTAGGGATGCAAGATCAAAGCAGTTAAGATTCAAATCCTCAAAAATCACACCATGTATTAATTAAGTGCCCCCCCCCCAACAAATTATTTTGATGGCTTGGGGGAATTTCATTTTATTTTTTGAATTACAGTTATAGCTACCATGAGTGTCCATCATGGCCCAAGATGGGAATCTCATGTCATTTGAAGGTGAATCCCATCCTTATCTATAAAAGGCATAGTCATATTGTAATTAAAAGGTTGACTAAAATTTTATCAAAAGTACTATCAAATTTAATCTAAGATTTCAATTGCTTTCTCCTTCACCCCTTTAGATTGTAAAAGTTGGAGATGATTGATATTATTATAATAACACTTGTTTTTTAATGAATCTAATTTTAGTTTTCTACAAAATGCTTATTTTTTGTTTCAAATTATCTTTCATCTCCATTCTGAATGATTGTTAATGTTATACTAATTAGACTAACACCTTGCCATTAAGTCTATGTCATGGTTATAATATGTTTGTCTATTATAATCCCTTTGTGAACTCTTTCATTTCTCTTCTCATAGTATTTTTAATTTGTGTGCTAGTGTACAAGTTACCTTGGAGGTTTATGTGTGATTTACTATAAACTTCTAAAACTGATAATTAGTCTCGGTTCATAGTTGAGACATGCTCTCTCATTTCCTCAAAATCTTCCCATTATGTGTTCTTGGAGGTATAAATTTTGGTGAAACTCAGTTTGTAGTGGTATAATTATGGCAAGGGCACTTGGTTCATTGGTCAAGACATTGATCTCATTATAAATCTAGAGGCACTCTTTCCTACCTTACTCTCCCCTCTTTTTTGTGTTTATTTTTATAAATATTGAACTAACCTTACCTTTGTGTTTAGAAAATAGAATAATATAATATATGAGCATCAATAATAACTCTGGATAATTATACCTATGTCCAAGAATCTCGTATTGAACTTTTGGTGGTGGCACTGCATCTCTTAGAGGCTATTTCATGCAGAGTCCATAGTGAAGTCAAATACTTGCAGTGAAGCCCTAGACTGATCCCAAATCAGTCCTAGAATAGAGGATGAAAGTCCATCATTATTCCCATATTCCTCTTTAGGAATACCCAATATCATAGGTATTTTATAAATTAGATTTTGGACCAAACAAAAGCTGGCATTATGAGGGATTTTATTTTAAAGATAATTATTAGAAGGCCTGAAAGAATAGTTTTTAATTAAAGAAAATGCAACAAGAGTTTATGTATTGACCATTAGATTATTTGAAATTGTGCTTATTGGTAATAATTTACTAACTACTATTTGATTGTGAAGCATCCTAGAGACTAGTTTGCCTATCACCAGGGTTAGGTCATATCACAACCAATTGGTGGTTTCCTCCTACTTTTCCATAGAAAACTTAAACTCAACAAAATTAAATCTACCATGATTCCAACCAGCTTATCCCCATAACCTCTTCCAAATTTACATCCCAAGATGGCCCGATTGGTTTGCTCTACCTTTAATAGTTTGAGAGTTTTCCATGGTTTTCCTAGAAACCCTAAGAGATATCTCCCCCATTTCACTCCTAGTATGGGATGAACTACTAAAGAACACATAACTTCCTATAAAACTACCCTAAGTCTCTCAAATGTTGAATATGAGGATGTGACATGCAAGCTTTTCTCCTTCATGTTGATGGAATCAAAATATGATTGGTTCCTCAACCTCCCTGAAGACTCTATCCCCAATCGAGACTATTTTAATACTACCTTTCTCACCCAATTTGGGTGAGTGATAGACCCCAATGTCCTATACTAGAATTTTTTTAGTGTTAAATAGGGTCCTAATGAGCCTATCATGAACTTCAATGTTAGGTTTCAAAAAATGTATATTTGGGTTACTGTACTTTATCAACCTAACCCCCAACTAGTGCTTGAAATGTACAAAAATTATTTAGAACCTTGGATGACCATGTTTATGAGGAGAGACCCGATGATAATGAACCTATACCTAGATTATGAAGGAGCCACCAAGGTAAATAGGAAATTAAACCCCTAAGGCTATATGATGAACCCCACTCCTAATGTGGTACCATAAATGTCTACATTGAGATTATTTCCCAATGTTAATCAGAATGTCCTAATGATTTAGCTGCTCTTTGTAATGCATCAACTTCCACTAGGTCATCCTACTTTAAGCCAACACTTAGGTTTTCTTAACCTATGGGGGCATGAATAAACTCCTCAAATACCACACTAGATAACATTGGTAGAAGCTAACAATACCCAAATTATATCCCAAGATTCCATAAAAAGGAAGTTAGATGCCATTCAATGAATGGTAAAAAACTTAATAACAATTTATTTAGGATACGAAGGTAGGTGAGTAAATCTAATGCAAAAATTTATAGCAAAAAATTCATGTATCAAAGACTGAGAAGGAACTACAACTATCCTCATAATCTCCTAAAATCATCATCTAATAAGTTTCTTAAAATTAATATCTTTGAGATAGCCTTACCTAATTGGTGTCAAGTGCATAACATGGTAGCCAAGGAGAACTAGACTAAATAGAGTTCAGTTCTACTTTTGAGATCTTATAAAAGGAAATGGAGGAATATGAGGTGGTCTCAAATCACCTTAAATCATCCAACATGGTAAATCCCCTAATACTATTATGGGGTTGGAGACCATGGATTTCTCTATCCAAGAAGAAAATGAGCTGAAGGAAGGTATTAATGAGGTACAACCATTTTGATAATTATAGAGGAGTAACTACACCCTCAAAAACATGTAACTAAAATATCCCCTCACTACCTTGACTCCTGTAAATAATATTACAACCCCACCTAACCAAAATGTTAGGAATGACGCCCCACCTTTGAGACCTCAAGAACCTAAAAATATTATGGAGACCCCACTAATCCAAATTAAATTGGGTTATAACATAATGTAAGACATGAAGATCATCAAAGACAACATCACACTTAATGATCTTGATCAAATCACTAATCAATGTGATCTCTTGTTAAAATCCTTGACTCAAAAGTTGACCCAACTGAAACCAAGAGCAATCCACACTAATGTGCTCATTCACAAGAATTAGATGGAGGTACCCCCTTCCTCTTAACCATTTGGTTTTTATGAAATAACCTACATAATTTCCTAGTGAATTTAGGATCCTTAACCAATGTAATGCTGATAGGAATATGTGAGTAGCTTAAGTTGGTCCATATCAAGTTAGATAAGGTAGTGGTCTAGATCAACAAGTCTAAAGTAAAATTGATAGGGGAACTACTCAATCTCCACATAAATTTGGAGTTTGAGCCTAGGGTTAAACACTTCATAGACATCCAAGTGGTGGATATCCCCATAGCCTATGATATGTTCCTCAATAGAGATCGGTCCAAAGCCCTAAATGAGTATATGGCCATAGATTTCTCCCATATGTGGTTACCATGGAAAGGAGTGGCCAGCCAAATCTAAGTAAATAGATAGCCTCACATGAAACACATGATAATTGAGTAAAATGCCATTAATGATAAAGTAAACATAGTATCCTAAAATATAGGAATCTACACATTGCACATAAATCCACCCAAAAACAAAGCTAACCATCACCCCAATCTACCCAGCCTATGGTCTCTCTATATAAATAGATCTCATTATAAACAAGGTATTGGGGCCAATGTTTTGATTATAGACCCACTAGGGAGGAAACATTTAGCATTGTATAAGTTACAGTTTCTTTACACAAATAATCTAGTGGAGTATAAAGTGTTAATCTTAGGATTAAAATTTTCATTAAAATACAAGGTAAATGAATTGTGAGTATTTAGAGACTCCGAGTTGGTGTTCAACCAGATCAAGACTAAATTTCAATGCAATCTATCATACCTGAGGATGTATAAGCATAGGGATTGGGACCCAATCAAAATATTTAGCATGTTTAACATCATCCCCATCCCTTGGGAGGAAAACCAAGTTGTCAACTCACTAGCATCTGTGATGACTAACTTAACTCCCCTAGATGACATGAGTTGTAAGAATTCTTTATGGAACTTGTCCTATGTCACTCTATCCCTGAAAATGTGACAAACTTTTAGGTCTTTGAGGATGACCAATAGATCATCCAATTTATCATCAATGAGGGAATATTTGAGACCTAGGTTAAAGACAAGAAAGACATAAACAACCCATGGAATGAGCTAGACAAAGATGGGATCCTTAATATTCATGCAAACTAGATCTTAAAAGGGATGATCTCATTGGAAAGAGCATCTGATATTTTAGACCCTAAATTCTAAGAAAAAAACCCCAAGTTTGAGGACTAAAAGTTTAAAATCATCAACCTCATCCCTAAAAAAAAAAAACCCATATGGTTAATATAGGTCCTGACTGGATGGACTAGAAATTGGAGCAGTTACAAAGGTTACTACTAAGGTATAAATATGTAATTTCCTGAGATTATGGAGACCTTAAGGTCTTCAACCCAAGAGTGATCACACACACTATTCCCATCAAATCCAATCAAAAACCATTTAAGAAAAGATAGATGCTAGTAAACCCCATCTTGGAGCCCTTAATACATAATAAAGTCCATAAGTCACTTTCTATGGGGATAATTTTCTTAGTTCACCACTCCACCTGGGTGGCTAACCCGACACCTGTACAAAAGAAAAATGGAGATATTTTCTTGTGTGTAGACTTAAAAAACTTAAATTGAGCCTTGGAAAAAGATAATTACCCATTCCCTTCCCTTGATAAAGTAATCTAAATGGTGAGTGGATCTTAAATGATGTCTTTTCTAGATAGCTTTTCAAGATATAACCAGGTCTTGGTTAATCATGAAGACAATACCAAGACCCACTTTACCACAAAGTTGGGCACATTTTATTATAAAAGAATTCCCTTTGGGTTGATCAACATTGTTGAAACTTTCTAAAGAGCTATGGACTTTAATTTTTCAGGACTAATTGTTAAATGCATGATAATCTATATGGATGACCTAACTATGTTTTCAAAATATATGTCATATAATGTACACCATTTGGATAAAGTACATGAAAGATGAAAAAGCTATTTAATTTTCCTAAACCTAATGAAGAGTGTGTTTGGTATCACTGAAGGTAAGCTTCTTAGTCACATTGTCACAAAAGAAGGCACTACTATCAATCCCACAAGGGTAGATGTAATTTATAAACTATCTTTACCTAATAGTAAGAAAAATTGAAATATTTCTTTGGGAAAATTATCTTTGTGAGTAATTTTGTTTCAATATTTACTAAAATTGTAAAATCCTTTAATGTTATGTTGAAATAAGATGCAAAATTAGAATGGCATGCCAAATTAAAGAAATTTTTTTAGGATATCAAGGATGCCCTTATGCAAGCCCTAGTTCTCATCAACCTAAAATATATGCAAGACTTATATATCTACCCCTTTGATTTTGAACACACCATTATTACTTAAATCACTCATAGATTAGAGGGAGAGTAACACCCTATTTCTTTCATGAACACCAATCTCAAGAATTTCATGCTAAGATATTCTACCCTGGACAAGCATGACTACACCCTGGTCAAGGCAATGAATAGATTCAAACATTACATCCTCAGGAATAAGGTGCACACAATTTTCCCAAACCTAATAATAAATAAAATGTTGGGTTAGAATGAGTTAGGCAAATGTATAGGCTGGTGGATGAAAAAATTGTAGGAGTATGACTTAGAAATTAGACCAACCAAACTAGTTAGAGGATAGGGCCTCACCTAGATAATAACTAAAATAGATCTAAGGATAACTGTGCACAAAGTAAACCAAGGGAGGGTGCTACAATTAGAATGGTATGCCCCAGTCATGCGCTTCTTACTTTAGGGAAACACACCTCTAGTACTCAACCATATGCAAAATAGGGCCCTCCAGTTGAAGGTTACACAATACATGCTAAAGAAAGGATTTTTATTCAGAAGGAAACACAATTAAGGAATCTACCTCTAGTGCATGTCAAAAGAGGAAGACAAATAAATAATGACAAGTTTTCATTAAAAATTGGGAGCTAATAATCTTACAACAAACACCATATCACATAATTTTCTTTGGGAAGGCTATTATTGGCCCACATTGTTCAAATATGTTCATGTCCATGTTTGATTTTTCCATTAGTGCCAGATCTTTAATAAAATGGAAACCCATGTGGTAATTCCACTAAAACCCATTATGGAGTCAACACAATTTGCCTAATGGGGATTGGATTTTTCTAAAGTCATTAACTCCAATTCATTAGTCAACCATAAGTTTATCCTCATGGGCATGAACTAATGCATGAGGTGGTCTGAGGTAGTTGCAACTAAAGAATCACTACGGGTAAAGTCATCAAGTTCCTAGAAAATACCATAACCACCCATTTTAGGGTCCCCATCTCTTTGGTGTGTGATAGTGGTCATGCTTTCCAATCTATAAAATTCATAGAATGGGCCTATGATAATGGAATCTTACTAAGGTTCTCATCCAATCACTTCCCATATGGAAATAGATTGATGGAGTCCACCAATAAGAATTTAATAAATCCTATCAAGAAGTTAGTTGACGAGAAGCCTCATGAATGGAACTCATTTTTAAATTTCACTTTATGGGCTGACCACACTAGGTATAAAAAGTCCTCAAAATATCTCCCTTATTTTTAGTTTATGAACTAGAGCTAGTCATGTCAGCCACATTTAGGCTACCAACTTACAAATTCATATAACAATTTATGGAACTAGATGATAAAGTGAATTCTAGACTCCTAAACCTAATTCAGTTAGAGGAAGCCCAAACAAAGCTCTATTAAGCTTCAACAAACATCAGGATATAGTCAATAAGTGGTTTGATATAAGATCTAAGATCAATACCTTTCAAATCTCTGACCTAGTCCTAATTTGGGACAAGGCTCATGAAAATAAATGACATTATTCAAAATTAGATCCCCTCTAGATTGACCCATACCAAATAGCTAAAATATTGGGCTAGAATGCCTTCTACCTAAATGATCTCGAGGGAAATGACTTGCCACTACCAATAAACAAATATTTATTGAAACACTATTTATTGGTTGTCATGTCTAGTGTAATTTCTAAATAATTTGGGTAGGGGTTGGTAATGTATATATTATACAGGTTTCATTTTGTTGTGTGTTTGATTTTATCCTATGTTTTTATTTTTTGTTTTGTTCCTTCTATTTGCATCTTGTTTTTTTGTGGTGTTCCTCTGACACCCATCCCTATTAGTAGCCACTCCATGTGATGGCTAAAGCCCAGGAAGAATTATTGAGAAGTAAGAAACCCAATTTAAATATTCAATCCACACAAATCAGGGATGGTAACTGAAGATTTTTTTATATTTCAAAGGAGATCAAGCCAATGATTCTAAAGAGAAATAAGTGGATTTTAGAATAGCCCACATCCAAATAGAGCCATCAAGTTGCACTTAATGTAACATTTTGTGAAAAAACAAGACTATTCAAGCTAATCAAGGACTGGATGGGTATTTAGGGATTCCTCATCATCCTCTCACCCTTGGATTAGTCCCTAACCCTAAATTGACAAGACTAAAATAAAAAAAATCTTTTCACAAAGAGTCTTGGAAAAAGACAAGAAAAATATGCAAAATCTAAATTTTGAGTCTTCCTCGAAAGGGCCATTTAGGTAACCTCCATTGAAAGATTTCTAGCCTAGATAAAAATAGAGTAAGGCCTTGAACAAGACTAGAGGTATCTTTATTGGTGTTATGAAAACATATCTAGTAGTAGAACAATACCCATGCATACCCCTCCAAACCATCAAGCTATTATCACCCTTAAAGGAGCCTGATACCCAGTCCAACCTCTATTGCTTGAGTAGAGTGAAATTAAATGGAAAATTTAGAATCATTTATTATACATACTAATGGATAAATATAGGATGAAATATTAGTATGCCACCTATTATTACATGACTTTAGTGCCTTATTTTCTGATATGTCTAAAGATCTCTCTTATAATTTGTATTATGTGTAGGGGAAAAAAATTAACTAGTTGGGTTTTAAGTGCTTCTCATCACTTTACCGATGGAAACAACCATTTGTTGCGGCTAACATGCCCCATTTTCATATAAATGGGGGACCTCTCCTTAAAAATATCAAAATCAAAACTCCCAAATCCATTTTTTCATTCTAAACAACTTTATCAAAGCTATGTCCTTGAAATCTTGTGTCATCTTGATTTCCCCAAATAATGGAAAACCTTGTTTATTTTATGACTAAGGTAGGATTCTTATTTTAAGGATTTAGAGTGATAACCTTACATGTCAGATTTCAAAATAAGTTCTCAGTGTCTTAGTCTTTTTTAGGAGCAAAAGACCTAACATCTTGTGTAGGAAATTGAAGACTTAATGTTGGTCAAGTAAGTTATTTATTGGTTTTACGTCTTTTCATTTTCACTTAGTCTTTTTATTGGATTTCACAAGAATGAATGGACCACTAGAGGAGAGTCATATGGTAGTTTTAAAAGGTGTCAAATCAGATAGTCTCTCAGACCTGTCAGAGATGTCAGAGCCTAGGTGAGCTTGATCTACTTAGAAGATGCCATGTAGAGAGGTGTCAAATCATCCAGCCTCCCAAAACTATCAAAGATGCCAAATCTTGGGAGAACCTAACCCAATTATAGGATGCCACATGGAGAAGTTTTAGATTAGTCAATCTCCCAATCTTATCAAAGATGTCAGATCCTATGGGAGCCCATCCTACTCAGAGTAGCCATGTAGATTGATGTCAGATCAGCCAGTCTCCTAGTCTTATTAGAGATGCTAGAGCTTGGGAGAGCCCAGTCTGCTTAGATCATTCCATGTAGCCTAATGTCAGATCTTCTAATCTCTTAGTCTTTTTAGAGATGTTAGATCCTAGGAGAGCTTGACCCACTTAGAGCATGCCATGTTTCTTTATGTTAGATTGACCAGTCTCAAAATCTTATCAAAGATGTTAGAGCCTAAGGGAGCCCAACCCACTCAGAGCATGCCATGTATTTTGATGTCATATTGGTTAGTCTCCTAATCCTATCATAGATGTTATATCTTGAGGGAGCCTATCCCACTTAGAGTGTGCCATGTAGTACAACTAGGCATATGATTAGGTGACCACCTAAAGCTTTTGGATGATTTGAGTGGAGTACCAATGGATCATAAAGACTAATTAGATGATGCCATGTGTCCCTAAATGACACATCACCCCTCTTAAAGATATGATAATGAAGTACAAGGCTATGTTTAGTAATTAATAATTAACATGAAAACCAATAATAGATGACATGTCACATAAGGCAAGAGTTTCCTCAGAGGCCTTAAGGAGATGTGACCACATGCCTACCATATACTAAGCATTAAAAAAATAAAAATTTGGGCTTGATTGGATAGTTTCAAAATGTTTCATCACCCTTGCTAAATTTGTTTCATGGCACAAAATCATGAGCTCAAAATTGAACTCTAAATTTGGAAATAAAGAAAGGAGGTTACGCCACCAACCCAAATTTTAATACACAACAAGTGAGCCACCAAATGCCATTAATATTGGGGAATGTATATATTATTTTATAAATATCCCAATAGAGGCTTGCTAATAGTTTTCACTATATACCTTCAAGAGAAAATTAACTCCTTGCTTTTTGATCCTTGTTGCATATCCTTCTATTTTCCCCTACACTCAATACTTTTTTATTAGCCTCCACATTGATGCAATGGTTGCATCCTCCTTAAACCTCAAAGCCAAACTTGAGTATGGAGATAGCCTATTCCCAAAAGGATTAACTCAATTCAAACACTATAATGACTTGTTTAAATCTATCAAACATGTACCCAAGGTCTTGGGCTCTAATGATGATGAATAAATTGAGTTTAAAGACACCCTTTGGGATTCTAAGAAATCCAAACCTAAGATATTCCCCTATGCTGACTTGTTTGGAAACCTACTCCTCATTACTAGGCAAGTGCAAGATAAATTCCACGATTGGGTCTAATCGACCAACTCTCAAAACCAAATTGTTGACATCTTTGGGACCACCTACAAAGCATATTTATCCCTCTTAAACTTCATATTTTCATAAGATTTTGTAGAAATGTAGACTTGGACTAGCACTTTCTAAATTTATGAGGTCTTTCAGGATTAGGCTAAGAATATAAATGACAAGTAGGTGAACAAGGAAGACATCAATGCATACATAGTTTACACCTTCTAGGAAGATGTTTATGTGGGTATGATTTTGTTGAACCAATTGTTTGAGGCATCATATTTACTAAATGTTAATGAATTATGGGTGCCCCTCCTTCACATAATTCTCACTAGATCTAAGGTTACAAACATGGGAGGATTAATCAACTTTAAGTTGTTCAATTTTATAGTAGATGCCCAAGTAGGGTAAACTTTTATATGATGAGATATCTCATAGATGCGGTCTATGGGATGCTCACCTTCAAGCCATCTTCTTTTCCTATGTGGGGTCTAGGGGGATCGATAGTCCATGTAATATTTTATAAGCTATATATCCACTAGTAACATAACCATATTCATGATATCTATGAGTAATTCTATCTTGGGTGTATAATGCCATCAATGAGGCCCTAATGCCCCATTTATCATAGGACATTAGAGACTCTATTATGGCTATTGGTCACTATTGATACTTATAGGAAGATACCATAATTTGAGTCTTAGGCATTATTAAGAAACCCCTCCACCTATTATACTTCATCCTAGATCACTTTGTAGAATAGGAGATCACATACCAACTATTGGAGGGTATTTTTAGTTTCTACATTAACCATCAATAGAAGGCATGCCCACCACTCCCAATTACAATTTAACACCATGTGTGCAAGGCCTTCCCTCCTCTCTAGAAAATGATAATTGGGTGGGATTATTTTTCTCTAAGAAGAGAAAAAATATGATATCAGGACCCTAAGGGCATGATCAAGGCTCATCTGATGAGGTATTTGACTCATTTAAATATAAATTATGGTCACCAATTAGAGGACAATGATGAACTATACTTGAATGTTAAAAATGATGAGGTGGTGTTGTCCTAAATCATGGCTTGGAAGAAGGGAAAGAAGGTTTAATCATACTCATCTATACCCCCTCTAGCACCCAATCATTCCATAAGGGATGTCACCTAACTCCTCCCACAATTTCTAAGAGGATTTTATAGGGTATTCCACTGCCTTCTTTACAAGCACCTACTCCTCATACCTTGGATGCACCTTTGCCTCCTCCAACAACTTTGATAGGTTGAACCCATCCAAGATAGACCCACATAACTTGATGTTAGGTAACCCAAACATAGGTGGCTCAATCAATATTACCTAGACCCTAGGCCATATAAACCATAAGGTTTAGTGTTAATAGTATCCTAGACGAAATCCCAAAGTGTGGATCCCAAAAAGCACCTATATAGGCTCCTCCCCTCACTCTTGCCACTTTATAAATCCCTCTCATGATGCCACGTAGTCTTGAAACCCTTCCATAAGCTAATCAAGTGGTGCCTCCACTATTCCCTATTGTGCCCCTCTACTATTCACCTAGGTACCCTTAGATTCAATCCTTCAAATCCTAAATTCTTTATTTCCTTCTACCCCATACATTACCCAACCCAAAACCTCCCTAGTGCCTCCATTAGGCATTCCTTAAAATTAGGTACCTATAGGTGCACCTCCTTTAAATATTACAACTAAAACCTTTGGGAGTGCATCTTAAGTGGTCATAACTATATTGGCATCCCCTTTGATCATCTTGGTGTCTTCTTCATTAGTCCAAAAACCTCCATAGTCACTCCCCATGGCTCATGTTATCTCTACTAGTCCTTCTACTATAGTACCTAGGGTTGACCTGGGTAAGAGACCCAAGAATAAGCAAAAGGTGACTCACCCTCAGGCTTCAGTATAAATACATTCTACTCCAACCCAACCTCCTCTTTCATGCTGTATGGTTCCTCTACCACTATCCACAATAACACCATGCATTTCTCCCCAGCCTCATTCTTTTCATTACCCCAAGTGCCTAGGGATTTGGATTCAACTAGATGATCTCTTCCCTTATGATGAATACCCCTCTCCTAGTAGTCATTGTCCCTTAGGTGGGCATGACCTAGGACTAGTGGTTGGCACATATGTTCCCTTGGGCCTCCCTATTTATCCTTCCTCCCTTCACTCCCATGCCCCCTCCTCCTTCACTCCTTTCCTCATTCACACTTTTCACTTCTTCCGTCTCCCCTCTACCATGTCCTCTACCCTTTGCTACCATCTCTACCACTCTCAAAACACCTCTTAGAACCCATGGGATGGTCCTAGTTTCACCATAATTGGAAATGACAATCCACGGTGACCTAGACATGTAGTGGATTTTTTATCATGCCACAAGAAGAATGAAGAGGACCCTCATGTAGAAATTTATCCAAGAGGGGAATCTAGTGGTCTAAAAAACCCAACAATGTTTGTTCTCCTTACCTAAGGTGAGGACCCACTCTCTATTCTCTAGGTAACCCATGACATGTTAGATAAGTTACTCAAGGATATGCAAAGTTAGGTTCAAACCCTAGAGTCCCAAGTAAAGAGATCTTTCCCATTGGGTTAATTAGGTAAATTAAGGATGCCCTCTTACTACTCTTTTTAGTTTTGGGGAAGGTGGTGGAAAATATTGTGGAGACTAATGTGCTCATTCAACAAACTCAAGCTTACCTAAAAAGGATCATGGATATTGATGGAAAATGTAGGAAGCTATTGGTGATAGTCAACATAGGTATGTTCCTAAAATTAAAATTAATGCCCACCTCAAACTTGGAGTTATATTAGATGTATGCTAGGAACATGAAAATAGCCATGGAAGAATGGATGGCTATGACTCAAACCCTAATAGGACCCTTGGAATAGGGCATGAAATATATTTTCATACTTCAAAAAAGTCAATGTCTTTGTGATATTCCACCCATATGGCACCCTAATGGACAAAGGAGAATTTGGATTCCACCTAGGTCACTTTGATCAGGTCATGAGGAAGAAGGCCACTAAGGCAAATAGGGAAGGGCACCAGGAGGTTATTGAGCTTTCAATGCAATCCAAAATGAGAAAAATCTAGGTGTCTAAGGTCTATGTGTTTATGGAATCTCCCTTTTAGGTGTATTATAGGCTGGTGACTCAGGCTAAGGCAATATTCTAAGAACCCCCGATGAACATTACTAAGTTAGACTGAGATGTTAACCTCATGGAATTTATGATAGAATTCAAGGATGCAAGGTCAAGTAATTTAAGAGTTGGATCCTCACAACCATTGCCACATATCAATTAAGTGGTCCCCCCACATATCATTTTGATGGCTTAGGGGGATTTTGTTTTAATTTTTGAATTATGGTTGTAACTACCATGAGTGGACATCATGTCCCAAGATGGGAATCTCATGTTATTTGGAGGTGAATCCCATCCTTATCTATAAAATTCATGATTATATTGTAGTTAAAAGGTCAACTAAATTTTTCTCTAAAGTGTTGTCAGATTTAAGCTAGGATTTCACATGCTTTATCCTTCACCCCTTTGATATTTTTATAACATTTGTTTTTTAATGAATTTAATTTTAGTTTTCTACAAAGTGTTTGTTTTGTGTTTCAAATTATCTTTCAACTCCATTATGAATGATTTTTAATGTGAGATTAATCAGACTAACACCTTGCCATTAAGTGTATGTCATGGTTATAATGTGTTTGTCTATTATAATCCCTTTGTGAACTATTTTGTTTCTTATCTCATAGTATTTTTAATTTGTGTATTAGTCTACAAGTAAACTTGGAGGTTTATGTGTGATCTACTATAAAATTATATTACTAATAATTAGTTAGGCTTCATATTTGAGATGTGCTCCCATGTTTCCTCAGATTCTTTCCATTGTGTGTTCTTGGAGGTAGAAATTTTGGTGAAATTGAGTCCAAGTGGTATAATTATGGCAATGGAACTTGGTTTGATGCTCAAGATGTTTATCTCATTCTAAATATGGAGGCACTCTTTCTTTCTTTAATCTCCCCTCTCTTTTGCATTTATTTTTATAAATATTGAGCTAACCTTCCCCTTGTGTTTATAAAATAGAATAACATAATAGATGAGCATCAATAAAAAATCTAGACAAGCAGACCTATATCCAAGAATTTCATATTGAGATTTTGGTGGTGGCATTACATCTCTTGGAGACTATTTCACATATACTCCATATTGAATTCAAATACCCACAACCATGCCCTAGGCTAATCCAAAATCAATCCTAAAATGGAGGACAAAAGTATATCATGTTTTCCATCTTCCTTTTTAGGAATACCCAATCTCATAGGTATTTTATGAACTAGATTTTGGATCAAACAACTTCCTCCTAGAAGTCACTACAACAAGCATATGTAGATTTTCATCCTTAGAAAATGTGGAATAATATTCACACATATCTTTATTTAAAATTTAATATCAATTTTTTCACATCACTTTCTCCTCTCATCTTTCCACACACACATCCAAATATTTGTATCTAGTTCACACTAACCCCATTCTCTTGGCTTTTATGGATAGGTGTAATAATCACCTACTACATAATTGTTCTAGGTTTGACTTGGAGGTGTGTAGTGATAACCCACTTCCACCCATAAACAATAATAAAATATTAATATTCTTTGTAATAGTATGGCCTTTATGGATACGTTCAGTGTTACACCTTGTTTCATACCCATTATAGGCCTAAATGGATTCACTAAGCATATACCCACACCTAATTATGATCTATCTTGGTTACCCAGGGTTTTAGAAACATTCTTGTTTATGCTTCTTTCTCCTTCAATGTTACAAAAAAATTCATTTTTTAAACATATTATTAAATTCATTTCTTTCTCCAACTACCACATGCTCCCTAATGTTCCTTGATTTCTATTTTATTCTTTAGTCTATCTAATTTTCCTCAAATTTCTTCTCTTTTATTTTTGTTTATGATTTATTTTTTGTCATTTTATTCTTATATTAAATTGTATTTATCTTTACATATGCACATGTATTTAATTTTTTTATTTCCCTTTTTTAATTAATCTATTTGTTTATTATATGTATTTTAATTCATTATAATATATGGGTTTGTAAAAATTTGAACTAATTTTTTTAGTGAAAAGATAGTCTCTTACCATGTTTTCTCACATCCCACTTATAAACTTAAATGAAGTGTCACTTTTTACATAATAAATGTCCAAAATTTCAACTTAAATAATTAAGGAGAATCATAATGATTAATTAATTTATGATGCACCCATGGCTGTCACATTTTCCTTAAGCTATACAGATGTTAGTTTCTCCAAATTATATCATAATCACTTTCACAATGATCAATATGAATTGAACCAAAATAATTTCAAGAATTTATGTGATCCAATCATTTTATCAAATTGGTACTTTTTATGACATGAGATCGATCCCAATGAATAAATAAAAAATGATGTCATATTAAATTTATCATACATACAAACATAATCAAAATAAATATTTGAATAAAAATAAAATTTATGTTTTTCAACTATGCATAATTCTATGCAACTATAATTAGGTTAGAAGACATTTTTTTTAAGCATAGCATGCCCTTATAATAACCCATGCTCGAGAGTTGAATGTGGGTTTGATACCAAAATGTAACATACACCTAAAAACACTTATATATGAATACAATACACACATGAACTAAAAATACAACCTGATTTTTAAAAATTTATACTTTATATAATAATAACTTCATTTGAACAAGAAGGATACATGGTACAAAACTACTCTTTGATTTCACAAAAAGTATTCTACAAACTTCTCTACACTAGTAATGGAGAAAACACTTCATAATTCCAAATCATATCTACTACACATATTTTTTTTAGGATTAAATTTTTTAAAATTTTACATCGTACATGATTTTTAAAGGTTGTAAATTACATTTACCACTTTCTAAGATAAGCCCAAATTGTTAGTCTCTAACGAACCCAAGCTCACTCCCCAAGTTGCTTACATATTTATTTATGTGTACATGCATAAGTAGAATTAGGGATGTTGTATTTAACCTAACTAATAGTTTTTTCTCCTATTTACCTCAAAATTCTTGTTTCATAAACTGAGGCAGTCTATAATTACCTCTATGAGGCTACAATTCCATTTCTATTTATCAAATTTCTTTTTCTATTAGAATTTTTCATTAAAATCTTTAATGACTATGACAATTTACAAGGGAAATTTTAAAATGACATCATTCTTAGCTGAGAACATCAACATAATCTTTCAACACAAAATTTCTTGGGCCCATGTCTATATGTGACCATTTATAATCATATGTGATCTACTTAATTACTAATTTTTTTCTTGTTTAACATGTCTCATATAATTTGAGACAATCATAAACAAAGTTTACATTGGTAAATATATCATTGGGTATTTTTAAACTGATATGATGAAGTTATATTCACATTTACATCACTTTCATCTATATAGTGAAATTTATGCCAATATAATCCTCAATATTAACCTTTGAAGTTTCATACTTCAATACAAAATATAACTTAGTGTCTAATGGTATAAATATGCTATCCATATTCTATGAATCTATATTTCAATTTTAAATATTACAATCATCATGTCATGTCATGACCTTAGTTTTGTGTGCTCTGATTTCTTTTTTGGCAATGTTGGTTACACATTTGATTTATGTTAGCATGATACATAGTTGGTTAGTTGTTATTTAAATATTACTTGGGTGTTATTGAGACTCTATTTTGAGATATTATGAATATTTTGTGTACTAAACATATTACAATGTCACATAGATGATTAAATTTAGTTCATTATATAATTGATTGATGTAAATTCAAATTGAAATTAATTTTCATGTTTTATATTGGTTTTCATTTAGATACTATTGATGTATTACTTTGATGATTATATGAAAATGAAAAATAAAATAAGATAGGTTGGATTTGGTATTCAATAACATAGGCTACAAAAATGGTAATAATGAGCTATTGATATTTTAAGCCAAGAGATTCTGAGCTTTATCTTGTTTGGTCCTTCTTGACTATTTTGTTCACTTATCTATTTGGTTGATGAACAAAGTTGTTTGATATTTATTCTTTGACTATGATTTTGATTCTTGGTCTAACTTTATGTCTGCTATAGTAATCAATTGCATGTTGTTCTCTTGTTAGATTCCAAAGAAACCAATCTTAATATAACTTTGTTGGATGGTCAAGAGACCCACATAAGGCTTGATATATAGTCTATGATTGGAGCATTTCATTATAATTTGAAGGATGCTTCAAGGTGGATTTTTTTTATATGAATTTTTTTTATGTCTTTGACTTGGTGATTTAACCATCTTGGTGCCTTCAATTTGTAATTCTTGAGGGGGACCATGACTAGGTCATGGGGTCTTCATTAGTTTTGATTTATTTTAATCATAGCATAATGAAATTTTCATTTTAATTATATTATGAATTAATTAATGATAACCCAAATCCCTAGATCAGCTCATCAAGTATCTTGGAAGTCATTTTATTTGGGTCATTTGGGATAATGGCAAGTTATTTCGATCAAACTCTAGCCAAGCTTTGTTGAAATTTTTGGTGAAGCTCATTAAAGGCTTAGTGGGACTAGTTTAAACTATTGGAATTTGATTATATTTAGGAGAGAATGAGGGTTGTTTATTTGACCACATTATTATTTATTTGCGTAAATAATGTAGGACCAATATGGGATTTAATGGAATCTAATAGAGTTTGTGAGGGTTTGGCTAGGTGCAAAGAGAAGATAAGTTTTAACATTTAAGAGAGGGCACAATATTTTTCTACATTATTAGTGCATTCAAAAAGTAAGTGGTTTTATTTTATTTCAATTTGAGTAACGAATAATAGCTATTTTGTGTTCTTTTTTAAATGGAGAATAACTAGAAAAATCATAAACCATTATAGGTTCCTGGTGAAGTCTATAGACTTTATGATGAACCCATAATGATAAAATTGATGTAAAATAAAATATACTCTTGTGGATATGTGTTGGGTTATTTTTCCTTTGATTCTATGCAAGTGTTGATACTTGGATTATGAAGTTTTGCTTACTATTGCATGTTATTGTGGTTTGTGGATGAGTGAACTATGGGACTAAGTTCGTTAAGTTGTAGGCTTATTGGCTTTGAGTATTTTTTTACCATATTTTTTAAATGAATAGGTTTTGGTTATTTGTTTTATTGATTTATATTTGTCATGTTTTCAAGGAATGGTTATTATTATGGTTATGGTGAAATTTTGAAGGTTGTAATATTATTTATAGTCAATGTATGCAGTTATAAGCTAGTTGTAGGTGTTCATTCTGTGTTTCATTAGGGTATTGTTAACTATGTGTTTGATTCAAACAACTTTGTAAGGGTATAAGGTTTTGTTGAAATTCAAATGGATTTCATATATGAAAGGAACTTATTACATTTTTATGAGGGTTATTATGAAAAATATGAGTTGGATTATTTCTCATTTGTGTACACTTTTGGTGGGTACTCTTTTTGGTGTCATGACATTTTTCATTGTTAATATGATTTGGGACCATTTTATATCTACTTTTTAGGATAATTATTGAGAATAGAAGTAGTTGTGAATATCTTTAATACTATTTGATTATTAAATACCTATAAGGTATATATATATATATATATATATATATATATATGAATATCACATTTGAGGTCAATGGATAAAACAAATCATTGTTGATCCATGAAAGTTAAATGGTTCTATTAAAATGTTAAGTAATAGTCCTCAGGGTAATCATAAGTACTTTTCCTTCATACACTTGTCTTTCAATCAATTATTTTTCATTCTTTATGTTATTGATTTTGAAGCTTAAAATATTCATTATTGATCACCCTTCTATAAACCCTACTATTGAACTCCACTTCCAACTGATGGATGGGGTGATCTAGGGCCATCAATGGGGGGCTCATTGGGTAGGATGGGTGGGTATTTACATGTTGCTCTTTAGAATATGATTCAAATGTTTGGATTGTTCTTATATTTGGATTTGAATTCTCAGATTATTCTTATATTTGGATTTATATTGTGTTCTCATTTAGTGAAAGGTATGATCTAAATCAATGTCTCATTATATGTTAGTAAATACAATTCATCGTGTATAGTCTTATTCTTTAAGTGTAATGAATTTATTATTCAAATTTGGAAATAAATTTGTTATGTTGATACTTATAAAGTGGTTGTAATATTATTTTAAGTTATTGTAAAATGTGGTTATATTTTCTCTCTTTTCCTATAAGTACAAATTTATATGAAATTTATTCAATAAGTGATGAGATCTTTAGATTAAAAACATTAAGTTGTTCAATATCTATTTGTATCTTTTACTTGAATTGGAGATAATAATTAATTTTATTATGTCTTAAAGGTGAATGTATTTAATGTTATAATATAGATTTATGATAAGTGTTATTCATTTTTATATTCATCAATGGATGAAAAGTTAGTCTAAGTTACATTAGGCCTTATTTCCAAAACCAAATTATCCCAACCACCTACTATCAAGTTATATCCCATAAATTACATATGGTTGATGGTTAGGCTCCTTGAGTTCCCCATAGATAGGGATCTTGAGTAGCTGATGCAGAAGCATCAAGCTAAAACAAACACCATTTTTGAGTTATAGTCAAAATAGGTTAAAATTGGTCAATGATAGGTTTCAAAGTGTGAATGGGACCTTTTAAGGTCTATTGGTTATCTTATAATCCATTTGGGGTCCTCAATATGAACTATCTAGCTTCTAAGTGTTTTCCCTCCAAAATAGGGATTTTAAAAATTCAAATGTTTGAATTGAGTCTAGGAAGATCATATGCATGTTTGAAGTGTTTAGATTAATCAATTGGGTTCAAAGAATATAATTAGGTCATGTAAAAGGTGTTATAAGTTACATAATTCTAAAACATTAAATTAGAGGTGATATACTAGTCTTGTCATCATGAGCCTCACATTGAAGTGAAAATGCAAAGAGGTTGTGTCTTGTAACCAACCTTGAAGTTTGTTGAAAGGAAAATTTTTAATGTGATTCTAAGGGGGGATATGTGAGAGAGGAGATAAAAAGGGATAGATATATCTCCCAAAGAAAACAAGAGAATCTGTAATCGAAAGTATGTACAAACTCCTCAAGGGAGGAGATGAGTTCAGATTTTGGTTTGCAATGAAATGTTGTTTGTTTCAAATAAATAAATAAATATGTGTTTTTTGTATTTTCACTCTCTTTATATGATTACATGATTTTTTTGAATGATAAAATGCAATGTTGAAACCCTTGAGATAGTATACAATCCTCTTAAATTCATGGTTATAGGTTGACCAATGTATACATTTGACAGGTGTGAATGAGCATGGTCTGAAGGAAAAATATCCTATATATACATATGTATGATCATTGTGAATGCAATTTGGTGTGATGTAAAACCTTCAAACTTTTAAAATAGGTCTATGTGGCATCATGTGTAGAAGTTGAGAAATGTGGTTCAATTTGCATTTATGCCTTGAAATTATAAGAGACATATAAAGTGTAAGATTGTTCATTTATGTGTAGAGATAATTGATATGAATTAAAAATTAATAATACATTGGTTTAAGGTGAAAGGATTATGTGAATTTATGTGTAATAGGCCCAAGGTTTAAGTCTACAAGATATGTGAATGCTTAGTTGATAAGACATAATCAAGAAATGAGATGAAAGGTAGAACAATGCATGGTAATAAGTTTGGGATAGTATGAATATAATAAAGAGAGATAATTTGGTGTATATTATCCATTGAATAATGTATAAGAACCCTCAATTAAGTGTAAATGATGGATAACCTTGCATTTCCTTACATAGGCAGGTTGTGATACAAAGGCCTATGGATCTATGATTAGAAATTGATTAAGAGCCTTAGAATAAGGATGGAATCATGGAAATGGTTTGAAATTTTTAATAATATGATACTCTAGCCTCAAATAGGAATAAACCATTATTTGAAGCCCTAAGGTAACAAGTGTCAACTTTCAAATTTGTGTAGGTAGTGTTGTGATAGAAAACATGTCATTTCATGTATAGGAAGGATTAAGACTTAATAAAAGAGATATAAGAGTTTATAAAGGTCCATTGAGATTTTAAAAACCTAATTTAGGCCTTATTTTATCTTAAAGACTAGTGAAAATCAAATACTTAACAATTTGGGATTACCTCTATTATATATAGTTAACTATTACTCATAGTCAATTGAGTTTTTGATGTTTTAAGCATGGAATGGATTAAAGAAGGGTTTTAGAATATTATATGGGGTTAAGGACACAAAAAATAATTTTTTTTTGGATATTTGATATTTTAAAATGTTGTGGATTTCTAGAAATGACATTTTGTATGTCCACGGACCTGTACAGGCAAGAAAAACCCTAGATTTAGGGTTTAGTGGATAAAATGAGTTCCAATCATTAAAATGTGGTGGAAATTTGTATTTGAGTTATATTTTTGTGTTTTCTAAGTGAATAAATAATTTTTATAATTGTACGACCTCTATAGTATGGATTTTGGGGTCATTTGTTGTGTTTAAGGGCTTAAAGACCTAGTTGGTGATAGGCTAAAGAAGGAAACGTGATGTAATTTAAGAGAAAGGTTGAAATAAGGGTTAAATAAGGTAAACAATCTAAAATGGTATCCAAAAATATAAATAATTTGAATTGTTTGTCCATACATTACCCAAACCTAGGAACTTTGTCAATTTGGAGGGCTAATTAAGGGGTGGCTTAAAGAAGGAAGTGTATTGTGTCTTAGGATTTGTGTTGATAAAGATAAGTATGAGTTTTATGGCCTAAAATGGTTCTTGAAAATGTGAGCAGTTCCTTAAAAAGGTCTTTTAGTTACTCCCAACAAGGGGAAATGTCAAAAAAAGGCTACAAGCCTTAGAAGAGTATGGTGAGTTTGGAAGGTGTGAGATGAGTGATGGAGTGTGTTTGATAACTTGAAAGGGGTTTAGATATATATTTTATGATAATTTAAGGCCCTGAATGCAATGAATTAACTTTTTGAAACATACATCAAGATTTGGCCTTTGAAGCCTAAGGAACTTGCCTAATGGAAAACTAGTGGAAGAGTAAGGGGGAGTTGGTGAAAGAGTGAATGTCTTGATTCAGATGATGAATGATAATTTCTTGATAAAATAATAATTAAATGTATGAGTGCCTCTAAGAGTGAAACTATAAGAACTAAACAAGAAACCCATCAAGCATAGTTAGTATGAGAAAGGAAAGCTAGATTGTGTAAATTAGGTTCAAAGCAATCCATAGCAAGTAATTATGACCAATTGGGTTTAGAAAAAGGTAAATATGATTTATATACTTATCCTCCATACTTATTCATCATTTTGTATCAAATCCTAGTGAGTATTTGGTTACATGTATTTTGAGTTTTTCAAACCTATTGATTTGAGATAAATGCATAATGCTAGGAGGTATGCATAAAATGATGCCTTATAGGGTATTAAGGAAGGATAATTTTGTAAGTTTGATACATTGAAATCATCATATATGAATATCATATTGAGGAGAGATAAAAAAATATCCCAAAAGTCCTTTGAGAAGGATAGGAAGCTAGTCAAGAGAAGATAGAGAGGAAAAAAATCATTGAAGCTCTAAGAGAGACAACAGAAAATAGAAGAAATAAGACTCCAAAAGAGATTCAATGAGGATAATAAAAGGTACTATATGGATAAAAAATAATAAAATGGGCCCAATATAGGTCTAATAATCAAGGTTGATAAACTTGCTAAGAGGAAGGTCTAGATAGGCCTAAAAAACAAAGATGAATGGAGAAGATGGATATAGAAAGAGAAGTGGAAGACATAAGAAGAGAATTGGGGAAAGGTATAGAGAGGATATACCTCATGATTAATCTCATAAGAGAAAAATAAAGCCAATGGATTAGTTGGAATGTGAGAGTATGGGTGAAGTGGCCACTAGAGTCACTTGTGAGAGAAAGAAGGCAAAAGATGAGTGTCATGAAGAGTGAGAAAAAGAAAGAGAGAGTAGCCCAAAGAGGTATGAGAAGAGATATTTTTCCAAGTGAGAAAAAGATAGAAAGATTAAGAAGAGGGTTTTCATTGAAGAGAACAAGAAGGAGATATAAGTGCCAAGAATATCACATGAGGGTGAAGACAAGAAGAGACGGAGGATGTCTATGTCAAGGACATTCAAAGAGACTATGTGGTCACTCATTTTGCATGCTAAAATTTATTTCAAGTTTGTTTATGCAAGTATGAATACAATTTTGTAAAATGCCAAGAATGGGTCCTCAAAGTTGATGAAGGATGGGCCAAACAAATAACCCATCAATTGGCAAGAAGATGACAAAGAGAAAGAACCTCTTGAAGACCAAATGTTGAAGATTAAGAGCATTCCACGTGTTAAAGATGAAGATGGATAATATGATGCATTACCATGTATATCAACTGAAATCAAAGAAATGGTGTGCTAAGAATACATGAAGGTCACCCATGAAGACACAGAAGAAGATATAATCTTGTAGCAGTTACATTTGGAGGTAAATGAATATCTAAATGTTGATTTTGATTGCATCTATGATGAAGAAAAGGCTAATATGCATATTGAGAGGAATAATGATGAATTCCAGCCCTCAAGAAGAGAACAAGGTCATGGATATGTATACATTAAGTGGATTAAACAAGTAGGTAATGAGAAGGAAGAGAAGAACCTCAAACAAGAGGTCAAACAATGCAAGAGTACAAGTGCAAAATAAGCACAAATATGAAACCAAGAACAAATGGAAAGGAACACAAAATTGACAAGATAAGATATCAAAGCATGAAACATGATTTTAATGCAATGAGAAACAAGTGGTGGCCCAAGAAGGTACAAGGCAGTAAATAGGTGGCAAAGAGCATGAAAAAAACTCAAGAATATCATATAGCAAGTGAATCCCAAGTAATCAAGAAAATTGAAGAAAATGGCAATCCCACAAAGCAAATAAGAGAGATGGTGCATAAAAAAAAATCTAATGACATGAAATTACAACCATTTAAGTAATAAAAATAGTACATGTATTTTCAAGATTTGTTTTCTAAATTTGTATATGATGATGTGTGTGAATTTGCTTTCAATGATGAAAACATATTATATATGGAAACCATTGCCTTGATGACTAAGTGTGTAGCAAAGAAATATGAGATTGAAACATCTCAAAGAGTGCTTTATAAGCCTAGTATGAAGCATAAATAGGTTGGTATGACTCTCAAAAATGAGGGAGTCTAAGGAGAAGACAAAGAAGAAGTTACCCAAACAAGTGAAGAACAATGTGAACCAAGGTTTGATAAGGTTTTTGAAGAGATGAATGATTCCAAGTTGTAAGAGGAGTTGGAGATGTTAGAGGAGATATTTAGTCCATCAAAGGGGATGTAAATAGGTGAGGTACAATAGGAAAAAATCAAGTATGAACTCCAAGAAACATCGAGAGAGGAGTAACAAAAGAAAACGAAAAAAATTAAGAAAATAATGACACAAGTAAGCAAGAAAATGGAGTATGAAGAAGAAAACAAGGTGAGTTATTTCATGGGTCAAGGTAAATCTGAGTTTATATTTGATAAAAATGAATATGGAAAGCCCATAATAAATCAAATCATATTGTAGTATGATGAGGATGAGTGGAACAAAAAGTTGCTTTTGCACGGTGAGCAAGGTGATAGGAAAAGAAATCAAGATGTGAAGAAGTCTGAAGAAGAGATAGAAAAATAAAGTATTCTGAAGAAAATGACAAATGGTGAGATGCATGAGAGGTCATTATATCCTAATGAAGAATATGATAGCATGAACAAGAAGAAAGAATCTTTAGACAAGCAAGAATCAAGTGAGATTTATGAGAGAATAAGCCATGAAATAAGCATGAGATAGAATAATAAGATGTATATGGTTGTATTTGAATGTGATAAGGTTAAAAGTGACTTAGAACAACTGGAAGATGTAGAAAAAAAGAGTCTAAAATAGTTAAAACACTTCATAGATATGGAATATTCATGGACAAGAATGATAGACAAAGCCAAGAAGAGGACAAGCAAGAGTTTGGCAAGGAAAAGGGAACATGAAAGGATGAAAAATATCAAGTATGAAGGACCCTTAAAGGATAAATTGGAAGGAAAGAAAGAAAAATGGAGGCTCAAGTTTTCTCCCTCTTAGGGAGTATGATACATGAGCATCAAGCTAAAATAAACACCATTTTTGAGTTATATTTAAAAGAGGTCAAACTTGGTCAATTTTGGGTGTCAAAGTGTGTATGGGACATTTTAAGGTCTATTGGATTTATTATAATCCATTTGGGGTCTTCAAGATGAGCTATATATATTTTAAGTGTTTTTCCTCCAAAACAAGGAATTTAAAAATTTAAATGTTTTAATTGAGTCTAGGAAGATCATATGCATGTTTGAAGTGTTTATATGAATCAAGTGGGGTCAAATAATATAATTAGCTCATGTAAAAGGTATTATAAGTTACACAAGTATAAAGCATTAAATTAGAGGTGATATACTAGTATTGTCATCATGAGCCTCATATTGAAGTTGCAATGCAAAGAGGTTGTGTCTTGTAACCACCTTAACCAACCTTGAATTTGGTTGAAAGGAAAAATTTGTACATGAGTCTAAGGGGGGAGATGTGAGAGAGGATAGAATAGGGGAGAGAGATATATATCCCAAACATAAGAGGAGAATTTATAACTAAATGTATGTACAAACCCCTCAGGGAAGGAGATGAGTTCACATTTTGGTTTGCAATGAAATTTTGTTTTTTTCAAATAAATAAAGTAATATGTTTTTTTTTATATTTTCATTATCTTTTGATTAATACATTATTTTTTTTCATGATATAATGCAATGTTGAAACCTTTGAGATAATATACAATCCCCTTAAATGCATGGTTGCAGGCTGACCCAATGTATACAAGTGATAGGTGTGAATGAGCATGGTTTAAAGGAATAATATCCTCAGTCTACATATGGATGATCATTGTGGATACAAGTTGATGTGATTTCAAACCTTTAGACTTTGACAATAGGTCTTTATGGTATCATGTGTAGAGGTTGAGAATTGTGGTTCAATTTGTAATTATGACTTGAAAGTCCAAGAGATATATAAAGTGTAAATTTTTTCATTCATGTGAAAAGATAATCAATATGAATTATAAATTAAGAATACATTATTTTATGGTGAAATTCTTATGTGTCTATATGTGTATTAGGACTAAGGTTTAAGTTTACAGGCTCTATGAATGCTTAGTTAACAAGACATAATTAAGAAATGAGATGAAAGGTAGAGAAATATAAGGTAATAATTTTATTATGGCATGAATATAATATAGAGAGATAATTTGGTGTATATTATACTTTTAACAACATGTAATAACCCTCAAGTAAGTGTAATTGATGGATAACCTTACATTTCTTTACACAAGTAGGTTGTGATACAAAGGCATGTGGATCTATGATTGAAAATTGATTAAGAGACTTAGAATAAATATGGAATCATGAAAATGGTTTGAATTTTTAGGTAGATTATACTATAGAATCATATAGGAATAAACCATTGTTTTAAACCCTAAGGTAACAAGTGTCAACTTTCAGATTTTTAAAGGCAGTGTTATGATAGAAAACATGTCATTTCATGTATAAGAAGGATTTGGAATTGATAAAGGAGATATAAGAGTTTATAAAGGTTAATTGAGAGTTAAAATACCTAAATTATGCCTTATGTTGTCTTAAATACTAGTGAAAATTAAATACTTTACAATTTGGGATCACCTCTGTTGTGCACAGTCAACCATTACTCATATTCAATTGAGAGTTTAATGTTTTAAACATGGAATAGACTATATAAGGGCTATGTCCTATTATATGAGGTTAAGGAAAATTTTAAAAAAAAACTTTTGGTGGATATTTTAGATTTTTAAATTATTTGAAACTCTAAAAATGATATTTTGTATGTCCATGGACATATGTAGGCTATAAAAACCCTAAATTTAGGGTTTAGTGGATAAAATGAGTTCCAACTATCAGAATGTGGTGAAATTTTGTATTTGAGTTGTATTTTATGTTTTATAAGTGATTAAATAATTTTTAGACCTATACAATCTATATAGTACATATTTTGGGGTCTTGTGTTGTGTTTAAGGGCTTAAAGACCTAGTTGGTGATAGGTTAAAGAAGGAAAAGTGATGTACTTTGAGAGTGATGTTGAAAGAAGGGCTGGATAATCTAAATTATCCAAAATTTTATCTAAAAATATAAATATTTTTAATTGGATGTCCATACATTTCCTAAACTTAGGAGCTTTGTCAATTTGGAGGGCTAATTGAGGGGTGGCTTAAAGAAGGAAGTGTATTGTGTCTTGGGAGTTATGTCAAGAAAGACAACTATAAGTTTTATGTCCTAAAAGGGTTATTTAAAATTTAATAATTTCCTTGATAAGTTTTATCAGTTACTCCTAACAAGGAGAAATGTCCAAAAAAGGGCTACAAGCCTTAGAAGAGCATGGTGAGTTTGGAAGGTGTGAGATGAGCGATGGAATCTGTTTGATCCCTTGAAATGGGTTTGGATAGATATGTTGTGATAATTTAATACCCTCATTGTAATTAATTAACTTCTTTAAGCATAGATCAATATTTGGCCTTTGAAGCTTAAGGAACTTGCCTAGTGGAAATCTAGTGGAAGAGTAAGTGGGAGTTGGTGAAAGAGTGAATGACCTGAGTTAGATGATGAATGATAATGTCATGAGAAAATATTGATTCAATACATTAGTACCTCTAAGAGTGACATTGCAATAACTAAATAAGAAATCCATCAAACATGGTGAGTATGAGAAAGGAAAGCTAGATTGTGTAAACCAAGTTCAAAGAAAGCCATAACAAGTTATTGTGACTAGTTGGGTTTATAACCAGGTAAAGATGATTTGTATAATTATCTTCCATACCTATGCATCATCATCCCCCTATCTATATAATATAATTTTCATCACATTAAATCTATATGTAAGGTGAGCCCTAATTATAAGTAAAATAAACATAAAAGAGTGGTTGGGTGTATGTTAATTACCAATACACCTAAATTTTCCCAATCATACCAATTTGACATCAATTCCAAGTGAATTGGGTTGATCATGCATGACTTGTGTACCTCAAATTATCTACATTTTACCTCATAAAAAATGGATATTATGTTATTATGTTGCTTTTGGCCAATAAACTATCAAATTGCAAGTGAAAATGACATAAAGTGGTGGTTTGGTGTGCATCAATCATTAATGTAACCTATATTTCTTGAATCACACCACACCACTTTGGATTTAATTTGAAGTGAATTAAGGTGATCAAATATACATGTACCAAAATTATTCATATTTCTATGGTCACAAGTGGATATGGTGTTGGGTATCTCACTTTTGGCCTATAAGGGATCTAATTACATGTAAAATCAACATAAATTGATCGTTAGATGTGTAAGGGTCATAATGTGACTTACATTTCTACAATCACACATTTGTGTGAGTTTGAAAATAAATGTGGTGATTGCACACAAATGTTTCTAAATTTGTTTTCATTTACCTTGGTCATAAATAGATATGGTGTTTTTAAGTCACTTTTGGCATATAAGGGACCTCATCATAAGTAAAATTAGCATAAAAAGTTGGTTGGGTGTGTGTAAGTCACTAATTCTACCTATATTTCCCCATGTACATCACTTTGGCATGAATTTTAACTGAATTTAGGTGACCATACACAAATGTGCTCCAAATTTTCTCCATTTACCATGTTCTCAAAAGATCATAGTGTAATTGTGTCACTTTGAGGGACCTAATCATAACTATAATTATCACAAAGGAGTGATTGGGTGTGATTTTTTTTGTAAAATTTAGTTTTTATAAGCCTATAACTCTTATATATATTAGCAAACAATGTAGATGGCCCCAAAGCCTTAAAATGACTATATGTTTTCCCAAAATGGACATAAGTTGAAAAAGTTACACTTTGAAATCCTTAGGTTCAATATTAAAATCTTGAAAAAATGACTAAGTACTAACCAATTTGAATTTTGAGAAACTATCTTCTAAATCATAACTCATGGAGCTATAAGACCAATTATAAAAGATGTAAAGTGACCCTAATTTCTTATATTAACTAAAATAAATTTAAAGTATACCTAAATTTTATTTTAATAAATAACCTCCCCCTACATTTTAAGCATTCAAGTCCTTTACTTTTACCCCTTGAACATTGCATATTATTAGGAATGCATACGTGTTATAGCACACACATGCTTTTGTGTTAGGAATGACTAAGCATTATAACACATATGAATTTTTGCTTTGAATAATTTCAAATTACATGCCTCTAGGCTTATAAGTGGTTAATATTCCTGAGCATAAGACTTGGACCTAGACACATAGTTGAAATCATGTTTCTAATTGAAAATAAAAATTCCAACTTCCACCATGATAATCACCATGAATTTCATCAAGACATTTCATAAAACTATATATATATATATATATATATATATATATATATATATATAGACTACTTCAAGGTTTCCATCTATATTGATTTATATGTATTTTTTTATGCCACTAATATGATACAACTATACATGTCTATATTTATTTATGTATCATTTTTTTTGTTGATCCAGATTAAAAAAACATTATATGGTTGAAAACTAGACCTAATTCTTTCCACAATGAAAAAACTAATTTTTGTTTTGTTTGAGGTAGTTAGTGGGGGTACACAGTCAGTTATCCATTTTTTCATCATTTTTAGGGTCTATTTACATGTAAAATTAATAATAAAAATTATTATTCATTAAATTTTTTTAAAAATATATAGGTTGAAAACTATATGATATTGTCTAAATTTCCATCAAAGGGTTTCCAAAAATACTAAACGATTTTTAAAAAATGAAAGGTCATATAGTTGGCTATATATATATATATATATATATATATATATATATATTTCTAAAAAATAAGAGTTCCTCTTTGAATTTAAAATGTTTGACCTACTTACACTTGACCATTTTTTAAAAAAATAGTATTTTATAAACTAGACTTAAAATTATACAATTCATGTTTTTATATTATCTTCAAAAATTTGAGTGTAGCCATCTCAAATAATCTATACAAGTTGAAGTTTCTCATTTTTCAGGAAACAATGTCCACTTAAGACCACACTTTGGCCCACTTGTTCCCTACACTTACCCAATTTGATTTATTATTTATGTAAATTATAATAAAGGATAAGATACATAGCTTCACTATTTGAGATGTTAACCATGACTATGTTTTGACAGTGGAAATAGATTGGAATAAGGCATGTGATTCACCTAGATATATAACTATGTCTCTATATGTGTAAGGTTGGTACCATTAGGTAAGTGTCCATCCACCAAGTGTAGGTGACCAAGGTTGATGTTATTATCATGTGATGTTTTTCCTTTTTATGTTTATACAATGTATTGTGCCTACCTAATATGTCTTTTTATGTGACATTTTTTACCTTTGACTATGTGCACAACTTTAAAAATTAGCTTCCTTCTCTTTGAAACCATAGGCCCACTTGTAAAGGATAAAAAATTGTAAAATGTGAGGAAGTGTAATTGGGTTAAGTTTAACCCAATCACCTTCTTAATTATTAACTAATGCCTACATATCCTAGTGACTGATTTGTAATTTGGGAAGAATAAGGCATGTTTTCTCAATGTACAATAGTGTAAATATATTTGATAGACTAGTGTCAGATGGTGCCATATGATAAATATTCTTGACATTGATTTGTATTTAAATGCACTCAATCAGGTTATTTTCCATACTACTAACATGATAGGTGAATGGGTTAACCTATGGGAATTATTTTATTTTTAAAAATAGTCATTACTAGGTGAAGGATGATAACACCAATGTCAAGTTAATGAAGTCAATGTTACTATCTTAGTCTAACGTAACTATTTAGGAGACAAGAATATAAAATTTTTGATTTATAAATGTCTAGGTAATATGTTTAGCTAATTTAAAACATAATAATATGTTCTTTCAAGTGACTAATAGTAACTTATAATTGATATGGCTCTTAACTAGCTTGTAGGTTTATGGGAGTAGTGAACACGAGTTATTTAGAGATGCACAAGTCATTTAGGATACATGTAGGATAAGATTGACATCGCCAAGTGTCAAATATTACATTTTAATATCTAATTATTCCTCCTTTTATTATAGTATTACAATGCAATGAAAATAATAGAGTAAAAGGATAAATATACACCTGAGTGTGTACAACACACATTTTTTTGGAAGAAGGCTTAAAATGTGCACATTGATCCAAAAAAAATTGTAATGAAAAATAGTATTTAATGTCCATAGAATGAAATCTAAAATCTGAACTATTCTTGAAATTTGAAAAATCAAGGAAGGATTACACCTATATGTGAGTAAATCATGATTCCCTATTTCTTGTTGGATATTCTTCCTCATCAAAACATTGGATAATTTTGCTTCCTCATTGACATAATTGGATAACATGGAAAAATTGTGGGTCATCAATTCCAAATTTTAAATTTGACTAAGGCAAAGGTCGTGGATTGGAAGACAAATGCCGTTAAACCACATGAAACTAATCAAGCATTATTCTTGTAACCAAAAGATGCAAGAAAGGATCCATAATGGGCTCTCAAAGTAATGTCCAAGTTGTTGAGTGATATAAAATATCAACCACATTATTTATTTAAACATGAATCAAACATTTTAGATGTAATTATAGATCCAATGTTTCCCAATAATTGAAAGTACTTGATAAATAAATGCAAAGGTTAAAATACGTAAATGTGCATGAATCAACATCATGCCCACTAAACCAGTGCCAACTATAAACTATCCTAACCTACATATACCATCATCATGCCCCACTAAACTATACAATGGTGTATATGTGCATGAACTAGTATCATACCCAACTAAATTGATGACAACTAAAATCTATAAATGTGCATGAACCTGTATCATTCCTAACTAAATCTATCTTGTAAAATGGAGTACATATACCCTAAAAATGCCCCCAAATGTATTTAATTATATATCAATATGAAATTTGTCACTTATCAAGTGAAAATTTGAGTACATTTCCTTGTATATGCCCTAAAAATATATTTGAAGACTACAAATAATTGTTCAAATCTAATATCTAAATCACATCTTTAGTTTGAAATCTATATTTTGTACCCAAATATCTCATGGTGGCCTTAGTCTTTATGAAAAAATACATATGGAATGCAAGGTAATATAAGGGTTATATCAATATAATAGTATCTATAATTCACATAGCAGTAACTTTAATTCAATAAAACTACATGTTAAGGAATTACATGATAAAAATCATGGCACAACACATAAGGGGGAGGTGTATGATATGGATCATGAAACATGAAAACATAAAAATCATAAAATATCAACAAGATAAAAATTAAAATTCACACAATAACATATAATGTCAATGGGATGCATACAAGGGACATAAAGATAACACCAAAAAATAATAATGAGTCACAAACAAGGGCAAAAAATTCCACAATAAAGAAGGATAATGCCACAAATAAGAGGCATAAATGCCACAAACAATAAGGTTAGGGATCAAAATAAATTCAAATGGGACACACGTAATAGACACAAATAAATAACCTATAATTAAAAATCAACAACATCAGTGAATCATAAAACAAGTGAAAACTAGTTTACATTATCCATATATGTCAATATCACATGATAGTAAAATATGCATATCCAATGTAGCACTAAGTAATATATGAGTAACTAGAAATTAATTTGTAAGCAATGTATGTATATGAACATGGTAATAGGTTGTTGAAATATTTAACTTGTGATAATATAGTCTATATAAGTATATGCCTCCAACATATACATGGCCACTGGGTATAATAAAGGTCTAGCATCTATGTATGATATGTATGTCTTACATCTCACTCATATACCTCATGAAATGAATGTGTGTATGAAAATAATATGTTGTATACTATACATGTGATTAAAAATATATGTAAATAATGTAATCTATCAACTCATGTCATGTTCAAACTCTATTTTTTTAACTTTTTAATATTTGATTTTTTAATTACTTGTATACACACTAAATTGGTCAAACAACCACACATATCATGTCTTTTCAAAGTTCTTTTCATAAGAGACTCTGACTAGAGAATATGAACCTTATTCACATTAGCCATATCTTTGTTTTACTTATCTTGGTTTTGTTTATTAATTTTATCACCTCTTTGTTATCTCAATCAACTGACCTATACCTCCAAGAACCCCTAGACTTGATCTATGTTAGTCCAACCCTATTTTTTATAGGTCCCAGACAATAGAATTTTGTAGGACTACAATGCTCAATGCTCCTATCCTTTTTAGTTTTATTGTCCAACAGTTAGTTTTTCTTGCTTAACAGGTCCTAAACCCTTCTTATCCCCTCCCTTAAGTTTTATTTAGATTTTTGATGTCAGCTAATGCAAATAAATCTCCCAAATTTAAAATGAAGAGTCTCTTATACAAAGGACTTTATAAGGCTTTTTATATCTAGCACTTAATAATTTGGCACATGACATAATAAAAATCAATCAATAGTATATCTCGACATTTTGCATCACACATAGACTTGCATGCTTGATCAAAGAAGGGCCTAGGTGAAAGTCATTCTTTCATAAACCGTGTGCATTGATTGTGCATTTTCTCTAAGGGAGAACTACATTTGATCTGAGACCCTCGCTTAAGGGTTACTGTAGGTAGTGATCAAGACAACATGGGTTCTAGATCATGTGATCATTCTTACCCTAACCTAGTTTTTCCCCTTTTTTCTTTTGATTCATTTGTTGTTTGCATGTGTAGATGAATATTGGGTTTGGAGATTGAAATGGACCTATAGTGAGCTTTGTTGACTTTCAGCATTTGAAATTTCATACACAAGCTCACATTGAGGTGGCATATTAAATCCAAAAAGCTTAGATCTCTAGGACAACAGTGACAAAGGTGGACTATAGTTTCAGTACCACTCCTATCCACTTTCGGTGCTTTTATCCAATCATAAAATGAAGGCTAGATTCATATTCATGATAGTGTCCTAGTCCAGTGCCTCAATTTCCAGCTCTTGAATAATTCATTTTAGCCCATTTTTAGATAAGTTTATTTCTCTTCCTCATGCAATTTATTTGATAAAAATATATTTTACCATATCAAATTAGGTTTTTCCCCTTACTCTAGACCCTTTATTATTTAGGAACTAAACACTAGTTTCTTAAAAATAATAAAAAATTTGGTGAACCCAACTTACTTCAAACAAATCTAAAACCCTAAGTACCCTTAGATTTTTTCCTTCATATTTTGTGAAAAATTTTAATTTCAAATTTATTATTTTTGTATAAATTTTTATGCATTTATTCTATTCAAAACTATTTTATAGTTTAAATTATTGGCATAGTTTTCAAAAAATTTAAAACCTTAGATCAAAACCCTATATTTCTAAACTAGGTCTTCAAACCCCAAGCCTTCCTTCCTTACAAATTTTAGAAAAATATTTTGGAATTTTTACAAATTATTTACTTTTTCAAAAATAATTTCAATATTAGTAGTTTTCTTGTTCAAAAATTTAATTTCAAATCTCTGATTTTTGTATTAATTTTTGTGCATTTATTCTATTCAAAACTATTTTTAGAATTTAAATTATTGGCATAATTTTCAAAAATTCTAAAACCCTAACTCAAAACCCTATATTTCCAAACTAGGTCCTTAAACCCCATTTTTGTGCATTTATTCAATTCAAATTTATTTTTAGAATTTAAGTCATTGTCATAATTTTAAAAAATTCTAAAACCCTACCTCAAATCCTTAGATTTCTAAACTAGGTCCTCAAACCCCAAGTTTTCCTCCCTTACAATTTTTAGATTAATAGTTTGAAATTTTTACAAATTGTTTACTTTGCCAAATGTAATATCAAAATCTCTATGTTCATATTTATTTTTTCATTCATTTTCTTAATATTACGTTTACACACTCTCTTTGGTGCAAGAAAAAAAATGGCCACTAAGGCACTTCTTCCCTCTCATCCCATAGATCAATTTTTAAATTTCTCTCATAATTATGACAATGAATGGATAAATTTTCAAAATTGTACATTAACTAAAAAAGTGGAAAATAATATTATTTACAATGAAGATAATTACTATTGTTGTAATGAGGAATATGATGATATATGTGAAATTGATAGTGAAGCACAAATAGATGCATCTTCTTCTCTCAAACCTATCTCTTTTATTCCTTCTTCTAAAGAACATAATTTTGATAAATGAGAAAGATTCTTCTCACCTCATTCTCCTCTACATAATGCACCAAATGAACAAATTAGTCATGCACTTACAAGTGAACCTCTAGTTGGTGATGGTTTGCTTCCATTTGAACCTAATCTCTCTTTTTTTTTCTACTTCAGTATTCAAATTACAACAATATAAATGCAATAGAATCAAATTACCACTGTATAGTTCAAATGATACATCTCATGTTCCTAACTCTGCTATGTCCAAAGAAGATCTAAATGATAAATCTCTTTCTCTTACTTCTCATGAAAATAATGCATCTACTCCATCTATGGTTAACATAGATGGACATGATATTCCAATTTCAAATGATACTTTATTGTATATTAGAAAGGAATTAAATTATTCTCTTACACCTCTCCCTAGTTACACTTAAAGTGATAATAAATATGATAGTGAGCATGCAAATGAATATGAAAATGAGAGTGTAATGAATAATATTTCAATGATTACGATGCATGGAACCATGATGATTATTACACACATAGTAAATAAGAATATGCATCTCATGTGTCTAACTCTTCTCTCACTCCTCTTCTCAAACATAATGCACTTCCAAATGTTGTTTCTACTCTATGCATGATCCTATTTCAAATAATGCACATGTTTACGCTAATAGCACATCTTCTACTCAATTATAATGTGATACACTAAAACATAAAGATACCAATGAATCTCCCAAGCCACCCCTCACTATAGTAGAACCTAGTTCTCACTCTTCGCCTAAAGAGAATGGTATCCCACATCCCTCTAGCAAGGTCCAAGTTACCATTACTCCCAAGGTTCAAGTGAGCACACCCCCTCTTTATGATCCAATTGCTAAATGTAGCATTCCCATGGATAAAATTAATAATCAAATTAAATTATTAAATGAACCACTTCAAAATGCTAATGTACCATCCCAAGAGATTATCTCTTTAATGCATGTAGTTGGTGAATTACAACACCAAGTACATCTCCTTACCTTGGAAAATAAGGCTTATAAGTCTTAAATGGATACCAATGATTTACATGGTAACCCTATTCTCAAGACATTTATAAAAGATTCATTGCCTAAGCATTTCCAAGTACCATCATTGCCTCACTTTGATGGAATTGAAGATCCATTCATACACCTTCAAGCCTTTCAAAAGGCTTTGCCATCTCATGTGATTCCTTTGATTCTACTTAATTTATTCAATAAACATTAGTGGGGGAAGCAACAAATTAATTATTTCATCTACTCCTTGTTGGTTCCTTGCACACATATGATGACTTAAAAGAGGTATTTCTCAGATATTACATAGTAAACATGGGTCCTTGTGTTACATATAAGAAACTTGTAACTTTACATCAGAATACTTCAGAGCTAGTTAGTGATTATTTTTATGATTCAAGAATCACATGTTAAGATTGATATACAAACCAATATATTTATATATTCAACATATCTTTATTAAGGGGCTTCACCAACCTCTCCTCAACCATCAACTATATCAAACAGAGTCTTCTTTTAGGCAATTATGCTATATAATTCTAGCTTTGGAAAATAAATTGGGACTGATTGAGGCAGAATCAATTGATCAAATTACTCTAGATTTCATAGTAGTATCTACAGCTCCTATCATCCAACATCCACCATGTCTTAAATAAGATAGGAGACCATAACTAGAAGAGCAACTAGTTAAGAAAAAAAAGCCAATTTCTAGAGCATAACCCATAGTATGCACTACAAAGAACAATAGTAAGGCACCACTACAGTTTGATTCAGAGTAAGATATCCCATGTGTCATATTATCAGCACTATTAGATAAGGGGTTAATTACATTACCTTATACTCATTGATGGGATCCACATCTCCTATAGAAACAACCTCATTGGCCCTTTTATAACTTTCATCATATTCATCGACATAGAGATAATGATTATTATAGACTCAAAGATTGCATTAATATATCTGTTGATAATGGCATCATAGCATTCACATAGGGGGCACTAAGATCTCCTCCACCATGGAACCATATACCTCATTCATCCTAGGACATTCCTTCATAGGACTCATTAGTCACTCATCATGAGAGTAATGCAAGTTCTAGGATAGAGCCTCATTGGAGATCTCCTATTCCACCTATTCAAAAGGTTTAGAAACTAATATAATGAGAAAAAACTACATATAACACTGTAGTTTGATGAGTATATAGTGTAGTTACATATACATATCCAGTAGAGTCATAAGCACTGTAGTACAGTACTGCTCTAGAGAAATATTCACTACATCCAGATTTTATGGGTCCTATCTAATGTATTAGTCCACTATGATTAAGATTAAATTAACCCACATCATAGAGTATTGATCGTGATAAATATTCACTATGGACAGATTTTTTGGGTCCTAGCTCACATAGCAATCCACTATGATTAAATTAAATCAGACCCCATCACAGGTTTCAGCTCCATCTCAATCTATGGCTTAGTCATACATCACAATAGAGGCCATAGGGTATATGATTACATATATATGAGCCTTCTTCATAACACATAATTATTATTACTTGTCCCATATATTTACATTTTGTAGAATCTCCACATCTAGCTATAATTAGTATACAACAAATAGTATTAGATACAAAGCATATTCCTACACAACATGATCCGTATGGGCACTTGTTCATTTGGACATCAGGGTTCAGATAGTGATACAACACAAATTCATACTAATAACAATTCATAGCTTCACTTAGTAAGGCAATGATGGAGACAAAGGTTTAGCTATACTTTATATTTTTGAGCCACTCTCTGGGAAGTAATATGTACAATGTGTTATCTTACATCCCCACATATTGAAAACTAACATTCCTAATTCCCAATAACTATCCATAGCCAAAACCAAATTATCAAAAATCTAGATCTTACCAAATCCTATTTTACCAATACTAAACCGATTCAACCGATCCAAACAATTTACCAACCTCAAACTAGCTCAATTTATCCCAACAATTTCCAAATTACAAAACCAACAATTTATTTGCTCACTTATAATTACAAACCAAATAAAATTCTTTCCTTACATATTGAAATAAAAACCTAGCATCACACTTATCAAAACAATCAAATCACATATCCCAAGTATCATTTTACCAAATATATGCACCCTCAACATCAATACCAAATCAACTACTTCCAAAACAACCATATGCAATGAATATATCAAAATATTTCAAATCCCATAACACAATACACATGAGTCAAAATCAAAACTGTGTGTGTGTGTGTGTGTGTGTGTGTGTGTGTGTGTGTGTGTGTGTGTGTGTGTGCGTGCAGGGTCATCGAGTTCTATGTTGGACTATGAGACTAGTACTAGAGGAGAGATATACACTATATCAAGATATGATTAATCATGAATGGGCATCACACCCTCACTCTCAGTCTCACTCTCTCCTCTAGTACTAGTCTCATAGTCCAACCTAGAACTCGATGACCCTGCACCTCCTCAAGCTCTTGTATGCCTCTTAAAATGGCTCTCTCACTCTATTAACCAACCATGATACTCACACAATTCCCAATACCATCTCTAAATGTTTATGTACTCATACATAATCCATGTACTCATCAATCCATAATCAAGTGGAAGCCTCCTATGCCTATCTAGCTCAACCCTCAGCTCATCTCTCCCTCTTACTGCTCTAACATATGCAATATTACTTTAACTTTATCAAATAAATAAGCATAAACATTGAATATAATTATCACTAACTATATCAAACCCTCATCCACAACATCATTAAATACATGCCATGTAAGCTCTCAGAGTGTAGACTCAATGATGGTCTCCTAGAACCCATCATCTCCACCTCCTTCCCCAGTAGGTGCTTCATCTTGATCACCTCCCACTCCATCTACATGAAAAAGTATAAAAGTACATTAGATATGCATTTTTTATTCAAACTAAAACAAGCACAAACTTTTACACAATTTAAATATAACCAAACCTTACCTCCCATCATCTGGATCAAAGTAGGATCCTCATACTCAAGGGTATCCCCTCCACCAATAAGATATAATGAAACCCACCGATGCCTCATCCACCATGTGGTATATGCCTCTATGCATCCAACATCATCTACATTAGGAATATCTATAGTTTCATCCCATGCATCCAAAGGTAATGGTGCTAACTCAGCCTTAGTAAGCTTCCCATGAGTTCCTGCCCTCATTGGTGGTTGTGCACTCCTCACCCACACCCATGTTGCAGGGGGCACATCTTGTGGTACCCCAAACTATCTAGTAACATACTCATACTAAAATTTCTTATACACTCCAACCCATTGGTCATGTAACCAATAATTGACCCTCATATACCAAAATTACACTCCATCCTCAGGCCACCTAGGGAATCCTCTATAGGGCCTCTATATGATATCTTGAGCCACTAATATTTATAAAACTCATATATAGTGATCTATCCTAGGAGACTAGATATCCAACATACTCATCTAATACTCTCCAAATGGTTGTGGAGGTGACCACTTCTCCCTCAGTAATCCTATCGGTTGCATAACCACTATGTGCTCATAAGCCAAATAATGTAATAATGCCTCCTGAGTAAACTTATAAATATCCTTGTATAAGTGGAAAATCATAGTCTTACCCTATGAGAACACAATACCATATACCTCTACACTACATACAATCTTATGCATCATGTATGTAATCGACACCCCACTCACATCCATAATAATAAATGAAGCCAATAACATGACCAACCACTTTCACAGATATAGAATACTCAACTACATAATAACTAACATCAATACATTTCTATCACTACCTCTCCTATGTATGCCTAAGGGCACACCAAAAATATAGAAGGACACATGATCAATATCATCATCACCCATGTCATCCTACAAAGTCACATGTCATCCACTAACCAACAAATGCAGAATATGGTACACGTCCTCAAGAGTAATAGTAATCTCCCTTGTAGGAACCTAGAAAGTATATGTGTCTACATTCCACCTATCACATAAGGTGGTAATTAGATACCTATCCCACTAGATAGAACCTAGGTCACACACATGACCCAACCCTACCCTGTCCATCACATCCATCTCATCCACTGACAAAGGTAACAATCTTAGTGTATCCATCACCTGGCCTCTAGAAACTCCCTCATCCATACCTCACCCTATAAAAATACTAGAAAATAGAATATTTGTCAGTCAACCATGCCAAGAAAAATAGTTAAGCTATAAAATAATAGGCAATAACTCAAAATACCAAAAAAATAACCCGAGTGGACAATAGGGATACAAAAGGACACTAGTACTGGATAAAAGTGCTAGAACCTAGACAATAGTGTTGAACACTAGACATGAGTGCTCACTCCTATGTAGGAGCATTGAAACTAGTGTAAATTTCCTAAAACACTTCAAAACAACTCAAAAACATAAAAAATAGGCTTCTAAATAAGGAAAAATCACATCTTTCAGCTACTTACCAAGGCAACCTCCCCACCAACCTCAACCTAGGTTGCCAACTACTCAAATTGAGTCATGGTGGGTGTTTATCTCCTTGGAATATCTTCTACTCTAGAGCTCCAAATCTCAAGCTAGTCAATGCACAAATGAATCAAGAATCAATCCAATTCTCCTATATCAAACAACTTTCTCATTCAAAGCAACATACCTTTTTTCCCATAACTAGAACCCCATAACTCCATTTTATAAACCATTTTGTTCCACAAAACTATGACAATGATACCTTTAACATCATGCACACCTTAATCTCTTACTACATCATTCACCTATTATGGCACACACATATATATACCTATTTTATATCCAAAAATACACCTTGGTCCTAACTAATCAAAGCCTCATTCAACTATCAAACAACTTAGCCTAATCAATCAAGCAAACTTTAAATCTCCTTAAAACAAGCCAACCTTATTTCTACTTATGCCACTAATCATCACTTTTAGCTTGAAGTCCTCTATCATAGATCTTATCCCTCTCCTTAAAAGGGGGGCATCATTCTTACTATTCATATTCCTACACTTACCCATCATGCCTATCCACTCTCATAGGTGGATACACCATGGTTCATACACCTTCAATATTCAAATTATCAGATTCAACTTAGATCGGTTGAAATATATAGTGATTCAGATTAGATGGGTCACTTAGAATTACATGGGACATTCAAAGGGACATACCTTTAGTTTATAGATACATAGATTAGTCAGATATAGTGATTCAAATTACATGGGTCATTCAACATTACTCAGGATATTTAGAGGGACATACCTTCAATTTAAGGATACATAGATTAGTTAGATATAATGATTCATATTACATGGGTCATTCAACATTACTCAGGACATTCAGAGGGACATACCTTCAATTTATAGATATGTAGATTAGTCAGATAGTGGTTTAGATTATATGGATTCATAGTGACTTCAATATAGATTCAGACTAGATACCAAAATTGGGGGCATGTAAATTTCTACACATCTCACACATACAACTTCATATAACATGACCAAGTTATAGGACCAAATAGCAAATTATAGGCATAGTGTAGAACACATTGTTTTAATCTCCATTTTTGCACATGGGACATGGCATGATATCTCATATCACATATGGTTATACAAATTATCAAACTATACATATGGATCACTCACATAATAGATTTGGGGGCATGACATAGACATTTATGTTCTTCATCATCCAAGATTATATATATTAGAATGGCAATACATGCCATTATCTTCTTTCATATTTACTAGAGTTTTAGATTACACCCAATTATACCTAGGTTGTCACCAGGTTTGATCATATGATCATCTACAATGGTTAGTCGATAACATTACCCAGACCTAGACTACATGAGTTTATATGGATAGAGGAGAAATATTAGTTTTGGGACTTTGAGCATTTCTCAATTCCAATTCAAATTATTTAGAGTGGGGGCATGACAGACTTTGATCTTCATAGTATATAGATTATATACACACATTCTAGATTATATGAGTTTATGTGAGATAGAGGATAGACATTGGTTTTGGGCCTCTAAGCATTTCTCATTTCTATCTAGATTTAGCATAGGGGGTAAGCATTACCCTCCTCCATGATTAAATGGATTCCATATTTAAATTTAGTACAGGGGGCATCTATTTTAAGGATTCCTTCTTTATCTAAGCATTATTCATCTCTCCATCTACTTCCCTAACCAGGAAATGAGTTAGACCCTTTTTTAGCACACTTATCTCCATATAGCTAGGTTCAGGTACACATTTTCTTTTCTTTATTTTACTCTATTACTTCATTTCATTGCATCACTAAAATAAAAAGGGGGTAAAAGTATACACCCTAAATTGGTCAAACAACCACACATATCATGTCTTTTCATAAGAGAATTTGACTGGAGAATATGAGCCTTATTCACATTAACCATGTCTTTATTTGACTTCTCTTGGTCTTTTTTATTAATTTTATCACCTCTTTGTTATCTCACTAAGCTGACCTATACCTCTAGGAACCCTCATACTTGGTTTGTGTCAGTCCCAACCTATTTTTCTAAGTCTAAAACAATAGAATTCTATAGGAATACAATGCCTAGTTCTCATATCCTTTCTGGTGTTGTTTTCCAATGACCATTTTTCTTTCTTAATGGGTCCTAAACCCTTCTTAGCCCCTCCCTTAAGTTTTATTTAGATTTTTGATGTCGGATAATGTGAATAAAGCTCCCAAATTCAAAATTAAGAGTCTCTTATATAAAGGACTTCACAAGGCATTTTATATCTAGCACTTACTACTTTAAAACATGACATAATAAAAATTAATCAATAGTCTAGCTCAACATTTTGTATCACACATAAACGTGCACATTGATTATACATGTTCCCTGAGGGAAAACTACATTTGATCTAAGACCCTAGCTTGAGGGTTAATGTAGGCAATCATTAGGACAATAGGGGTTCTTGATCATGCAATCATTTTTCCCCTAACCCACTTTTCCCCCTTTTACTTTTGATGTATTTTTTTTTTCATGTGTGTAGATGAATATAGGGTTTGAGATTGAAAGGGACCTACAGTGAGCTTTGTTGACTTATAGCCTCCTAAATTTGATACACATGCTCACATTGAGGTGTTGAACAAAAATAAAAAATCTTAGATCTCTAGGACAATAGTGGTAGAGGTATACCGTAGTGTTGGTGCCACTCATATCCAATTTCAGTGCTCCTAACCAGTCATAAATCAAAAGCTAGATCCATATTCATGATAGTGTCCTAATCTTTCACCTAAATTTCTAGCTCCTGAATCATTCATTTCAGCCCATTTTCAAATAAGTTTATGTCTATTCCTCATGAAATTTATTTGATTAAAATATATTTTTCCATATCAAATTATAATTTACTCTTACTCCAGACCCTTTATTATTTAGGAACTAAACACTAGTTTCACAAAAATAATAAAATAGTACTTAAAAAAATAGTTTATCTATATACTAGCCATAAATACCAATTAGAAAGGCTTAGATAATAGACAAATGGGATGGATATATATATATATATATATATATATATATATATATATATATATATATATATATATATATATATATATATATATATATATATATATATATAACATGTTTCAAGGCAAATTGTGCACTATATGTGATAACATGGTTATGTGAAGGAATTGAAAACAAGAAATATGTACCTCGTATATGTAAGAATCAAAACAATGTGTCTCAATAGTGTGTGTAAAGATAAAGATATGCATGACCCCAATAGGCAAAAAGCAATGTGTGTTCATGTAATGTGTATATATATATATGATCATTTAAGCTCAATGTAAACCAAAAAAATTATAAATAATCAATATTTAAAAGTGAGAAAGTAATATGCACTAGAATCAATATAGGTTAAGTATCATGGATGTCCAGATCAGTATAACTAATTAAAAGGAAAAGGCTAAATGAATACAAAAAAAGGGATAAAATAATGGCCTATGCAAGGGCAAATGTAAAAATATGTACACATGTGTCTCATGATATAATAAGAAAAGGAATAAGTAAGCTAGAAAATATGAATAAGTTATGTACAATAAATGATGCTGCTACCAATCAAAGATATCATGAAGGGGATGCCCACATATATGTTTTATATCATACATGCAATAATTTAGTATTTTTCCATTTTTTCTATCTTTTATACACGTTCCAATCATCCTATATTGATTTAGTATAAAATGCATAACCACCACACGATATTTTGAAATTGATTTTTATATTATTTCTTTTCCATATATTTTGTGCTATTAGTATCATGTGCCTCTGCTATGATTACATTAGTTATGTATTATTGATTTTTAGTTGAAGATATGTTTTCCTTTTTATATTATTGCTCTATATATTATTCCTCTCTTGAAATTTTATCAATTACACAATCATGCTCAAATGTAACATAGGTATGATCTTTACTAAGAGTGGCACCTATTGTTATTTGACATGATCTTCCTAGGATTGCATTATATTATGCTAAATTAGGCTCAATGTTAAATAAAATGGAACCTATTTTGATACCAAGTGTTATTGGTAACTTTATAGATTTTATGCAATGCTCAGGTTCATTAATCTTGCTCAAATGTTGAATATCATATCAAAGAGATTTGAGAAATGCCATGATACATACCTTATCTTCGTAAAAAAATATAATCTCAACTTTGGTACATTTCATGCCATCTATGTAAGGGATATGAATCAAAAGCTCAATATATGAGGAATGATTTTTGGTTGCCTCCTTTGGAACTAGGTAGATCTTGATTTTAAACTTTTCACTTAAGAAACCCTTTCTTAATGATGCTTTCTTATTTATCCTACATTTGTTTTTATAACTTCAATATTTGTAGCTTCAATTTTATTAACTTATCTTATTGTAACTTTTTCAACCTTTATTATTCTAAAATTTCCTTTTATAACCTTTCCTTGTTGATTTATCCCTTTCTAACTTGTCTTTTTCCAAACTTTATCTTTGTAACCTTTACTTTTTGAACTTTTCCATTTGTAGTTGTTCTTTATGAAACCTTTATTTTTAATCTTGTTATTTTTTTAATCTTTCCTCTTATAATTGTGCCCTTTGTAAACATTCCTTTTATTCCTCACAAGATGCAATCATAGTTTGAGTAGGTTGCTCAATTATAGAAGATGTGGTTGAATTTTATGGTGGATTATTGGATGTATCTTATGTATGATCACCGCTATCAATGATACTTTGTATTTTTATATTCAAATCCCAAAAATTATTTTTATGATGTTTATACATTATATTATAGGCACATTATTATTTATATTTTATGCGTAGGAGGTGATGTGATCAAGTTATTTTGAAGTATATCTCTTAAATTTTCACTTGGTTTCATGTTAATATTATACAAGATCCTATAACCATTAATTTGAGGTGTAAGTTATTTTTAAACCCATATATGAGATTAAATATTTTGATGCAAAAAATTGAATGGAAAGGCAAAATATAATTGAATCTAACATGCACAAAATTCTTAGTATATGTAATCTTATCCTTAAGTGATGAAAATTTAAAATCATTTGATTTTATAATACCTCTATGGACTCCATTATAATAACCATCTAATCTATCATTTCTTGACAAACATAAAACTTAGGTAATTCTATTTGAAAATACACACAATAACCTTAAAGATGATGTGTGAGAGGTGGAAGGATCTGAGGAGGGATATGTTGACTATCCTCACTTTGTACTATAGAATGGGTTCCCTTACATCTTTTAATAGTGATAACATGGACCACAGAATCCAATATAGATTATGGGCCAATAATGGGGGCATGATGGTATCTATCAAAACCTTGAGGTAGGAATAAAATTAGCACATATAAAAGTAATTAGTAATACACACTCATAAAAAGGTGTATTATTAATGAGGTTTAATAATTTTTCATCATTAATTATAGCCTTAATTTTATTATACATTAATTTCCCCATTTCATTACATGATTATGAAAGTTATTGCATCTTTATAGAAAGTAACATGTAATTATAATAATCATTGCTTGTATTATAAAATACACACTATGAATATACTTTATATCCATTATACAATGTGCACAAGAAATAACCAAGAACATCGAGAAAATTGTAGGGAAATTTTGGAAAAAATTGTTTTTTTATATAAATAAATAGTTAAACAAAAGCCAAAAAATATTTTTAAAATAGGTACACCCTTCACCTTCTAGATGGAAAAATAGTAATTTTAAAATTTCAAAAAATTAATACAATATTTTGACTATTTTTTAATCCACTCAATGTGACTAAAAAATGCTCAAAACATTTTGAAAATGGGGTCATTTTGAATTAAAAATTAGCCAAATAATACATAACCCTAATAAAGGGAATCCCTAATTTGAATATAAGCATGAAACCCTATGGAAAAAGGGGAAATAATAAAAATTACAATTGTATATATGGAAATAGTTTGAAATTCAAATCCTAAGGTAAAATTTGAAAAAACTTGAGAAAAAAGGAAGAAACCCTAAGGTAAACTAAGGGTTTTGTAAAGTTTAATAAATATACGGGTTCACCAATATTTTTACCCTATTTTTTATATTAACATGAAACATAATAGGGTAAATTCCAATAATCAATTCATAATATAATATAAAACATTCAAACATAAATTTGACTTTATAATACTAGGATTGAATTGATAATTGTATCTACTATTTATGTAAAGTACACCAAAGGATAAGATACTTATCTTTAATGTTTGACTGGTTGACTTTAAATGTGTTCTGAAAAAGTAAATAGACTATAAAAAGCCCTTTGATTTAGCTAGATTTGGAATTGTGCCTTTTTATGTGTAGGTTCAATATTGTCAGGTAGGGGAGAATTCTTCAGATGTAGGTGACCAATACTAACATTGCTATTATATGATGGTTTCTTCTATACAACTATATAGTGTGATGTGCCTTCATGATACATATTTTTGAGTATGATATTTTACCTTTAAATGTGTGTGCAATTCTATAAATCAAATTCCATCTCCTTGAAAACCTGGGTCCACTTATGAAAGATAAAAACCTATAAAATTTGAAGAAGTTAAATTGGGCTAAGCTAACCCTAATCACCCACTTGATGATTGACCATTACTTACATATCCAAAATTTTGAGGAGGGAATTAAATCCAAAAGCGGTTTGTTAGCAATGGTCCCTAGAATCACTCATCAGGGCATGCTAGTTGTTGTAGCTTGTAAATCCTGTAATGGGACTCTAAATTATTACAAGATATTACAAGTAGAATTATAGCTAAGAGTAGTGTATATTCTTATGCATGTATTTATTATTGTTTGAAATTAAAGTATATACACTTATTAACAATTTAACATTTAAATAATTTAGAGAGAAATAATATTCCAGTATACATTCATTCACAAGGAAGATAGATCAATTTAATTAAAATGTATATATGTGAAAGAGAGATTTGACAATTATAACTAATTCAATTAGTAACATATATTAATATTTATTACATTTCATATTTTACTTTAAAAAACTATACTATATATAGGTTGTGAAGAGACCATGGCTATTCATATTCTTGACCTTTCTTCTTCTAAATTGAAGTATTCAAAAGAATTATTCAAATTTCATGTGTTTCATTATCCTACATGATACCATATTTTATAAAAAAATATGCACAATTTCGTACACTTGTCACATACCTATCTAACATAAATGTGTTGAACTTATGTTTCACATCTCCCTACTAACACTTTTTTGGACTTAAATAATTGTCTCATCCTAAGAAAATGATGCTAGTGCAGCAGGTTTAACTAAATCTAGATAAAGATCCCCTAATTTGAGTTGATGGGAAATAAAAAATAAATAGTCATAGTTTTTCTTGAAGATATATTTTTTAGTTTTTACTTTTTCTCACTACTTAGCTTCCCTTTTGGGTTCTCTACTAAGTAACATACTAACCTACCACCCTTTTTAGGTTTTTAATGGGTTGTCTGAAACATGAGGGTGCCCTTTATAAAATTTTAACTAAATATTTTGAATGTATAGAGGAAGTTCAAATAATTTCTTAATTAATTTGAAATTGATGCTATGTGTCAACCAATATGCCTCATAATCACTAGGTGTTAAACTAGTTATATTATAAATGAGATTGGCAACCAAAATATGTAATGAATAACTTCAAAACCAAAAAAATATTATTTTTAATCTTCCTTTATGATTACCTAACTCAAAAAATTAGATATAATAATATGAAACATGAATTTTCAAAAAGAATTATTGCACTACACTTGTGCACAATTATTTATTAATAACTAAGGCTTAAAACAAGCCTATTACAAAATAACTTTCACCACAATTTATTTCAATAAAAATATAAAGCAAACACTTGAATAAATTTACTTGAAAAATAAGTAATATTTAATATAATTTATAAAATTATACTCTAAGACAACTAAAATTATACTAAAGAAAACAAGGTTGACTCATGTTCAAGACAAAGTCAACATGCTTTACTCAACAAGTCATCAAATAATGCAACCTATCCAACTATGGAATTCCTAATTCTCTATGAAATATTAATTTAATTAAATACACTTAAATTTCAATTAAATAACACTAAATTTTTTTCCCCACCTCTTGGGAACTCACTAGAGTATCCAAACAATGAATTGGAATTAATCGGTTGTTCTAGACATTTTTTAGGAAATTCTTGGAAAGTGTCTAAAATTGCCCGAGTAACTATTTTAGGAAATAAATAAACTAAATAACCTTAATAAACACAAAAAATTAAATAAAATAATTATAAAAATAGAACTCAAGTACCCATATTGGAATCATACTCAACATTCCCCCCTTTGATGAAAAGAGGTGAAATGCCTATCATCTCCTTATGTCTTCTCAACCATATTCTTTGTTATCATTAAAAAAATGTGTTGGCTCAAGTTGATCATATTTAAAATAATCCAAGAGTATTATCAACCATATTCCTTGCATGGAAACTGATGTAAGGGTTGTATATTTATTTTAAGTAGAGGATAATACAACTATAGCTTATTTCTTTGAAGACCAAGAAATCAACTCACTTCCCAATGTGAAGAAATAATCTGATGTTGACTTCCTATCATTAAGAGATCCTCTAAAATCTAAATCTATGTATCCAATTAGCTATAAATAACTTATTGGTCTTAAATTAAAATCATGATTATAAATACCTATTATATATCTAAAAAATTATCTTCACTGCTTGTAAATGTTTGAGTGGCAATTGGTCATAAATATAGAAACTAGTGAAACTCTATAATTGATATAAGTTATTGTTATAGTGATATAAATAAAACCTCCCATAATGCTTATAAAATTATTTTCATAATCTAAAGGACTTACATTCCACATCATAATATTTTCTCCACTTGTAATTGGAGTGTTTTTGGGCTTCAAATATTGAAGATTGTACATCTTTAGCATGTCTTAGACATACTTGGCTTGAAAAATGAATACTTCCTCTTTATTTTGATGGAATTACATGCCACTAAATTAATTAAAAATTAAAATATCATTCATCTCAAATTATGTTTTCATATATTCATTGAATCTATCCAGCATCTTTACGGAGATACTTATAGTCATCTACATAAAGACAAACATATAAAACATTAGAACTAGATGCTTGTATATAAAGAGTTTATTCATTTTGAATCATTAAAAATCCTTGATATAATAATAAACAATAAATTATTGAGTTACAATTTCTTGGATTCTTTTTCAATCCATAAAGAGCCTTATTCAACTTATATACCCAAAATTGTTTACCTTTACCTCAAAACCTTGTGGTTTCCCCACATATACTTCTTCAATCACTCCACCTAATTTTGACATCCATCTGATGTATTATAAATATTTTATGAGTAGATACAAAAATAATTAATCTAATATTATCTTTATGTGCCAAATTTGCATAGATTTTCTCATAGTTAACCCTATATGTTTGTGCAAATCTTTTTTCAACTAATCTAACTTTTAGCTTTTCAATTGTGCCTTCAATTTTAACCTTGGTATTATAGACCCACTCTATACTAATTAAATATTTATTAAAATGAGTTTTAAATAAATTCCATGTATCATTCCTCTCAATTGAATCTATCTCTAATTTCATAGCATTGACCCATTAGTTTTTTTTACTACCTTTTATATAACTTCTAGGTTCACTAATCATAGATGATAATGAAAACATAGTATTTTCATCATAAGCATCATCAAATAAGTTACCTAAATAATTTTTATCCTTGTGATCTTCCTCTCATATTTTTTATCCAACATTTTATTATCTATATGAAGATTCAACAAACTCTTGTTCTTTCTTGGTGTTAATGTATATGGATGATAAGTCTCTTACAAAGAGCTAGTATTGTTTCTTGTTGAACTTAAAAAACTATAAGAATTTTTAATACCTCAAAATAAACTTAAATATGATTCCCCATTTCATTTATAATTATGTATCTACATGATTATAATCATCATGCACCTTATTTTTTTTTTTTAAATTATAATCCTTAGAAATAATTTTGGATTTACTAGTATGATTATAAAACTTGTATGCCTTACTTTCATCATTATATCATGTGAAATTATGATCAATACTATTAGATAATTTATATCACCCTTAATAATATTTTATTTTATTTTAATGCTTCTATTTCCTTCAGCGTGGATTAACTTTACATCTCTTAATTGCACTTGGATTTTTAAAGAATCATCTAACTTATTGAAATCATCTTTTTGACTTGTCACTTGATTTGAGCAACCTGAATCAAGAGATTTTTATTTTATTTTATTATTATATTTTAAAAAAACATGTAAGATAGTAATATGATCCATATTTAACATAAATTTTATCATATTTAAAATCTTTCCTTTCACTTTCTTGATTAACTTGTTTTTTAACTGCTAGTATCCTATTATCTTTAATCATGTGTCTTGGTTTTTTGCAGTAATGACAAGTAAATTATTTATTACTCTTAATTATGAAATTAGATTCATAGTTAACCTATGAATTTTTGTTTTGAAAAATTATTTTATTTTTATTTTTGGTATTTTAAACCTTTTCATTGGTTTCAAGAGCATGTTCTAGACCATATTGTAGATTCCTTGCATATAATCTCATCTTGTCTTCATGAGATAAAAGAGAACCCACTAAATCATCAAAAAATTATAGTGTTAATGTCCTTATACTCTTAAATATTTATCAAAATAAATATCCATATATGGCTTAAATAACCCAAAAAAATCTTATTATAACATTATCTTGTATAGTTTCTCTATAAACCCTTATTCTATGAACTAAATCATTTATTCTCATGTAGTAATCTCTTACTCCTTTAGAATCTAACATTTTAAAATTATCATAATTCAAAATTAATATGATACCAACTTAATTATTTTAAATTATGAATGGATTTAAAATTAATCTCTTAATTAATCTTAAATTGAATCTATCTATATACAATACGTTCTAGAATCACTGGTTGTGTTGTAAGTTAAATTATCAACCAAAAATCATACTGAATAACTTTTATTTAAAAAAAATGATTTATGGTCTTCATTTTTGATTAAATACAATAAAAAAATATGAAACATGAATTTACAAAAGGAATTTTTGTGTTACTCTTGTGCACAATTCTTTATTAATAAATATGGCTTAAAACAAGCTTATTATAAGATAACTTGCATGACAAGTTATTTCAATAAAAATATAAAGTAAAAAATTCATAACCCCACTCCAAAGATTCTTTCCTATATTTTTTTTCATATTATAAATTTTATCAAAATTTTAAGGCTGAAGTACCTTACTATAATGAAGGAGGCATATTTTTCTAGGCTACATAAGAGTCTACTTGACGACAACTATGCAAATATTGATGAAGATTCAAATGAGGGTGGAAAATATGATGTTATCTCATGTTATTTATAAGTATGAGGTTCTAATAAATGATGATAATTATTCACATGAATAATATTTATAATCTTAATAGGTGTAGTGTATTGGGGTTCATAATGATCTCTTGGACAAAATTGTCAATATTTTTCAAATCTTGATTATAATTTTTCCAATTCACCAATATGTCACTAAAAATTATAAATAACATGTGAAGGAGAGATTATATTTTCATGATGATTTGGACATCATCATCAAATTTAATTTCAATAATTTTCATATGTTGTGTAACTATATAATGTATGTATTGCATGATCTGCTTAATTCTATAGACATATCACTACATTTACATGCTTGTAAACATGATGCACAACATATCCAACTCCCAAGTGCACATTATATCCATGAAATTATCTCTGAATATGATATATTATTGTAAATAATTATCTTTTTTGTCAGCTAATGCTTGGCTCTTCATTACCAACTTTGATGTGTATGCTTGGGTTAGATTTAGAGTGATGTCCTTCCATGCATCTTAGAGTTAGTTTTTATAGTTAGTCATATTCCTTGAAAGATACATATCTTGAAGCACAAATGCATATAAAATTTACTTTTATTTATCCAAAAAATTTAATTTCATCTCAGTTTTGTTATGTAATATTTGGACTTGAGTTGTGATGTCTTACATTTAGTGTGTTGTAGAATAATCTAGAGTCAACATGATAGGAAGAACATTAATCTGCTTCTCTTCCAAAATGACTTGGTTTCTCTAAAATATATTGAACCAATTCCAAATAAGTTTCATCAATAATATTATGTGATGTTTAAAATAAATCTTATGGATTTACATTATCTATATGTAATTGACTATTTTATTTCTCAATCTAAGATATCTTTTGTGTACTATATGTTTGAAATATAGAAACACCTTCAATATAATTTTCAAATGAAAATTGTGAAAAATCAAGAGAAAATTCCTATCCTATAGTAATTAGGGTATTTATGTTTTATAAACCACATGGATCACTAGTTTTTGCCTTATCTACCTAACCATAAGATTAAAAGTGGTGTGTTGCAATGATAGTGTTTATATATCCATCCACCGGGATCTATTAGACTCCCAATTTTCTTGTGAGGATTCATCTTGGGATTTTCCTTGTGCCAAACTTGAAAATGTATAAATTCTAGATGGTTACAAATGTGATTCAGCTACTACAACTTGTGATTCTCTATGTTCTTGTTGTTTCTATTCCACTGGCATTTCCTATCCTATTATAGTTTGAACTTGGCTTCCAATAACTTGGGTGAATTTTGAAGTAGTGTCCCTCAACTTATTTTCTTGATTATATTTGGAATTCATAGTTTCATCATCTGTAATGTTTTTTACTTATGTGTAAAAAATTTCCTCTACTCCTCATTCTTACACAAGTCTTATTTGCATTTATATTTTTCAGCATTGACCTTTATTTTTTTCTCCTTTTTCACAACATTTAATTCTTCTTTATTTTACTACTGGAGAAAAGCATCTTTGTCTTTCTAAGATTTATTCTTGGTTGGTTTCTCTTCCTCTATTTTGGCCTTGGTAATATCATGTGTTTGTTTATCCTCTACTTGATCATATGCCCATGATTGATATTGATGTTATGGTATAGGAGGATAATCCAATTATGTTTTCTCTTGTTATACACCTTAATCAAGACCCTCAAAAATGTTAGAACAAGGAGTTCCTTAAACATGTATGAGAGAATATAATGAGACTGGGGGTGATATTTATGGAGAATATTATATTTCTACTTGGTGCTTGGGCATGACAAAATTTGGGTGTGTATAAAAAGGTACCAAAATTTTATTTTATCACTTCATAGTGTGGGCCTCATCTCCTATCACTTATGATTTTGATTTCACTATTGCATTATCTGAGCTTGTGAATGTCTCCATTTACTTTTCAAGGATTGTATGAGTTTGATCATATTTAGGTGTGTGTGTTTTGCTTATGCACTAATTTCCACTAAAAATATTCCCCATAGAATTTTTATTTTTGCAAGGCCCTTTCTACCAATTGTTTCACTACACTTAGTCCTTGTGTGAATTCAACAACTTATACATACACTTTGGACCCTAAAGACCCTTCTTAAAATATATATTTCACTTTGCACTTGGCCTCCTCCTCTTTCCTAATTATTCCCCCTAAAACAAAATCTTGGGGTGGATGGATTTACATGAATAACATGGATAAAACATTATTTCATATTTGATAGGTGTGAAACACTTTTAAAAAGATGAATTATTTCTCATTTTTTGTCATAAATATCATCCTTGATATGCAAAAGGATTATCCTATACACCAATTTAGTTTTGAATCCCAATGGATACAAATCATACTTTATTATGATTTTTAACATCCATGTGTCACTATTCCATAAACAAATTTTCCAAGTCTTTTTGGTAGGCAATGTGGGTTAAAGAGTTAGTGCATTATGCTTAGATGGAGTTGCTTATGAGTATGAGGATTATTTTTGATATTATGGATCAATTGGAAAAAAAATTCATGTTTCTTATTTTATCTAATCTTTAGTTTATACTTTTGGTTGATGTCATTGTTTCTCTGCTCTAGGTGGCATGGATCATAGGGGATGGACACACCTATAATCCAAGTTTTTATACCTTGTAACTTATCCCTAGTCCATGTGGATGTTGGTGAACAAGGAGAGAGGAAGGATGTGTGGTTTAAAAAATTCATAGATCCTAATTTGGACTCTATTATTCATTTTAGTTACAATGGTGATTTGCCTAAGACACTTGAGAACCTCCTCAGGTATGTAGGGGTGCATTACGATCATATTCTATATTTTCACCAACCATGCTATGAAATTCCCCACTTAGAGTAGGGTTTTACCATATCGTGATGAAATTAGATTAGGTAAGCCATTGGATATCCAGTACTCAACATTAGGTGCACTACATGAATCATAGTAGAAGTACCAAATATTGGCACTAAAAAAACTAAGTTTTTCCCTAGAAGGAGATTCTTGATATTTGTTATGAGTTCTAACGTGAGGAATTTAGGGAATTTTAATTCCTCCCCCAACCTTATCATTCTATGTAAAATATTAATTACACATTTTTTATCCTACATCACACCTTTTTTTGCCTATCAATATCAATGCATAAAGCATTCAATAATGACATGAACTAATGCATCCATAACTTGATATAAGGGTAGTCCTCTATTTGTTTGCACAAATCACTCCAATATTTATGAATAAATTGAAGCGTTATTTTTCTTTTAGTGCTATAGAGACTCCCCCCTTACTAGAAGTATTTTAGCCTTAAATATTATTGGAATTGATATGAATTATGACCTATTTTGACAAATAGATGGCTCCCTAATTATATTTGTTGATTAGGGTCATCATAATTTCTTTGTGTTCATTGAAAATGGATAGTATTACCAACCTATCAACATTAGACCCTCACAATATATTAGGAAGTGTTATCACTCCTTGAAGTGAATCAACTACTTGTTGTTAAGTAAACCACTCTCTATTAGGTGCATCGATGAAATCAAATGGCTTAGCATCACTCCATTTTTATTTTCATAGGGTCAATCCATTACCCATATGTTCCTTTTGAGCATATAAAAATGACACAAGAATATGATGCATGGCCATTTTGTCTTCTATATAAAGTTTTGTGATTAATTATGAAAAAAATCTTTATGAATGTGAAAAATGTGATTAGAGCATAATAACATTTTTTCTCACTTGATTTTTTACAATACAACTTACACCATTACTCTCCCTTTTATATAAATCCAACCCAAATATTTTCCCTTGATTGTAATCACATGTAAATTTATTTTTCATGCCTTCACATGTTTGCCTTAAATTCCAATAGCCATTTTGATTTGGCATTTGGTCACTTTATGGATATATACAATGGTTATTTATTTGATTTGATGATGTGATGCACCATCATTTCATTTCCTCAATATTTACTCTTTTGAACATTAAATGTCTTTCAAAATATCTATCCATTTCATTAATTTCATGATATTCCATTTATTTTAACATTAACTACATTGTACAAATGGTAGTTATCCATCCCTTTCTACTTTTTATTTGATTACTGATGCCTCATTCCCAAATCTATAAAATTTCTAAAACCAACACAATTATTTATCATTAATTTGATCATGATTTAATTCAAAAAATTGTATTGAAAACTTGATTATACTATATCATGATATTAACTATGATAGAGAATATAATGCATTCTTTTAATAACACATACTAATACAAACCCTAAAAAAAGAAACAAACTGTAAAATAAATATCCCACTCTACTTTGTGCCATGTGGCACTTATTATATTGATTGCATTATGCTCTAAGATAATTAATGATAGGATTTGAGCCTACAATCATTTATCCTTCCTAGAAGAATAATTATTATGAGATCCTAAGTATTATAGTGGCTTGTCATGACACATGATGAATGATGTAAAGGCATTTCCATATGATATGAACTTCCATGGGTGTGTTTTAAATATGATATCATGTATAAGAACTATGTTTTCCATTTGAAACTCCTTTGACCACATCTTTCATCATGCCATGCCTTATGAATTTTCTTATGGACATCCTAAGTCCAATTTTCCAACTTCCTTATTTCCTCCATGTGAGTCATTTCTAACAAATTATTCTTGCAGTGACTTCTTATCTCCCAATTGCATTATCATTTTAATTCATAGGTTTGTAAATAGGTATTCCATTGGTATTTCTACTTCTATTCAATATACCAATTGAGATGGTGTGTACCCAATCACATGTTTATAGTTTGTTATGTATACCCATAAGATTGTTGGTATGTTATTTTCCTAATAATCTCTTTGAATGTTACATATATTGGTTAGTATTTTCTCCAAAATATTGTTAGGTGCTTCTAATTGGCCATTTACTTGAGGGTGGTTCACCTTACTTTTATTATGTAAAATCATAAATTATTATTTAAGGGTTTGATATTCTTATTCAAGAAGTGTGTACCTTTGTCACTTATTAGCTTCTTAGGACATCCAAACCTTGTTATGATGTTTTTATAGAAAAAAAATTCAACATCCTTTGCACTACAACTTGGAGTCATAGTTTCTTAGACCCATTTGTTAAAGTAATAGATCATAGTAATAATATATCTAGCATTAGATCACTTAGATGAAAGATTTATAGGCCCCATGAAGTTAATTACCCATTTTAAAATGGTTTCATAGTAAAATTAGGAATCAATGTCATCTCATCCCACTCATTTGGTTTTCCTACCCTATGGAAAACATTAAAATATTTTGAAACCTTGTGAGCATTCTAAAATAAGGTTGGCCACAACAACCCACTTTGAAGTATTTTTATTGAAATTATCTCACATGTGAAATGTCCTCCATCTAATCCTTGATTTTCTTCTTCCAAAACCCATGATATTTCATGTTTCATGTCCACTCTATATAAAACATCATCCTTTCCTATCTTGTAAATAAATCCATTAATGATAATTAATGGTAAAACACATATGATCAAATACTTATTTACCATTCTATAAAATGTGTAGGGAATACATCAAACTAGAAATTTTTTATGATATATTTCAATTGCTCAAGAATCATAGTCACTTTGAATAGATGTGCATCTGGAGATTCATCTTATAGTTATTTTTATTATTCCCCTATTTGAATGCAACTCAAGTGGTCAGGTCCTACATTTTACTTGCCTATTTTTGCTTTGATTTTAATGTGAAACTCTTGGAAAAGCATTAAATACATATATATTTTTCCTCCAAACATCATTTTATTAACCAATTACTTCAATGCTTGGTGATTGGTGAAAAACTCAAATATGGTAGCTAACAAGTAGTGTCTGAACTTTTGTAGTGAAAAAACCATTGTTATAGGTTGTTACTCTATGGTAGTATAATTTTTATTAGTGGATGATAAATTACATCTTGTAAAATGAATAGGATGATTCAAGTCTCCATCCCTTAGTTATGATAGATTTGCTCCAACTATTATCATAAATGCATCAACATGAGCATGGAATGGTTTATTCTAGTTTGGGATGACCAAAATGGGTGTTTTAACTAAAATTTTCTTGAAACATATGAAGGTTGTATGGAATTAAAAAGTCCATTCAAATTTGTTATCTTTATACAATATATTCTCCAATGGTGTTGAAATGAATGAATACCCATGACTAAACTTTGTGATAATATCCAATATGACCTAAAAATAATCACACCTTTATTGGGTTGATAGGTGGTTTGAGTCCCACAATGATTGTAATTTTTATTGGTCTACTAAGATTCCATCATTATAGATAACACGTCCCAATAATATTCTAAATGGTGTGAATAATAGGTATTTATTTAGATTTAGTATGATTCATATACAATATATGTTTATCATTAATCACAACTTTGATAGATGTTCTTTGAATAAATAAAAGACTTCCCAATCATCCATATATACTTATAAATTCATGGATGGAGTTTATGAATGTAATAACAACTACTCTAGACAAAATTATAGGTGTGTTCTTTAGGTCAAACAACATTACCTTATAATAAAATAGTCCCTATTCTTTTGTGAATATTATTTTTTATTGATCCTCAACTGTGATAGGGATCTAATGGTATCCATTGAAACTATCTGTAAATGAGTAAACATCATGAAATTCAACAAATTCAAGTTCTTCATTCTTGAAAGGAATTTTAAATGGATCATTGACACATTATCATTAAATTTTCAATAATCTCCACATACTCATATCTCCCCTAGAATTTTAGGCCATACCACCATGGTACTAACTCAATCTAATTTATAAATTGGATATATTATTCTATCTTCTTTCATCTATTTTTTTCTACTTTTACCTTCATTTTCATATTTGGATTCAGCCTATAAGGTCAATTTTTGATTGGGCTTGCACACTCTTTTATCTCAATATGCATCTCAACCAATGAAGGGTATACACTCTTAACTTTTGATAATTTGGTGGGAAACACATCTTCATAATATCACATATTTAGTTGAACTACCTCTGAGATTTATTCTTGTGTCCAATAGTCCCCAATGTCTGTTATTTTTTGTATTGACTATATACCAATATTCTCAATTTTATTCTAAACAATTCTTAGTGTATATATATATATATATATATATATATATATATATATATATATATATATATATATATATATATATATATATATATATATATATATATTCCATGAATGGTGTCCATTAATTTCCTTTTCCCTTATTTTTCTATGATATTCAAGTTTCGTAGTTGATCCTCTTCTATCTTTTCTGGGTTCATTTCAAGTTCCTTTGTGTCCCTTTATAGTTCAAAAAATCCTTTAAAATCTATGTCTTTTTCACTTTCACTATGGTTAGGGTCATCATAAATATTCTAAATTCTATTACAATAGTTCAACAAAAAGACCTTTTTCTCCTTCTTATCATACTACTCTTTTATAATTGTGTGAGTACGTGTGTTTGTCTCATCCTACGATTATTTTTTCTATGCAACAAGTATATCTTCTTCTCACTCATGACATAAGAAAATTTTCAATTTTTGAAAACAATTGTATACCATCATATTTTCATATTTAAATACAAATTTTTGAATGAATTTTTATTGAATTTATGGCCAGTTGAGTCTCCAATCTGTATTCCTAATGCATGTATCAGAGCTAAGGTATTTTTAAAAACATTCACATAATACCTTGGCTCCACTTATTGTAATATTCATATTTTGTCACACTTATGAACATGCATCTATAGACATTTTCATTTTTGAAATAATGACCACTTATATAAAATATGCATTGTAATATGATATATTTATTAAAATATTTCAATCTTATTCCGAATGAAGTTTGTTAGATTTATACGTAACCCACCATCTTGTAGCGACCCCATTCAATGCACTAACTTGAATATCTATATATGGAACATGATTTTACATGTTATGAAGAAACTATGCTATTAATTTTATATAAAAATATTAGGGATATTGAATTTATATAAATAACACCATTTGCATGGGTTGTATTTCTTGATCTCCACACAATCAATTTATCTTAAGAGCATCTAAATCACCACTTATTAAGGAAGTTATTTCCCATGACAAATATCATTCATTAGTATCTCTTATCTTATAAGATAACACACAAAAAGAGACTTACATTCTTCCATTCGAAACTATGGGAAGGTGTTAAGCATCTAAATTGGTCGAGCACAAGATTATTCTATTTTATTTAAATATGGTATCTATTACATAGGTTATGTTAAATAAGTAAACCCTCTATTTTTTAGAGCTTGTGGTTTTGGCTTTGTATTGACGTTGGAATAGTTATCATCCATGTATGTATATGGTGATGATGGATCCTATTGACCAAATTTTAACCCCAAGTCAAGATTGGTCAACTCCAATCTAAATTGAATCTTTCATAGGATTTTCATGTGGTCTTTCCATTCCTTTTATGGTCCCTAAAATTCTTTATAAAATCTTATTATCATGGTTTAAGGTAATTTTGGAGAAATTAAGGTAATGCCATGTTTTGGTCATATAGTGGTATAGCCATATCATGAAGTCTTGAAACTTGGCCAAGGGGTTCATAGGTTTTTGGGATTTTATCAAAGTAGTTTTAGGTCTAAATAAACTCATACAAGCATTTCATGACGTTTTGGAGTGTTTAAAGTACATTTGTAAAGTTGGAGGTGATGTTTAATGAGGGAAAAAGGTGATTTTTAAGTTTACCAAGTGATAAATTCATAAAATACACCTTAAAAATACATTTGAGTATTTAAATAACTACCACATCTATTATCAAGTTAGACAAAGGTTAGAATCTTGAATTTTATTGTTAAAGAAGGGAGTTAAGAGACTTGTATGGATTTGTTGAGATCGATTTTAGGTCATAACTATTTTATAATGTACCTTTATCTTCCAAAAGTCATTTTAAATCTTGTAAATAATTTTAAATTCCAAAAATTGTAGAAAACTATCTCTCTCCTCCATCACTCCATTCACAAGCTCATAAAGGCCAAATTCAGATGCATGGTACAAGTCGTACAGGTGAACTTACAAGATAAACTTTTATACAAATTTTTGGACCCCTATGGGATTTTAATTTATAGAATTGGTAGTTTGATTTAGTTCCTTATATTTATGAAAACTTTCTAAGGAGATAGACTACTTTTTTTAGGCTTAAATCCTGATAGGATGAGTTTGGTGAAACTCCAATGCATTTTAAACACTTTGGCTACATGAAAATAATTGTAATGAGTTATAATAGGTCTAAAAAGGTATCATACACCTTAATTCACCATGTTGGCATGTGTGGGATGTCTTTTGGCAAGGAATCTTATTCTCTTGCATAGTCTACAAATTGACTATCATGGCCTCTATTTTCCCCAAGTTTTCAATGTTTGTAAAGGTGAAAATAAGGTATTTATTCATTTTTTTATTCCCTTAAATTAAATTTAAACTTAAACCAACCTCCATGCTATTTATAATACCATTCTCTCTAAGTAATTCATAGTGTTCCTCACTTTGAGACTATGTTTGAAGGATGCTTGCATATGGAATTTGTAAAGGTATTGTATTAAATATAATGGAGAGTTATTATATCATTATTTGATTATAATACATCAATTTAATAATCCAATGGATAAATTTCCTCATAATGGAAGACATCAATCTAGCCTCACTCAAGGAATAATATATAGGAATGTAGACCTATAGGTCTATAGACCTTTAGGTCTGTATTTCATGGAAAATACATTGAAGTGGATATAAAATAACTAAATTACAAAGTGAAAAGGTGGATTCAATTTATTTTTCAACACTTAGTAGGTTCTAAGCCAATGGAGAAGTTAACTTCCAATACCTACTACCAAATACATAGTCAAACATCCAACATACACCTATAGGACTATGTAAGTATTTAAATGGAAACATCATGGTTGCAATGAGATTGAATATTTGGATTAAAAAAGAAATGAATGAATATTCATTTTAGGATAAAATAAACATTGAGAAGATCAGTCCTTAGCTCATGCCAAATTTTTCAAATAGTCACCTACAACCCTAATGCTCCTAAATAGGTCTGAGTTGAAAGAGACAAGGAGTAAAAGTTTTGAAAATGATACAAAATGGGTAATAAAACCTTATATTAAATAATAAATTTAACTCAATGATGCTTGGATACTATAGTTTTCATGGTGGAGATGAGAGAGATAGACTCAAAACCTCATATGGTCAGTACCCTCTTCTAATTGACACTTACAACCATTTGAGAAGTCAACCTTAAACTTAGTAGGTTGTGAAGTCATAAATGAATTAAGATAGTGAATTATGAAGTGGTTATAGAATCTCATCAACATTAAATATATTCTTTGATGACAAAGTTATGAAAGTGGAGTTCTACAAGTAAAGAATGCACTCAAACTTTCAACAAGTCACCTATAGGTCTACTAAAGGGATTAGTCTAGAATTAAACCTAGTGAAATAATTTAGAGCATGTATGAAAAGTTCTTGGAGACCTAATTGGGACTTAAACCAAGTTTAAAATCATTTATAATATCATTAATGTGGGATATAGGTCATAAACACAAAATACAGTCATGACCCTAAAAAGGTCACCTACAGGATGCATTCAAAGGGGAGGTTAGTTCTAAGTCTAAGTAAAGAGTAAAGTAAATGAAGAGAGAAATAAGGTTATCTCAGATAGACAACATGGTCAATATGGTAATTTTAGGATAAAAGGAAATTTTAAGAGATAACATGATGAAATTGGTCAAAATTGAGTTCAAAATGCTCTACACACAGTTAGATAACAACCTTAGCTCTGCATATATCAAGATATATTTTGCTTCATTTGAGAAAGGTTAAGGTCTTTAGAAAATTCTCATGGTATTTTTAAAGCTTCATATATATTTTAGACTCACCTAAAGTAAGCCAAATAATGGGAACCCTGTATACTCATGCCAAGGCAAGACACATTCCTGCCTATGTCTATGGAGGAAATTACTTGTTTGAATGGTTTTGAGGTCTATGTGAAGTCTAAGGGGATTTTTATATTATTATTATAAAATTCCAAGTATCCCTCAAACTCAAAAATAAATACAAGTTTTCAAACTCTGATCTAGGCCTAATTACATACACAATCCTATATGGGCAATCAAATGAAAAATGGCTAGCTGAAGTGAGTTGGTAGATTTGAGGACCTTTAGGGGATGGTTAGGGGTATAAATAGGTATAATATGTAGTCCTAGATACTTGATAGAGAAGAGAATAAATCATACATATCCATGAGGGTTCCTTGCTTTGCTTTACTCATAAACCTTAGGCCTAAGTGAATGAGGTTGCATGAGACCTAATTAAAAAGGGTGGTATAAAAACCATTGGAATATGTTAAAGTGGATATTATAAACCTAATTTAGGTGTTTTTATCTCAAACCAAACTTCAAGTTTGCACTTATAGGACCCAACTCTCCTAGACCTCACTAACATAGCTTGCCTACTAGCTAAGGGTCTCCTAAACTTATTCATTTCTCACATGACAAGATGAAAGGTGGAAAAATTAGTTTGGATTTGTTATATAGGTCATAAAATTCTATAAAGTTCTTGATTTGGTGGACCATACTATATGAACCATTGTTAAGACCTTGAGGCACTCATAGGCACCCAAAAAGACCAGTTTTGACCTGATGAGAGAGAGAAGTAGATTTATATGCTTATAAATTAGTTGAGTGACATATTAAATGACATTAATTATTTATAATAATCCCTTGATCATCACCCCATGTCACTAGTTTGTACTTGTAGGTATGAAACTATATGAAATAGGCTAAAAATACTATTTTTATCTACTTGAGAGGTATGTACAAGGTGTAAAAACTTAAAAATTGACATGGGTAATATTCAATGGGTTCCATAACTGAATCACATGTTTATTTTAGGTTTTACACATGTGGGTATCTTTTAGAATCAAATTTTAGTCTCTAGGTAGGGAGGCCTAATTGAGACCTAGTTAAGATCGAGAAGTAGTAGAAAAGTACATCTCCACCCACTTTATGATCCTAAATATTTACCTGAATATGTAAGGATATACTAGGTATTATAATATTCCTTCATATTATTATTAACATTCTTACTTTTCTCCACACAAGTAATTTTTCATGATTTTAGGGCTACAAGGAATGAAGCCAATTTGGAGCTTTTGGTGTAGAATGAGTTCTTGGGTCTAGTTTGAGATTTCCAAATGGATTTTTATAGGTCTAGTATGATTTTAATATACCATCCATAAAGATAATATGAGTTAAAGAATATTAATTTAAGTTTTGACACTTGTATGCAAGATTGGCCTAAGGAGATGAAGAGCCTTTTACATACCTAGAAAGAAGATGAAGTGATGTGTCAAAGAGAACCTAAATATATCGATTGAGAGGTGTCAAGAGTAGATAAAATGTGTAATATAACATGATATTACCATAAATAAGTCTGCTTGTCCTTTAACAAACCAAAGCAAAGGGCAATTTTGGAGAGCTAGTCAAGGTGTCAAGTAAACATTGTAAATCCTACACCAGTTGAAGTTAGGGAACATCTTCAGAAGAGATGCACATTGATTTTAGGACATTTTGAGGCAATTTAATAATTCCTATGTTATTTTTAACTCATGATACACTTTTCATCCCTCTCTCTCTCTTATGCCTTTCTCTTCTTATCTCTCACTTGTGTTATATATTGATCCTTAGTTGGTTATGTTTATATCCTCCACCTAGGTATGGTGAAGCCATGCCCATTTTTAGCCTTTGATCAATAAATAAAAACTTGTTTTTACCTTCTCCATGGAATTTTTCAATGTGCATTTTAGACTAATTGATCTTCCTAAGTGATAGATTTACTTACTTGGCATGTTGTCCTTGTTTAGCATTCATATTCAGTTTGAAAATATTTTTTCAAGTCTCTTGAAGTGTTTAAATGGAGTATTTATGTTTTTAGTGGGTTATATTTTCACTAGTATCATGTCATGACCTCTTGACTAGTCCTCCTAGCTCAAACTCACTTCACAAACCTCCATGAGAAATATTGATGTAGAGAGGTAAATTTGGATTAGTGTCATGTGCAGGTTAGTCTCTTTTTTAAAGTGTAATTATAGTTTTTTGGTAGTGATCAGTTCATATTTGGTGTGTCACCTCCATTAGAGTAGGTTTCTCTACCTTTTCTTATCAAGTGTTAGAGTAGTGTTTTCACCTAAGTGATTCATCAAGGGGAACTAGCCTTTTAACCTAGAGATTCACTTCTCCAATAGGGTAACCACAACCTTGAGGTGTTTCCATGTTTCATCAAGTTTGGAAGGCTTGAACTACCTTTAAAAAGGTGAAAATTTAATGCATAATAGATCTTATGATATCATATATAGTTTTTAATCATCTTTATTAAAATGTATGGCAATGATAACATCCCCTTGATGTGCTTCCAATTGGTTATAAACTATGTTGACGGTCACGAGACCATCATAAGCCCCTTTCTTTCTAATTAGTATAGGATAATGTGTCTCATATGTATTCATGTTAATCACTTCAAAATATCCTTGTAAAATTAATTCAACCACCTTTATCTCTACATACTCAAGTATTAAATGGGTTTGACTTGACCATAATCTACCAAACTTAGAGTAACATGGTTATATCTTAAATATAGCCTTCCAATAGTTTCCCAAGTTTATCTACAAATCATGTTTACAATGTTTCCAAAATTTAAAAAAATATGGGAATTTCACATCCTTTGAATTGAATATCCATTATGGAATCCACATCCCATGGTTTCTTATGAGTTCACACTTTTTATCTATGTCATCTATCACACCCTTAACTTTCCACTTCATTTCATAAGTTAAAAAATACCATTATGGGTCAATTGAACTATTATATGGCATCAAATTAAAAAATGTTTCTATAAGAAATGATATGTTTCTTTTGATTGTGCTATATATGATTGAATTTCTTTGTGATTATTTCACTAAATTTTTCAAACTTAATGTGAAGGTGCTTGGAGTACAAAGAATCTTTGAATAAAATTTTTTTCTAAATCCATGACTAATTTCCTTCTTATTCATACCTAATCTTTTTTTAGATTATTCAAACCACTTCTTAGTTTCAACTATTTATTTGATTACTTTCATATTACTATTCTCATCTATTAAAATAGGTGTAGGGGATGTGTTCCTTTGAAGTGCATGAACCATGTATGGAATATCAATCACACTATTCCTAAACCTAACTAGAATCTATGATTAATTATTAATTATAAATACTAGCATTATTATTCCACATAAATCCTTGCCTCTAAAGACATTATTTAAATTAGTTGTTAATTTTTTATAACTTCCTTTTTACAACCTTTTCAAAATTTATTCATTATATTCCTTTTTCTCTATCTAGGTTGGTTTATACTTTTTCTATGGTTCATGAATTCCATTCCATTTCTTCCAGTGATATATGATCTTCTTCTTATTTTGGAGGTCTAAGTCCTCCCATTTTAATTACAACTTACCTTTTAGTCTTACTTGTAGCTACCTGTGGCCCTTTATCTTATATCAAGTTTTACATATTCCATATTATTTGTTGGTTTAGCTATCTTTGAAGCACCAAAATTATTTTATTATATTGATTCTCTACATTATCCATTCTCTGGGTTTTTGGGTTAGGTTCATTTGGTTCAAATCTTATTCATTCAACTCCTTCTATTTCACATTATCATAGTGCCTTGAGTGACTGCTCCATATCAGTTAGAATTGACACCATGGAATTTTATATAGATAACATATTCAACAACATAGGATTTCACTTTAAAAACTCACTTTTGATCCATATAACAAAAAATTGAATGCAATTCCAAATGTAATATACCCTTAATCAAAAAATTAAATAGCATACCTATAAATTTATTCTTCACCCAATTATCAATTACATGGGTCCATTCAATGTCCATGTTATGAAATATTTCTATATTTTTTTTCATTCCACAAAAAAATTTCTATTTCATGTGGTCTAAAGTAGTAGTATTCCATTCTAGGCAGTCATGTATCTAGAAATTCATGCAAATCACACCAAAATATTTCATAATCATTTTTTTGGATGTGTTCAAAAATTATCTCCTCTATAAAAACTCCTATTCTTATAGATTCTTCCTCTACAAACTTGTGTATCCTTACATATAACCAATTTTCAAGTCCCATTTGAATAAGTAGCCATTTCAACATATTCAAGTCCTAAAAATGAAATTATTATTAGTTGTGGTCCCTATAATCACTCATTGGGACATGCTAATTTTTGTGGTATGTGAATATTGTGATGTGACTATAAATTATTTTAGGATATTACAAATATAATTATGGCTAAGTAGAGTGGATATTATTACATGTAAATTTATTCTTTTTTTCCATTAACATATATGCAGTTATTAACAATTTACCATTTAAATAATTCAGAGATAAATATTATGCTAAAATACATCAATTCACAAGGAAAATACAATTAATTAAATTAATATTTATATACATGTAAGAGAGATTTGAGAATAGATTACAAATTCAAATAGTAATATTTATTGATCTTTATTATATTCCAACCTTTCCTTTACAAAAAAATTATATATAGGATGTGAAGAGACTATGGCTCTTCATCTTCTTGATTTTTCATATTTTGAACTGAAGTAATTGAATGAAATATTAAACTCACTTGTTATTCATATCCTACATGTGACCATATTTTATACATAATACACTATGTCATATACTTGTCACATACTTATCTTACAAAGATGTTTGTGAATTATGTTTTTCATCTCCCTACTAACATAGTTCTTATCCTTAGTGTTATTGTGCAATTATGTTCTTATGCTATATGAATTCACCTATAAATCTATCTTTGTTATTAACAATGTTGACTCTAGTCATGGATTGATGTGCTTTAGAATTGGTTGATGATTGTTCCTAGTGATTTATTTGTAATTTGGGAAGAATATGATAGATTTTAGCAATGTGCAGTAGTGTACAAATACTTGATAGATAAATTCTAGATAATGAACATGTTTGACCTTGATTTTTATTTATATACACTCATTTGGAAAATATCCCACACCATTGACATGCTAGGTTAATGAGCCAACCTATAGGAGTGACTTTATTTTGAAAAATAGTCATTTCTAGGTAAAAGGTGGTAACATTAGCCTCAGGACAATTCCACCAACATTAGTATCTTAATTTGATGTTATTGTTTTGGAGACAAGAATGTATATGAAGTGATTTTGAAATGTTTAAGCAAGATATTTATCTGATTTAAAATAAATTGAGAGGCTCTTGTAGGTGAATGATAAAAAATTAGAATGGATAAAACTCATAACAATCATGCACCTTCGAGATGAACAAGTCATGTAGGATAAACGTATGTCAATATTAACATTTCCAAGTATCAAATACCAAGTTTTAGTATCTATAGGTCCATAATTATGACCCACTATCATCCTAATATCAAACAAGCATACAAATTATTTTTTTATCTTCAAATTTACTTTTAATTGACTCAATTTATAAATTTTATGCTAAGCTCTACAAATGTGAGTATTGTTGTAAGATAGAGATAGTAAGGGGGTGCGGTTTAGCATTCCTTTATATTTTTCCATTTCTCTTTTACAAACACGTATTTTAGATTTTTATATTGGGAAAATGATTATAATTAAGAATAAGTGGTGGATTTGGTTCTCTTTATCTAAATACCAATATTATAATAAAAAACATTTTATAAAATTCTTCCTCAAAATTTTATAGGGACATTAGTTCAAAGTGAGTTGTCCCAAATGACATGCATAATAAAATTAGTTCATAGAAAAAAAATCATATTCCAATGGTTTAATAGTTTGCTAAAAATCAATAGATAAAGTTGAAAAAAAAACATTTAAGTTATATTTATCTATATACTAAGATCATTTCCAAAAAAAATTAGATTTTTGTCTTTTATTATTTTTACAAAGAAATTGGACAAAATTAATTATTCCCAAGTATAAAAACTAGACATAATTCAACATTGTTATATTTCCAAACTCAGGGATTGATTAAAATAAAATGGTTAATTCTAAAAATAAAAGGTTAAGTGGGTTTAAATATATCTACATTTTTTTCTTTCAAAATTTCATTTTTTTTCCATATGGTTTTCTCCATTTTTAATATAAAAATACATAATTTAACATTTTTCAACTAATTTTCAGACTTTGGCAAAATTTTCTTAGTGATTTTGTATAAAAAACATTTTATTTCCCCAAGTTGTAATGGAACCTAGCATGGTTATGTCCATTTGAATCACTTGTTGAGACTAACAACTAAAGGAGCTTTTAAAAATATTTTGTTTTAGAAAAAAACAACCCAATTTTCCAAGAATTAATGGCAACATGGTGCTCACATTATTTTCATATATCTAATTTATAATATTTATCTTGTATAGATTTATTTTTAAAAAATATTCTTTCATTCAATCCACATAGCATAACATACAATAGTTAAAATTATATTAGAGTGGGTAAGTGCCAGAATAACCATATTTAAAATATGGAAGCATGCTCACATCTTGTAAAGTGTTTGATGAAATTTCTCAAAGAGATGTTGTTTCATGATTTTTTGTAATTGAAAAATATGCATGCAACAAATTTATTTAATTGGTATTGAAGGTGTTTCAAAAATTTAAATTATGCATTAATCAAATAATAATTGAAATATGTATATTCCTAAATGTGGAAGCATAAAGAACACACAAAGACTCTTTGATAATATGTTTCAAAGAATGTAATCTCATAAAATGCATTGATTATAAGGCATATACAAAATGCATTTATTTAAAAGGATTAGAAAACATTTAAATAAATACAAAGGCATACTCTATAACATGTGCCCACATTTTTCAACCCAAAGGCATGCAGACTATTTGCCAAAAATTTTCAAATAAATGTTATCTCATGGGATAATATGTGTCCCAAATAGGTTGTAAAAAAAAACTTCAAATAATTTACTAGTAAATTTTCATGAATTTGTGACACTTTTTGTTTTAATGTTTTAAATTTTTCATTATCTTTAATACAATATTTGTATCAATGATTTTCCTAATGAAAATTACATAAAAAAAGTCTAGATTAATTTGGTGAGACAAAATTTCTCCAATTTGTAAATTTTCCTTCATTGACAAATGTTATGTCAATATTTTCACCAACAATGTTTCCTTTAAAATAAATTTTGTCATCTAATTTTTGCGATGTAAAATTTTTATCAAAAAGTGAAAAAAATAATTTGATAGAGGTGTTGACTGTACATGTGCCCCAAAAACACTGAAGCCTGATGCAAAATGTGACACAAAGTATGACACAAACATTTACCATATTTTATAATGAAAACTCCCTCAAATATTTGACATAAATGTAGTCATTTCAAGATTTTCATCAACCCATACGATAGGTTAGAATAATAAACAATCATCATCTAATTGGTGTAATCATATGTCTATGAGTTGATACAAAATTAATTGGAACCATATATGGATACAAATAATATTGTTTGAATGTATTTTAGGTGGAAAGATGGTGATTGAAATACTTACTATTAGACATTTAAGACTTTCAAAGTCTATAATATGAAAAAGAAGGCTTTTACTAATGAATTTTGGCATAGGTTGAGTATGAAAGAAAAAATGAAATGTCTTATTTCTCATTAAATTTGGGGAAACCATGATATTTTATTTAAAGTAAAGAGTTATTTTTTTACTCTCCTTCAAACTCTTTTAACTAATAACAAAAATTCCCATGAAATCACACCTATAAAACATGATGTATTTTTTCAGTAGTTAAGAGTTTGAGGACTAATAAATTTTGTTATCTACGTCATAAATTTTCTTATGGTTAAATTTGATGGCCATGCTACCATATTTAATATATTTCCATAACATTAAAATTAATTAGGACTTTTAGGCAAGAGTATCAAATCTAAGGTAGAAAGATTGTAAAGGGACACACATACATGCACACGTGCACATGTGCATGCGTGCACCAACACACACTTTTTAAAATGTTTCTTTTTTATCTTATGGATTTTACTATCCTCTAGAGATCAATGTTGAATAAATGGCCACCATCAAAAAATTTCATGATGGGGAAGGTCAAAACCATAAAATCTAATCCATATTTTAGAATGAATCTACATCATTCTATACACCATTGGTTCATACCAATTTACAAAAATTATATGGCAAAATATTAAAAAGTAGACATCTAAAGTGAATTATGAGAAATTTACCCTAGAGGTGATAGTTTACAAGGAATAATGATTGCAATTCTCATAGCCTCCATATGACCTTTTATTAAGCATAATGCTATTGGAATTTCCTAAGTAAATGATGTCAAATTTTTTACATGCCATAATAAACATGATTTCAATCACTAATAAAATACATAAATAACATTATTATAAATGATAAATTATTTCATGTTAAGATGTGTGTGTGTGTGTGTGTGTGTGTGTGTGTGTGTGTGTGTGTGTGTGTGTGTGTGTGTGTGTGTGTAAGTTTAAGTGTGTGTGTAAATGAAAATTCAAGAAGACACACTCAACATATTAGGATTAGATTTCAACCTTTTCCTAAATCACTATTTGCTTAGATGCCTAGTAAAATAAAACTTCCATCTAAATTATAATGTACAATATAAAACAAGTCACATACCTCAACTTATCACATGATGGTACATACTAAATTATATCATTTTTAGGTTTTTAGTATGTGCTCTTTGATAATACTATTATGGATGTCACACTTTTAACAAGATTTTCCTCCTCTCACCTATCACACATCTATCTCTAATAGATCCAAAGCTAGGTATGAAATATTAGTTATTTAATATCAATTCATACTAAATAATGACATCAAAATATCATAATAATTTGATCATAAATTTCAACATGTGCATTGTGTGTGTGTATCTATATACATATATGTATACATACACACACACACACACACACACACACACACACACACACACACACACACACACACACACACACACATGTATGTATACACACACACATAAATTTAGATATATAAATACATATGTATGTATGTATATAAGTATACATACATAAACACATACACAAACACACATAGATATGTTTTTGTGTGTGTATATATGCATACACATATATACATATGTACCCACACACATAAGAAAATGACATCAAATAAATTATGCACCATAAAAAATATAATCTCAATTACTAATAATATATATAAGTAACATGATTATAGATGAAAATTATTTCATGATAAGATGTGCGGGTATGTGTGCACACACTTTTTTTTTTTTTGTGTGTGTGTGTGAAATACAATTCAAGAAGATACACTCAATAGATTATGATTATAGGTCAACCTTTTCCTAGATCATTACTTACTTAAATGCCTAGTAAAATAAATCATGCATATAAATTATTATGCATAGTCTAAAATAAGTTACATACCTCTACCTCTCACATTATGTTACATAATACATTATTTTTTCACTTTTAAGTTGTCAATATCTATTATTTGATATAACTATTATTCATATCACACTTTTAACAAGGTTTTCCTCCTATCATCTATCATACATCTAGCTATAATAGACCCAAAGCTGCATATGCAAGGTTAAACATGTAATATCAATTTTTACTAATTAATGACATTAGAAGATCAAAATAATTTGATCATGAATTTCAACACACACACACACACACACAACTTTCCATGATTTGGCACAAACCATTTTTAATATATACACATCATCAAGTAAATCAACTAAGAAATTGGAATGGTTTAAAATGAGGCTTAAATTAGGGACACATTGTATTGCACTAGTTTTTCTAACTAATGAATTAGTGTAATGATTAGAGTGTGCTTTTGGTATTGTACACTATTGAGGGTCCTAAAAAATATCATTATCTTGTAATGAATATCCCATTATAAAAATAAAAGTGGATTTATCTCATTTAATACATAATTAAAACTTTTGTTGGACATATATTCATGTATAAAATAAAATTGTGATCTTTCATTATCCACATCTACACAAACTAAACCATATTGTTGCACAAAAAAATATTTCCAGTGGTTGTGATCTTGAAAGGCAATAATAGATGAAGAATGGTGTGTTATTTGTGGGATGAATATAATTTTAACTTATTTTGGATTAATAATATGAATGATTATAAAAATACTAATATTCATATTATATAAAGTATACCTAAATTAAAAAAATCTAAATGTAAAAGTAAATGTTTAATTATACTTTACTATTTATATAAATTACAAAGGATATTATGGTACTTAATTTGTTACTATTTTGTTTGGGTTTGATATTATGTGCATGTGTTAAGGAGTACTAAAAGTGTACATGTAGTCACCCTAATCTAGAAACTAACTATCTAGACCTATCTAGATGGATCTGGTAGGACCTTGATGCATGTGGTAACCAAAGGTGTCTAATATTTACTACAAAGTTATTTATGAGATGTACCAAATAGTTTCATCATATATCTCCATGCAAACTATAAACCATTTTTATGTTCAATATTATAGCCTCGCTAATGTGTGTAAGGTCAAAATTATGTCTTGGTCACCTTGAAACCCTAGCTCCACTTTTAAAACTAGGCTTGACATAAAAAAAGGGTTAATGTGTGTTGAATATGATGCCAATATTGACATGTGAATATTCATGTAATATTTATTTTATTTTATTTTTTTATATATTTATAAAGGTTATTTAATTCATTTATGTCTTAAAGTTATTGTTTGTTCAAATTTGGAGACTTTCCAAGAACTTCCTAAAATAGATAGAAGTGTCAATTAGATTCCAGCTCATTGATGTTTAAAGTTATATTTTAGTCAAACTTAATTGAATTTAAAGTTATTTTAGTCAAAATTATATTTATAGATCTCTATTTTTATAATTTCACTTGTTTAGTGTGCATGTGATTGTGCATGTTTTTTTAACTAATCAAGAAGCTTTTTACTTGATGTCCATATCTTATCAATGATTTAAAATTATTATATTAGAGACTATTTTTAGGATTTTTGTTAGTTTACTAATTTTTTAAATAAATTTATTAATTTATAATTAAATTGTCATGCAAATTTCTTATAATTGGATAGTTTTAGAATTTATTATTAATAAAAGATTTTGCACAAGTGTAATACAATAATTCATTTTAGAAATTAATTTTTCTTATTATTATCTCTAATTTTTTATTTAAGATATTCAAAAATTAAAATTACCAATATTTATTATCTTAATTTCAATTTATTTAGTGCATATTAAGTCATCAATCACACACAACAATACTATAATAACAACTAGTAATTATGGGCTAGATTAGATGGTATCAGATCCATTAAAAATATTCATTTGGTATCAGATCCTCATTCAAGAAATATTTAGAAGGGTTTTAAAGTATTATCAGAAGAATCAATGGCTTCGATGAATTCTACTTTCATGAATATTTATATTTTCAAAAGTGACAACTTTGAATATTGGATAGATTAGTTGAAGAAAATTATTGTATGTAAAGGAGTTTTAGATATTGTTTTCCATGGGTACACATCACATTAAGATTATAAAATATTAATTCAACATCATAAAAGAATAAAAAATGACGAAGAAAAGGTAGATGCACAAGTTGTCTTCTATATTCAGAGTGTCATAGACCCAAACATCTATCCAATAGTTTCATGATGAAATAATTTCTATGAGGCATGGAATACCTTTAAAATTCATATAAAATATATACTAAGGTTAGATAATCAATAATATAAAATATTAAAATGATTTTTAAATTTTGAGAATGTCAATTAATGAAGGAGAGGATAAATGAATTAGTGTATAGATTGAGGGTTTATGGAGAAACCATCCAAGATAATATTATAATAAATAAAATTCTATATCTATATCTCAAACATGGTTGTATATTGTGATCATTATTGATAGAGATTAAGGACATGAATAATATTGGTTTTGATGTGTTACTGGGTTCTCTATTATACCACGAGGATAAGATGAGACTATACACAGGAAAGTAAGAGCAAACACTTGAAACCAAGGAAAAGGTTTAAAAGACCAAAAATAAAATTAAAATTAATATTCAAGAGAGTTTAAAATAATTAAAATGGAAAAACTAAATATAAATTCAAGGGTAAGAGTAATAAATACTTCTCATTAATGTAAAAAATAGGATACATGATAAAATATCATAGGATATTGGCAATTATGAATCAAGCTAATCAAGAGAGTGAAAATAAATATTTTAAATATAAAAAAATTGATGTTCAGTATGATTTATATTAATTTCTCACATGTAATTTGGGAATATAGGAAGAAAATAATTGGTGGTTTATTAATTCAGGTTGCTCAAATTACCTGACAAGTCACAAAGATGGTTTCAACAAGTTATATAACTCCTTCAAAATCCAAGTGCAATTGGGAGATGGAAAATTCATCCAAGTTGAAGGAGTGGGTAGAATTTCAAGGGTGAAATAAAATATTTTTATTTTTATCCAAATATATATCTTAATAGTATTGATCATAATTTCATAGGATATAGTGATGAAATCAAAACATACATGTTTTTAAATCCTATCAGTAAATCCATAATTATTTTTAAGGATTGCAATTTTTAAATGAATTTTATGTTGATTATGATCATGTAATTACAAATTTAATAATTTAAATGGTTTACCATCTTGAATTTTATTTTTAGGGATTAAAAATTACTACACATTTTTCCAATTTAAGAAGAAATAATAGAGCCCTCATCCATCTTCATCAAGTCCAAGGAAGCACACACAGTTATTGAATTCACATCCAGATAATCCAATGATATAAAATTTATGATATATGGATTAAAATTATTCAACATAAATAGATTTATTTATTTTATTATTCTTAGGATGAAAATATTATGTTTGCATTGTCATATGTGGCTAGTGAACCTATAAGTTATGCAAAAGCTAGTCAAAAGAAAGAATGGATTGATGATATGAGATTAGAAATGGATTATTGAGAGGAATGATACATAGAATTTATTTCATAATATATTTAATAAATATTTCATATGTATAAATTAGGTTTACAATAAAAAATTAAAGAGTGATGAAACAGTTGATAAGCTAAAAGTTAGACTAGTTGCAATATGATTTTCACAAACATATGGGGTTGAGTATGAAGAAACTTATACGCTTGTGGCATGTCAAGATAATATAATACTAATTATTATTGTATATACTCATAAATTATGTCAAGTAAATGAAATTTATGTTAAATATGAATTCCTAAATTGATTGATTGAAGAAGACGTATATGTGAGGCAACAACAAGGTTTTGAGGTAGAGGGTAAAGATTTTTGGGTAAATAAGTTGAATAAGTATATTATGGGATGATTAAATGATCCAAAAATAAAAACTTTTGATTGAAATATATTTCAAGAACACAAAAATAACACAACAACAATGAATTCTCTGAGAAGAGATGTTTTATTACTCAAGATCAAAATACAACTATATGCTTATCTCTGGGACGAGATGTTTGATTTCCGTTTTGGGTTACATATTAATTTATACACATTTTGAAAGTAAGATAAAGATTTAAAATATCACAAATATCAATGTATATTAATTGGTTTGACTTCCATGATTTAAAACAATACATAATTTGAGGAATTGCTATTTTTAGAAACTTACTATTTTTAGACTGCACTACTAAAATTGAAATTTGGGGCACTTCCATTAGGTTTTTGGGGGTAAAAACCAATAATAAAATGTATATACAATCTCACCATATTATCCTCATTATTATCTTTCCAATGGTTCAAATGGGGAGTCAATTGGAGCTACGGTGCAAAAATTATGGCTCCCAGAAGTTCCATCATCAATTGGGGTAGAACCATCGCTCGAATTATCACCTGAATTGTTGCCCAAATCATTCCTCCCTCCTTGAGAATTAGTGGTCCCCATTGCATCAATATTCCTCATTAGGTGTGGTAGTTTTTTATTTATTTGATTCTCTATGAGCCACTCACCTTGGTGGCTAAGTTGGCCCCTTTTGACCACCTGATAAAGTGGAATAGAGCGTCATCTTGTTGTCTTCATCTAGGTGTCCAAAATCTGATCCTCCTCCATTGGATAAAAAATATATGGATCAAGCTCATCAATGTCTAGTTATTTTATAAAACTGAAGTGCTTAACAAAGGTGGATGATATGGTTTGAGGAGCTCCACATTGAATATTAGGTGTAGACCAAGGTAGGTTGGTAGGTTCAATTCAAAAGCATTTTCTTCAACTTTTTTGGTGATGGTATAGGGACCATATTGTAGAGGTCAATTTTTTTTATGTGGGCTTGAAAGTCATTTATTTTGAAGCTATAACCAAACCTTATCACCCACAACAAAATGGTGTGTAATCCTATGTTTATCATGGTGTTGCTTATACTTTTGATTCATCTTCTCCAAGATGTCATGAACTTGTTGTTGGATGTGTTGCATTTTTTCAATGAAATTTGTTACTTTTGCTACCTCAGATATCCCATGAGGTGTGTATTTCATGGTGGAGAATGGAATGGCTATATCAATTGGTGCCATGGGTTAGAACTCAAAGCATACTTGGAATGGATTGTGCTTGGTTGAGTTATGATGGGCCCGATTGTATCCATGTTGTATGAAAAGAATCTCGTCATCCCATGTGCATAGATGTTTAGAGTGATACATCTAAATAATGTGAACAATCAAGTGGTTCACCACTTCTGTCTGAACATTAGTCTATGGATGGAAGGCTATGGACTTCATCAGCTTGGTATCCATCATCTTCCATAGAGTGGACTAGAAGATGCTTAGGAACCTACTTTCTTGATTTGAGACAATGGACTTGGGGAGACCAAAATGGATCCATACATGACTTAAATATATTTGAGTAGTTTCTTTAGTAGATATATTTTTCTTACAAGCAATCATGATAGCCCTTTTTGAAAAATAGACTACAAAAAAATATAGTCCTTGCCATGTTTTAAAGTGGGGAAACCTAAGAGAAAATCCATTGAGATAGATTCCCAAGGCCTAGTTGGCTATGGCAATGGCATGTACAATCCTTGTTCTTTATTTGTTAGCCTGGCTATCACACATAGGGTGAAATATTTTAGTTACCTTTCTATATCCTTTCACATATAGGGCTAGTAGAAGTGTTTTTCAAGAACTACCAATGTTTTTTTTACACCAAAGTGTTCAGTGGTCTTACTGAAATGTGCTTCCCATATCATGTTCTATTGCTCTACAGTTGGAACACAGATGTGCCTCATATGATAGAGGACATTATCTTGAAAATATAAATCAAAAACATGTTTACCTTCTTAAAGCACCTGATATGTATTAGCAAAGGTAGGATTTACTTCATACAGAGCACCCCAAGTGGTAGTCTCATATCTACATAGGTCAAGAACTATTGTGAGTGCAGTAATTAGTGGGCAGCTTAGATAATATATGGCCATATTTGAACTTCCCTTTTTGTGTTTGATTATTAGATGGAATTTCTATAGATATGAGGCCCACTTTTGGTGCCTCTCATTTCATAGTTTGTTCTATGTCTAGATGAATTCCAATGGTCTGTGTTCAGTGTGGATGACCATCTCTTTCCCCAAGATGTGTTTCAATTATTTTCATACTTGCACAATGGCATAAATCAACTTGTCATATGTCAGGTGTTTCTTGACTGTATTAGTGGAATTTTCACTATGATATGCAACATGATGGCCAGGTTATATGATGACAGCTCCCATGGCATATTCAGATGCATTTGTCATTAAATCGAAAGGTTAATGATTACCATTGTAAGGAAAGAATAGGCGTTGAGCAAAGTCTATTCTTAAAAATCTCAAACGTCCTTTGTTGTATTTTACCCCATTAAAATGTATCTTTAGCTCCTCCTTTAGTCACTTGGGTTAGTGACCAAGCAACATGTGAGAATTTAAGAATAAATTTGTGATATAAATTTGTAAGATCCAAGAAGTTGTGAAGTTATATGAGGGTACTTAGTGTAGGCCATTATTAAATAACATGAATCTTCTCTAGATCGACATGGACCCCTTCCTCATTCACAACATACCCTATGTACTAAATTGTTTTCATCCCAAATGTGCATTTATCAAGATTTATATATAAATTGTGCTCTCAAGGAGTTTGAATCACCTTACGAACATGTTGTAGATGTTATTCCCATGTTTTATTGTATATGAGTATGTCATCTAGGTAGACAAACATGAATGATTTTGTGAAGGGTCACAAGATGTCATCCATCATCCTCATGAATTTTGTAGGTGTGTTAGTAAAGCCAAAAGGCATAACCAACCATTCAAAGAGCCCCTCTTTAAATTTGAATGCAATCTTCCAGACATGAGTGGGATCGATGGGAATTTTGTGATATCCATATTTGAGATCAATTTTGGTGAAGAAATTTGCACCATAGAGTTGGTCCAGCAGGTCATCAATCCTGGGGAGGGGGTAGTGATTCTTCATAGTGATTTTATTTAAGGCTTGATAGTCAATGCAAAGCCTCCATGTTTCATCTTTCTTTGGTGCCAAGATAATCAGGCTACCACAGGGTGAAGAGCTTGGCCTAATGTGACCCTTTTGGATCAATTCCTAAATTTATCTTTTTATCTCATCATTCTCTAAAACTGATCTGTGATACACAAGACTATTAAGTAAAGGTGATCTTGGGATCAAATTGAGAGTGTTTTACCTGACAATGCATTATAACTCTTATGGGTGACTTGAATAAGTCATCATATTCTCCTATGATTTATCCCATCTATTTCTATTATTGTGTTGATTGTGTAGTTAGGACTGCAACATTGGTCTTCTTGGATTTCTGTGGTTTGACCATCATGAGAATGAGTTGCTTTGTCTTTTCCACCAATCTCTTACATTGCTTGGCACTAATCAAGGAGATAGATGTGGGAGGTGGTACCTCTAGTACCCTATAGGACCACGTTCCAAGAGTGAGGGTGATTCTTTGGGTTCATGATCCATAGATGCCATGTCGATCATACATGAATGGCTGACCAAGGAGTACAAAACAAACATTTAGATTGATCACATCACATAAGACTTCATCTTGGAAAGGTTTTATTACATATAAAAGAAGACACTGATGGGTGACACAGATGTCTCTCCCTAGGCTCAACCATCTAATACTATATGGCTTTGGGTGAGGCTTCATGGATAGATTTAGACTTTTCAAAACTTTAGTAGAGATTAAATTCTTTTAACTCCCACTATCAATAATGAAATGTAGAGGCTTACCTTTTACCCATAATTTGGAGTGAAACAGTCTTTCCTTGGCATGTAGCCTTTCCTCATAGGTTTGTGATGAAGTAATGATGGTATCAAGCTTAGCATTTACAATATTTTCTTCATCCTCTTTGACTATAGGTTGTGTATGAGACAGGGTAGTAGATGTCAAGTATTATGACTCAAAAAGTAGTGACTTGATGGCTCAACATTCTTATTTGGAGTGAGTTCCAATTTTTTGGTAGTCACACCATTTTCTAGTCTTCCCCTTCTAGGGTTTCTTATCTTGAAACTCCTTTTACTTCCAATTTTGGCCTCATATTTGACCTTCCTTGTCACTTTTCCATTTTGAAGGCTGAATCTTCATATTCTTTCTTCCATGCTTCTGCTCAATCTTCACTACAAACTTGTATGACTCTTTAAGGGTTTAAAAATTGAAGAGTTCCATCTCCCCCTATATGTACCATTGTATTACACCAAGATATTTGAAATTATTATGTTTCTCACTTTCTTGGATGCCCAATCTTGTAAATAGAGAATGAAAAATGTCGATGTGATCTTGAAAAGATTGGTCCTTACCTTGGTGAAGTTATTGCCATTGTATGTACAGATCATCATATGCTCCAATGGGACAGTATTTTTCTTTTATCACTTCCACAAAATCATCTCAGGTAGGTTTCACCTCAAGGCCAATGTAATATATACTGAACCTCCTTTTGTACACTTCCCACCAATTTTTGATGGACAATGATGCTTTCAAAAGAGTAAAAGTGATATTTTCTCCATCAATGAATTTATTTATAGATAAGTAGGAGGATAATTGATCCAACCAATTTTCTACTACATCAGCATTGATTTTTCCTTCAAATGTAGGGATATCAAAATTCACTTGAACTTTGAACAGTGTTGGGGCATTGAAATGACATTTTATGGATGACGAGCTAGGAAGTATAGATGAGGAGCCAAAATTTTCCATCAAGAGTTATTGGAGAATTTGGGAAAATTATTGTAGCATCTATGCTTGTTTCGATTGTAGGGTTTCATTTACCATTTTTTTGAATGGATTGGATGTCTTGGTGTTGTCCACCATTTGAAGTCATTTGGAGTGAATAGGTGGATAGTTTGGAAGCTCTATTGTTTTCCACCCAAGCTCTTGTGGGTTGACCTCATCCTCAGGATCATACACTCTCAAGACAAACCACTCTGATACCGCTGATCTAAAACTTAGAAGTTTTGATTAAAAAATACTTCAATAACATGAAAATAACATAGTGACAATGAATTCTTTGAGAAGAGATGTTTTATTACTCAAGATCGCAATACAACTATATGCTTATCTCTCATAAGAGATGTCTGATTTCTATTTTGGGTTACATATTCATTTATACATATTTTTAAATTAGGAAAAGGATGTGTATGGTCACCAATCTCAATGGATATTGATTGGTTTGAATTCCATGATTTAAAATAATGCAAAATTTGAGGAATTATTTTTTTTAGACTGCACTACTAAAATTGAAATTTAGGACACTTTCATTGGGTTTTTAGGGGTAAAAAACCAATGATAAAATATATATGACATATCATCACATTATCCTCATTTTTAGCTTTCTAACAGTTCAAAAGGGGAGTCAATTGGAGCTACGGTGAAAAATTTATGACTCCCAAAAGTTCTGTCATCAATTGGGGTAGAACCGTCACCTGAATTATCACCTAAATTATTACCCAGATAAATAAAGCTCTAAGATATTGGTAATTTATAATTTATAAATATTTATTATATTAATTATTTTTAAGAATCCAAAATGATCCAACTCTTTAAATACAAGCATCTAGTTCTAATGTTTTATATCTCTCTCTATGTATATGACTTGATATTTATAGGTGGCTCTATGGAGATGTTGAATAAATTCAAGAAAGTTATGAAATAATAATTTTATATGACTTATATTAGACTTATTAATTAATTTATTATCATGTTATTCTTTCAAAATAGAGAGAAAGTATTCATTTGTCAAGCTAGGTATGCTCATGACATGGTAAATAAGTACAATATTAAAGATTCAAAGCCCATTGACACTCCAATTTATAGTGGAAAAAATATAATGAGAGAGGATGTGATTCATTTATCTAATTAAAATAATTTGAGAAACATGTTGGGAGGTTTGATTTATCTCACTATGATAGGATTGATTATCAATTATGGGGTTTCACTAGTTTCTAGATTTATGGGCAAATTGTCACTCAAACATCTGCAAGCAGTGAAGAGAATTTTGAATATATGTCAGAGGTAATTATAATAATGGTACTAAATTCATATAATAAATGTATTTATGTCTCATTTTATACACGAATTTATATTGGGGAGGATCTCTTGATGACATGAAGTCAACTTCAGATTATTACTTCACATTGGGAAATGGGTTGGTTTCGTGGTCTTCAAAAAAAATAAGATACAATTTCATTCCTATAATTAAGTTTAATATATAACTCTTAAATTGTATTTCACATAATTATTATGTGAGTATACTCTTAGTTAATTTTAGAGAGGCTCAATTTGAGCCAACATAATTTGTTTTATAATGATTGGACAATATAATTAGCCAAGAATCTAGTTTTCCATGCTCGAACCAAGTATATTAAACTCAAAACTTGTTTTTTAAAATAATTATTAAATGATTAACTCTTTTTAATTGGGTATGTAAGAGGTTTGGATAATTTTTTAGATATTCTCACCAAGATATTGTATAAGTAGATTTATGGAAGACTTAAGGAGATGATAGGCATTTCTACTCTTTGCATCAAAGGAGGAGATGTTGAGTATGATACTAATATGGGAACTTGAGATTAAAATTAAATTTATTTTATGTGATTTTTTATTTATTTAATAATTTTATTTAATTAATTTATGTCCTAAATTAATTGTTTTCTCAATTTTGAACATTTTCTGAGAACTTCCTAAAAAATAATAAAAGTGCTAGTTAGAGTCTAACTCATTGATGCTTAGTTAATTGAATTTAAAGTTATTTTATTAACTATTATATTTTTAGAGTTATATTTTTATAATTATATTTTTAGTTTTCTATTTTTAGAGTTCTATTTTTATACTTTCACTTGTCTAGTATGCATGTGAGTGTGCATGTTTACTTAACTAATGAAGAGGCTTCTTGCTTGATGTCCATATCTTATTTGTGAGTTAAAATTATTTTATTAGAGTCTATGTTTAGGATCATATTTTTATTTTACTTATTTTTTATGTAAATTTCTTAATTTATCATTTAACTTGTCATGCAAGTTTCTTGTAATTGGCTAGTTTTAGCCTTTATTATTAATAAAATATTGTGCACAAGTATGGTATAATAATTTATTTTGAAAATTATTTTTTCATATTGGCATATCTAAATTTGTATTAAATGTATTAAAAAATTTAAAATATAAAAATTTATTAAGTTAATTTTTAAGTTATTTAGTGCATATTAAATCATCAATCACACACACAATAATACTAGATTAACAACTAATAATTCTAGGCTAGATTGGATGATATATAAATTCATTTTCAAATTATATAAAAGCTAATTTTCACCCCTTCCATGAATTCAAAAATTTCACTTTTTTTGGTTCAGATAACCCCAATCACTCCCCAATTAGTAGTTGATCACTGCTTACATTTTCAATACTAAGAAGAGGAGTAAAACTTCACATATTTCTCCCACGTAGGTGTATGTGTGAAATAGTGATCCACTAGTATGGATGAAAACTGTAACTTGGATTTTTACACTTGAAAATAAGAAAAATTTAATTGGATTTAGGTTTTTTGGACTTGGTTATGGTTTGATATTTTTATGGTTTTTGATTTTGAATCTTGAAGGATGTTCCTCTCAATGTGCAAGTGGTATATGTCCTATTTATAGGTTTTAGATAAGTGCTTTATATATAGGATAATGTTTAGGCCTAGTGTGTTTAAATAAGAAAATATTTGGGTAACATGTTTTTCCATGATGTGAAACATATGGGCCAATCCATATGAAATATTATAATATAGTAAAATGACCATTAAAAGGCATGTAAACCAATCAGGTATATGTGGATGAATCTAGAAACTAAATTTGTATAAATGTAACAGAGATATTTGAGGTACAATAATTAGTGATCTGATGATTAGGAGACAATATGATTAGGATAATAATTAGATTAAGAAAAATATATAGATTTTGTATAAGTGATTGATATAAAAAATGGAAGGCCAAACCCATAGATAGATGAATGACTAGAAAAGAGTGCGAAAAGGAATCATATATGTATGCACAAGTCAAGATTAACATTTTAAAGTATGAAATATCATATGTATGTGTCTTTTAATTCCTCCATTTTATTATAGTTTTGACAAGGCTAGAGTAAAAGGGTAAAGATATTGCATACCTTGGCACAACCACATTTCTTTGTATTTGGGATAAGGTTATAAATGTCCAACGTTATCCATGTAAACCTGATATAAAACATGAAATAATTAACTTCCACATATGATGTGAAATATGAATAAAATTATATCAATGAATCAATTTAAATATGAAAATAAAGGAATAAATACACTTGTAAGTATGCAAACCATGTAACCCTATAATGTAGTTTATTGGGGTGATTATTCCCTAAGGAAAGTTTCATTATGTAAATTGTAGGCCAAAAAGATCAATGTCCCAAAGCTCTTGAGGATGGAGAAGTGCTTAATACATTGAGAAATGTAGAAATATCAATTATATTACTCATTTAACATATCAATAACCTATATTAGTTTCAAGATGAAAAAGGTTGAAACACATACTAGGTTTGCATGTAAATGTAGAGCCCTATACTAATGTTGTATAAAAAAATGAATAGACTAAATAAACTATTGTAGATGAATTTTATATTCAAAATACTACCTTCATTACCATAATGAAAATATAAAAGTGCATGCATGAACAAAATACATGCCCCATAATCTAATCCAAATGTATAAATGTGATATAAAATGCCATAAATATAACTATATTATTCATTTAATTGATCAATAAATTATAATAGTTTCAATATGAAAAATTTTGAACCCCTTACTAGATTTGTATGCAAATGTATATCCCCATACTAAACATGTATGTAAAAATAAATAGACAAAATAAACTACTATAGATGAATTTTACATTCAAAATGATACCTTCATTACCATAGTGCATGCATGAATAAAATCCATGCCCCATAATCTGATTCAACTATATAATTGTGATATAAAATGCCATAAATCTGTCACTATGCCGCCCAATTTGATAATTTGATATCTTTGATCCATGTAATTTGATAATTATGCTAATATTATACATGTAATGTATCACATATGTACTTATGAAATGTTTGTATATGCCCCCAAATTTGTCTCAATTTATGTTTATCTATCGCATAATTCAAATCAATCTGATAATTTGACCCAATTTAAATCATGTAATTTGTCCCAAATTTGAATTATATATGTATGGAGGCTTAAATATCTATGAGAATCCCACTAGGATTCCCCTTTTTTAGGTAAGTCATGTAGCCTACAATGTACTTATCTCAAAATAAAAGAGTTATACACATCATGTGTGCTAACATGAAAAGAATATGTCATCAAAACATGATTAGATTTTTTAAGAACATATGAAATGTATGTATCTTAAGGAATACAAGTTTCATGTCAAGAAAGATATAAAATTTATGGATGTAGTAGTAGTAATCATAGATATAAAGGTCAAATAATAATTCATGCAATAAGATGCATTATATAGATCATGGCACTACACAAAAGTACAAATATGTGTAATATAGATCATAAAACCAAAAACACATTATAAAGTACTATATGTATCCACACATATACACACAATGTCATAGCCATGAAACATACAATAAAAGCACATACAAAGTAATTTAATGTCACATAGGATAAGAGTTGTGTTGGGTCAAACACACCCCATACTCAATTTTTTCACATGGGGACCCTCTTTCTTAAGCATAGCTATTTTTTATTTTCATGTTGTTGCATACTTATAAGACTTAATTCATGAATGCTACTCAAAAAGTAGAGATTTAGTTACATTAATGGTCTCTAACTCATGACATTGATCTATTTATCATGTTTTAGTTTATTTATGCATCATCAAGAATATTTGTCATGTAATTTCAAATGTCAAGTGAAATATAGATTTTTACATGATCAGTTTATTATCTATTGGCTTAGCCTAAAAACATTTGTATTGTGTTTCATAGTTTTAAATGTTTATTTAGTTGTTAAAATAATTTATTTTACTTAGACTGGTGCTTGTTTGGTCAAATTTATATTGAAATATGGTTTTATTTGCCTTTGAAGGCTTTCATTTTGGTAAATTCCATGATTGAATCAAGTCTAGTTTGTATTTTCATCTAGTTTTATTCATGCTTAGATGGATTTTGGTTTTTGACTAACCTATTGATTGTTTCTCAAGTCTAATTTTGCTTTGTTTTGTTCATAGAGATCACCCAGATGATCTTCATCCACATGTTGAAACCATGTCGACTCAAAGAGCTCCATAGTTAAACATATTTGAAAAATGACTAAGTCATATAAAGTCCTGAGGCCCTAATATTGTGATGTGTGGTATGATCTCAGAAGCTCAATATTTTAGAATTTAAAAATCTCATAATCTTGAAATCTCAGAACCTCAAAACCTAGGGGGCATTAAGTCATTAAACTAAGAGTGAATCAAATCTATAAAGCTCAGTTGTCCCAAGTACTCGATATCATTCTAAAAGCCTAGAAGCCCAGAAGATTGACAATATTAACTTGGAATATTAGAGAATTAACATTATTGACCCATAAAAATGTGAAGAGACCAAAAACCTAAGAAGAATATATGTGGCTATGGTGATGATAAAAGTAAAAAATGAGGTAATTATCGATAATGTTGACAAGCTATCAAGTGGAAAAGTGTGACCTAGTGGGAATATCCATGAAATTAAGTGATGAAAAAGTAACTAAGAGTCAAAAATATGACAACTAGAAATAAATCAAAAATATAAGCATTCCCCTCAATGGTAATCATGTGAAAATCTAGATAAGTAAATAGAGAGCCAAAATTTGATGGCCATGAAAAATACCAAGTGACAGGCAAATGATGGCTTGTTTCTAATTGAAGGTGAGTAACTATAGTGTATAGACTTGAGAATTGTGAACATAAAGTCAATTGAAAAGAACCTATTGTACCATTGAATTCCACCCTTGTGGGAGAGTTTTTTAGGCTCTCTCACTCCCAGCTACAAAATTAGAGCAACCTCAGGCTGTGGGTATCCTATAGTGAGGTTGAAGCTCTAGGATTTTTAATGAGGCTAGCTCCTCAGATGCTTCACTTTAGTTATTCCCACACACTAAAAACTATTTTTGACCAAGGAAAAGGGACAAAAAGGTAACATAAAAAGGGAAATTTGAATTAAGAAAGGTGATGCACCAAATAGAGAGTGACCCACATAATCATGAAATAAACATTAATTTAACATAAGATAATTTTGCTTACACAACCAGTTAATTTGCATCAGTGTTTCATAAACTAGGTTCACTAAGCCATATATGAAGCAAAGAGGAATTTCAAACTTCACACCAAGCATCCATTAATGGTAGAAAGAGCTCAAATTCAGACCTAAAACTAACTCAAAAATACCTAAAAAATAGGTAAGAAGGAACGACAAGGGACATGGAAGAACACTTCTTCACAAGGCCATCATGCACAAGCTTACTAAACATGATTTTCAGACAAGATATAGGTAAAAATAATCTTTATTGCTTTAAAATATATTTCTTATAAATTTTGACAAGGTTCTTCCTTATCAAATGAGGATATCTTCTTTTGAAAAGAATCAAGACATATATAGAAAAGGGGAAGACCCAAAGAGAAGAGGTGAGGAAACATAAATTAATAAATGATATCCAACCACCCTCCATGAATTCTCGCCCACATTTGGGTTAATTAGAATTAATCCTTATATAAAGAAATAATTACCATTAGCTCCAAAAGTCTTCCATCCCTCTCACTGGTCGACAAATGCACTAGAAGACAAAACTCACTGAGGATAATGATGTCATGGTCCACTAAGAATGAAAATTCTAAGAACGTCTTAAATGCCTAAGCTTTATTTTATAAATACTTGATGTTTATATTTCATCTCCATGCCATCCTCCAATTTTTTGCTTATGTATGAGGATAAAAATTATTACATTTATAAACCTAACTGAGCCATGCTGCATCTACATTTATCAGATATTTATCAAATATGATGGCCATGTCGAAGGATGAGGACTCCCCATTAACTTCACCTACCATATCTTTCCTTGAAACTCAGACTAGATTTTCCCTATAGATGGAAAACCAATCTAAGGACATTGGTTTTCTTGAATTTATCGTATTTATGTTAGTGTGAGTCCATAGGTTACATAGCTCTTTTTGGTCTTTTAAATGCCAATGACTACTTGTAAGGGCTCAAACTTGGTGTTTATAGGCCTATCATCAATTTCTTTGGACTTTCATTTTGGGCATTGTCTTCAACATCCTTTCAAGATATTTTTTATTAGGCTTTTGTTTATCACTTTCTCACAGACAATTTTTTTGAAGGAATTTAAGTCTTAAAAAAATGCCTTTCAAAGTTTTTCAAGGTACCCTTAAAATTTGTGAAATGGTCCTTTTTGAAGGTAAGGTGTCCTTTAGATTTTTGAAAATGAACTTTTTTGAAGGGAAAGAGCCCTTCGATTTTCTTGAAAATGACTTTCTCAAAGGGAAAGATCCCTTTAAAAATCCAAAATGATCCTTCAGAGTTTTTGTTTTGGCCACTTTGCTTTAAAATATATCTTTCAAAAAAATTTATTGGAACAATTCTTTAAAAACAATTTTCTCAAATATTTTTTGACACTTGAATGAAAGAAACTGAGACAAAACTCCTAAAGAGAGAACACTTAGTTGAAAGGAATACTTAGCTGAAAGGAGAAAAAATTCCTTCAGAGAAATTGTCCACATAATTTTCCTGAAAGGAAAATGAAACCAAAATAGGCCTAAAAGAAATCACCTTTCACTTGTTCTATAAAATAATGAATAAGTAAAATATTTAGCCAAAAAAGATATTTTTCATTTAGCTTTTGGCTTATAGGCTTATCCTTGAACACTACTGTTGAATCCATTTTTAAGCCTTTGACCCAATGTTTCATCAAACAATGCAAGAACTTCATATGTGGGCCAAAAATGGCCAATAAAACCTACATAGAATATATCATGAGCTAATTTCAAAAAGAACAAAGAGAATTAGTAATAGTAATATGCACAAAAAAAGCAAGATGCAAAAAAAATGAAATTAGACCTAGATTGAGGATAAAATTAGATCAAAGAAAATGTGATGGTTGAATTCACCAAGTAGGTTCATTAAGAGGACTAAACACATTTGTTTATATATTGAAAAAATACATTGTTCCAATGTTGCTTGGTCATCAACATTTAATAAGAAATGGCGTATATGGAAGGTGATCTATTTTCATCTTGAAGATAACCCTAAAAAATGGGGAATGGTAAAATCTAATGCAATAACCAATATCTTAATCATTGGGATTAATCTAGATTAAGGTGGTTGCTTATCATTGGGTTACTTAATGATCAATAAATGGAATAAATTAAATACCAGAGAGTCCCTATTGATCATTGGAGATTGAATCCACTTCCATCCTAAAAGTTGTATCTAAAATTGTATCATGACTAGATTGATCTTATCTTCTTCCTTCTTGATGTGTTATCATAAAAAACTTAATTCTAATCAGTTATCTCATTTGATGTTTATATCAAAAGCATTTAATTTATGGTTATGCATCATATCCATGATGGACTAGTATTGTCTATATAAGTAGCATTTTTTGATATTATAAAAGGTCACCAAATTTGATCCCAAAACACTATCAAAATCACACTTGGATTACACCTATTGTTTCCTCATACTTTTTGAGATTTGATTATCTACTAGATGAACACATTTGAGTACCAAAATTCTGTGGAGATTGAGCTAGGATTTCACCTTCCCTTCTTACTAGTCTTTTTTATGTTTTACCAAAGATATTTATTTGAGAAGTAATTTATGAAAAGAAGTTTCCTGATGTTATTGGTGTGCAAGTGGATATAAAATTATATTATATAATAACTAGTTTAATTAGATATGAGATCTCATTCTAGTTAACTTGAGGCTTACATTAGTCATATTATGCAAATAGTTGTAGTATTATGTATTAGCTTCCTTTTGACTAGAGTTATAGATTTCATGTTCACATAATTTTCATTTGAGTCTCGCTCATTATGGTATTCAGTTTGTGTAATATCTAGATTAAATGTCCATTATTTTTATTACAACCAATACTGATTTCATTTATAAGTACTAGAAGACCTATCTTGATCAAGGAATTTTTCCCCTGCTCTCTTCCTCTCTTTTATTTTTTTTTTATGACAAAGGATCTACATATTCCATTGTAAATAATCCATTTGTATAGGATACCAATAGTGAGATTATGAATAATCTAAGGAAACTATTTATAACCTTTAGCAAAAATAAACACAACCTACACATGTTATATCATGTAAAATTTATTAGCCTTTGGATCATTAGAAGGTCCTAAAAATAAGGGGATACTTTGTGCGATGAGTTTTAGACTAATTTTGTTCACTTAGATTAGTTGGTTATTAATTGTGTTTTAGTAAGTCATAATTTTTGCCTAGCATAAATTGGTACTAGGAGGGCCCTTTAAAAGAGTAGCAGTAAGAAGGAGGGATTACCTTTGAGTGCCTTTGAAATTTGGAATTTTCTTGATACTACTTAGTTAAGAAGGCTTTATTAGAAAGATGATAGAAATTAGAATTTATATTATATGATTCAAACACACTAACATAAATTAGCACCATTTTTCCTATCTTATAGTTCATACGTATGATCTTATTTGTTGTGTGCATAAAACCCATACTAAAAAAGATTATTATTTTTTGATATGGAATCTTCTTCTAGGTTCACTCAATATGGAGTTTGGTTGGGACATAGAAAATTAATTATTTATCCTCTCCAAGTTCATAGACATCCTAGATTTGATTGAGGTAAACCCATAAAATTTGATTACCTGACCACTCATGACTTAAATCTATCACCAATAGACCAGTTTAAATGGTTGCATCTTGAATATTTAGATCATCCATAAATGTTCTAGGTGATGTGCATGATTTACCTAGAAACCCTGAGTGTTATCTTCCAAAGTTCACTCTAAACACTAAAAAGACTACTAAATAAAGCATTACATCATACAAAACATCCCTCAGGTGCTCAATGTTAAATATAGAGACTTAGCTTGTAAGTTATTTCCCTTCATCTTGCTTGATAAAGCTTATGACTAGTTCATTAATCTCCTAAAAAATACAATCACAAGATGGAATCAATTAAATACCACATTTTTGGCCTAGGTTGGTCAAGTAGTTGATGCAATCATCCTATGCCAATAATTTTCTTGCATGAAAAGGAAATAAAATGATCCTATACCTCTCTTAGAATCAATTAAAACATCTCTATTAGCATCAATTGAAATATCTCTCTCAGAATTAATTGAAATATCTCTCTCAAAATCACTAATTAGAATCAACTAAAATATCTCTCTCAGAATCAATTAGGATTGAAATATCTATCTCAAAATTAATTGAAATACCTCTCTCAAAATCAATTTAAATATCTCTTTCTCCATCTATTATATCACCATCACTTTAGTGTGAATAAAAATGACTCAGGATCAGGCCCCCCCAGGCTCCCTAGAAGAACCCTCAAGATTCAAAATGAAAGGAAGGGATATCTGATCTCATCCTCCCACTCTAGATAGTTGGCTTCTAAATCGATCAAGACACACCATTGATGATCAAGCCCATCTATCTCAGCCTATCTGGCACTGGTGCTTATCTATATATGGGGTGAACCCATATTTGAATTCCTCCATTGGGCATTCACTGGCCAAAATGAATGAGATAGTGGGATCAAATTTTAACTCGTCAATCTCTTGGAAATCATAATCACAAAGAGGGAAGGAGGATGAGTGTGGCATTTTATTCTCTAAAAAAGGCTTCTTATGAGAATGAACTATTTTATTTGGATTCCAGATGGGTATATTGAAATGATGTGAATCTTGCCTAGGATGATTGATTTATTCTATCCATATGGGATGATTGATCTATCCATAGTAGATGTAGACATATATACATATACCATTATATACATGATATAACTGATGACGCATATCATGTATAGTCGATATATTTAATTAATAGGCCCCTATCTCCCTAGATAGTGGTGGAGGCCCCTATAAACCTTTAGGCACCCTCTATATATGTGAGAAATTGAGGCCCACCCCCTCTATATAGGGGGATAGGGCTATAGATGGAATCCTAAGAGATCCCCCATTACTTCTTCTTATTTATTGGGTGTGAACCAAACCTAATGGTCGATCCCTACTCTAATCAGTAGGTGCTTCATCACTCACTCACCATATTAACCTTAATATCTAATCTAATCAGACCCCATATAGGGATAGGATAGGGAGCATCCCATATAGAGATGGGGGAATAAAATGTATTATGACGAGTTGATTGCTAGTGATAATGTACCACTACTCTACTCTCCAACCAACATCTAACAAACCATATATATATATATATATATATATATATATATATATATATGAAAAGTGGAGATGGATATGCATATCCAACTTGACAACTCATCACTTGAAAATTCCCTTTCCTTCATTTTGATTTCTCATGGAGCTATGGTCCTATAGTGGAGAGTGTTTCTATTGATCCCATTGCGTGACTATATTAGATCAAGCTAGGGTGGGTGTAGGTAGAGAATGTTAGTCCTATAAAATTATATGGGTTGGGTATAGGTAGAGCATTCTAGTTAATTGATTTGATGGCTTAGATGCTTTAATGATGATGCGGCTATCAGGGGTTTTAATTTGTTTATCAATAATATTGCACATCAAACTATAACCATATATAGTTATAACTAAAGAGGATTAGTTGGGGTATAAATATGGTTGGGTGAGTTAGGTTAGGCCTATATATCTAGGGGAAATTAGGGGATTGATATCCCAACACATCTATATAGATCAGGTTTATCGGTGGTCGAGAGAACTAAAACTAGAATTAAACTTTATCTAACTCTCCATACCATATATATAGAGAGGGGGATAGGGATATATAGGGTATCAGTCATGTTACATATATCATATGAACCATTTTAATGTGGTTAAGTGACTTTACTTTGACCTGGTTCATATAGTTAAGATAGTAGAGTAAAGCAGGTTCATTCAATGCCTATCGATGGATAAGCTCATTTGGTGGTCCTAAATTCTACTATTCTTGGTTCCCATTTCTACTCCTCTTGGTTCCTAGTTCTACTATTCTTGGTTCCTAATGCATCTTACTCATAGATGGTAGGTATTTTGATGGTGGATCAATGTGTTGAATAAAGGATTTAATCTTCTTTCAGGGTCCAAGATTCAATCTCATCTGAACTGCTATTATTCTCTTCTCATTCTATGATAACGTATTCATTTCCCATCTCGAGTGATGATATATGGATGATTAATGAATGATAAGTTAGGGTGATTTCAGGAATGGTGACTCATTTCATTTAGCATCCAGAAGTTTGTTTCATGCCTATCAAGTTGAGAACTAGTTGTTCAATGATAATTTGTGAAAAAATGCTCTACCCCTAAGATAAGATATTAGCATGATGTTAGTATAACATAATGATGGGAACATGAATCCATCTTGGTTTTGAGGTGACTGATGAGTACCACCTCCTCTTATCCCATCCATTCTATATTTCTTTGCTCTACCTTTAGGGTATATCCTCTATGTGCTCTTACACCCATCCCACTCTTTTGTTTAGTAATAAGGGGTCATCAACTATCATGTAATTGCGTATATATATTGTCACATATGAAATATGATCGATGGCTAGTATTATGTATATAACAGATGTGGTGCTCAGTCAATGTTGACTACTGACACTGACACTTATTATATACATTGGACATTAGATGAGGATGAGTTGTGTGCTAGTTGGCTTAGAATGGAATGGGCTTCTAGGGAGTATAGATAGAATAGGGCCATAGGTTATGGCTATATTCTTGGAAATGGAATTTGATCCCTCACAATCCACCTAAAATCTATTCCATATGAACCAAAATAACTAGAGCTTTAGAGAGATTCTTAGTACTCGATGACTAGCCTAGCCATAGAGGTGGAGGTTGCCTAGATCTATCTACTCTATAGGGCTACTCAACATTGTATTATAGTATAGCAGGGTAACAAACTTGTATAGGACAAATGCTCAATTAGCCTTAGAAATGTTCAAAAATGCCTTATATCCATGGATTGCCACTTTCTTAAGGAGAGATATAACTATTACTAAATTGCCCCTTACATATGCAAAAGTAATAAAATTAAAAAAGTAACTCAATCCATAGGGACATATGTTGGCTTCCATTCCTAGTGTTCTCCCAAACATGCTTGTGCTGAATTTAATTCCACCTACAAACCAAAATGTGTTATTTTCACAACCTCTCCCAATCCTGAATTAGTTTCCATTAGCTCATATTACCCTTAATCAAAATTTATCCAGATAGTAGTGAAGTAATGCCTCATTCTTACAATAAATCCTTAGTTTTAGTTGTAACTAACAATACACATGATTCCCTTCAAGATTTAAGGAATCTAAAGAATGGTCCAAATATTGAGAAATGTTTTTTTAACTTTCAAAAGGAAGTAGGTAACTCAAGTAGTATAAAATTCAGCTCCAAAATTTACTTTAAAATGCAATTACAAACCCTTCAATAGAGATGGTAAACAAGCTAAGTCCTCATATAACAAATTGCTTGAGATAAACATCATGGAGATTTCCTCACCCAATTGGTGTCATGTGTATAACACACCCAAACATGGATAACTTAACTGTGTTGAGTTTTGTCTAGCCTTTGAAATTTTGCAAAAATAAATCGATAAATATGAAGTTGTCCCAAATGATCAGAATACTTCAAGTAGTTCTGATGTTTCTAATTCATCAAAGTCTTTGAATACAACCATGATCTTAGAAACTCTATATTTACCTAATGTAAAATACAATGAAATTGAAGAGAATACCAATGATATATAATATTTCCAACAATACCCAAAAAAAAAAAACCTACACTCTTAGGAGTAGATCACATTAGCCCTTGACTACCTTAACTCCATTGAATAATGTTGCTATATCCTCTGATCCTAAAGCTAGAAATCATCCACCTTCACCAAAATCAATTGAAAATTAGCCCTTTACTAGAAAAAAAAGTTAAAACATTATGGAAGGCATGAAGAAGACAAAAATTTACATCACTCTCCATGAATTAACATAGATCAATGAATAAATGGATTTGCTTATTAAATCTCTTACAAACAAGAGTAGTCATCCCAAACAAAATAACCCTACCAATACTAATGTGGTAATACATAAGACTAGAGCTGAATTTCCTCCCTTATTATTTACAATTAGAATATTTGTTAATAACCTTCATAATTATCTTGTAGATTTTGATGCATCAACTAATGTTATGCTTGCAAGTGTTTACAAGAAGTTAGGATTGTTTCTTATGAAATGAAATAAAGTGGTAGTTCAGTTAAACAAGTCTAAATTTAATTTTGTAGGTGAGTTATTGAATGTCCATATGCATTTTCAAGCTGAGCCAAGTGTTTAGAGTTTATAAATATATAATTAGTTGAGATACTATAAGCATATGGCATGCTACTATGTATAGATCGGTCAAGATCACTCAATGGCTATATGGAAATTTTTATATATCACATGTGGCTACCATGGAGAGAAGTGGAAAATAAAATTAGAATTAAAAAAGAGACACACATGAAATTGAAGATAATAGAGTACAATGAAATCAATGAACAAGTTATCTTCACTTTTATAAATGAAGGTGTATATACCTTATCAACCAACTAGTGAATAAAAAAAGGTTTGATCATGATCAAAATTTAGGTGTGTGGCCATTGTATTTATATGGAATACATTCAAAGTAAGGAGTTAGGGTTGGAATTTTCCTCATTGATCCTAATGGTAAGAAACATGTTGCAATTTATAGATTACAATTCCTTGTACTAAAAACATGATAGAGTATGAAGCCTTAATTTTGGTCTAAAGTTCGTAATTATGTTTGATGTCCATAAATTGAGTGTCTCTAGTGATTATAATTTTTTTCTCAACTAAGTACGTAACAAATTTCAATGTAAGATTTCCTATTTGAATAAATGCAAACATCATTCCTGGGACTTAATTGAATATTTTAATGCTTTTAACATTTTGGTCATCCCTAGAGTTGATAATATAATGGCTAATTCATTAGCTATCTCAACTATTAACCTCACTCCACTAGAAAAGAATGACTTGAAATATTTTTTAGTGTAATTAGTTCCATGTCCCTTTGTGCTTAATAACATTAAACATTTCCATGTTTTTTATGATGATAATCAAATTCTTGATTTCTTATCTAACTCCAATGTCTTTTTGCATAGATAATTGATGAGGCAGAGAAACTCAATTTCAAAGAACAAAAATATAAATATGATGAAGCATTTTAATTAAAATATAATCATATTTTGAAAGGGATTCTATCATTAGAGAGACTATTTTATTTGGACATCATAGCTTCTAAATCATAAAATAAGCCTAGGCTAAGTCAACAGTCAAAGATGTTAAACATGGGAACTCTAGATAAGCCTAAAAACATGGTGGTTATGAAAATATGAATAGATGTAATCATTAAATTTTATGTTATTGTGATATCAAGATATTATAACATGGAACTACAATGACCTGAAGATATTTGACCCTCATATTATGACACATGACATTCCCCTAAAGCTTAATCAAAAACCCTTCATACAACATCAAAGGCTAGTAAATCTAGTCCTAGAGTTATTCATCCTAAAATAATTCCAAAACATGTTATCAGTTGGCATTATATTCCTTGTTTACCATTCAAATTTGGTGGAAAACCTAGTACTTGTGAGGAATAAAAATGGAGAAATACATTTTTACCTAGATTTTAAAATTTTCAATCATACATAAGATAAAGACAAATACCCCTTAACTTCAATCGATAAGTCATTCAACAAGTTAGTTTTTCATAGATGATGTCCTTTCTAGATGGATTCTTGGGTTACAACCAAATCTTAGTGGATAAGGTAGATAGAGCCAAAACAACATTCACCACCAAGTATGACACCTATGCTTATAATAAAATACCATTCGATTTATACTCAATGTTGGTGCCATGTTTCAATGATCTATGGACACCACCTTTAGAGGTATAATTATTAAATACATAGTAATATACATGGATGACCTGACTATATTTTCTAAACATAGATTAGATCAGTTCAATCATCTAGAAAAGGTCTTCAAACATTACAAAAGGTTTGAAATATCTCTCAAACCCAAAAAATGTCTTATATGCAAATGCAACATAATCTTCTTGACCACATTATCACCTAATAAGGTATGTTAATTGACCTAGAATGAGATAGTGATATTTTTAAAATACAGCCACCAAACTGTAGGAAGGATTTGAAATAATTTTTTGGTAAGATCAATTTTGTACGAAACTTTATTTCTAGTTTTTTTGAAATAACTAAACCATTGAATTGCCATGTTAAAATAGGGAGCTAAGATAGAATGAGATAATTATTCTAAGAAATAATTTCAAGGAATCAAGGAAGCAAATATGCAAGCTCTGATGTTGTTTAGCCCAGATTATGCTAAGGATTTCTATCTTATTATTTTTCCTCTTATCATACAATTACAACTCTGTTAACATAAAAATTTAAAGATGAAGAACATCCCATAACATTTATGAGCACATATTTGAAAGAAGATAAAGTGAAGTAAACTATGTTAGATAAACAAGCCTACACATTGGTGAAAGAATTTAGGAAGTTTTGTCATTATATATTAAGGAAAAAAGTACATGCCATAATTACAAACCCTACAGTCAAGTAAATGTTAGGATGGAATGAACTAGGTGAAAGAAGAAGACACTAGATTACTAGACTTTAGGAATATGACATTGAAGTAAAACTTAAAAAATCGGTACATGGTCAAGGTTTTTTGAAGTTATTTCAAACTTGGATTCCAACATATATGTTTTGAAAGTTAATGATTTTGATCTTCAATTCAACCCATTATATGATTTAATTTCCCATTACTTTATTTATGGAAAACTACCAACCCATTTTAATAGAACATAAAAGAATATCACTAAGACTAAAAGAAACATGTTATTATTATACATAGGAGTTTATACTATAGGAATAATGAATTAATTTACTTAAGATGTTTGTTTGAGAAATAATCAAAAGAGGTTATGAACTCATTTCAAGATAAGTTGGGAAGTGGTCATCCTTTCGATAATGTCACATTCTGCATAAATATTAGAGCTATTTATTATTGGCCAAAATTATTCAAAGATGTTTATACACATGTGAGTAATTTTCATTCATTATAGATATTTGATAAAATATAAATTCATGATCCTATGCTACTACAACCATTAAGTGAGGAACACCCTTTTTCTCAGTGAGGTCTAGACTTCATTGGAGTTATAAATCTTAATTCATCAGTTGGTGATGCAAGGGCATCCTATAAGGACCCCAAAGATGATCCATTTTTATTTTCAATTGGTTTATAAGGTTTATTAAAAAATTTAGAGGTTAATAATAGTCCATTTTTGAAGTTTAGGGTGTCTCAAAGTGTAAGAAATTTGAATTCTTGTGTTTCTCACTAAAAGTTCCTTTTTGAAAATTTAAATTTTATAATCCATTTCTAAGGACTTTGATGTATGTTTTGAAGATATAAAGATATGATAAACATGTTTAAGGGTATTTTAATTTTAATAGGTTCATAACATGTCATGAGTCCTATGTCATGGGTATAAACATGTCACATTGTGTGTAAATTAAGATAAAGTTATTTGTCAAGGAAACCTCTATCTGGGAAAGACCCAAAAGGTAGTTATGCACCTTTGTATGGATCTTGGACTAATTTTTAGGTGTGTGGATCTCATAATCCATTCAAATTATATGAATTTAAATTAAATAGACAAGCTTGTATGAAGGGAAAGGATTAATGTTTTGAAACCCCAACATTGAAGTAAATGAAGACGAACCTCTGTTAAAGGTCATTACTTATTCTTGTTGATTGCATAGGTGATTTGTTAATGGAAGATTGAAATTGTAATGGTTTACATGTGTATTTAAAACCTAATGTATGTTTTTTGAGAATGATTACTCCCAAATGTGAAGGAAAATAAAATTCTGGTTAATGATGAGTTAACATAGACTTTGACCCTGTGTGATATGTTTGTTTGCAGACTGTATTTTCAGATTGGATAATGAACTAATTTTTTTTTATTGTAATAATGTTATTTATGGATTATTGAATGTGTTTTGAGATTATAATTATCTAGTAATGATAACCATATGATTTGGTAATTAGACATATTTACAAACAAGCTTGTAGACCCCTATGTTATGTTGATTTGTTTGTCAATTTAAATGTGTGTTTTGATGTTGTTCCCAAAGTGGAATGTAATAATGATTTCCAAAAATTATTTTATACCCTTATTGTGTTTGTAGGTTATAATTTTCAATAAAAATTTTGGAAAACATATGAAACTTGGATAGGTATGAAGAAACCCTTATTTTCCTATAATTGTATAATGTTATAAAGGATTGTGTGTTGAAATTTTAAAAACATAATATCTAAGATTAAAGTTGCACATGTTATAAAATGAGTTGTATAATGTATTATATTCCATTTTATGTTGTCTAAACCTTTATATTGGTCAAAAATATGATAGGAATTTACAAACATTGACATAGACCTATAGATGGTCATTTTGTCAACATAGTCAAGAGCAATTTGATGTGAAAAATCATGATAGGGGATATAAAAATGGAATCCAATGTTTGTATTAGTTTATAAAGGTTTATAAATAATTAAAAAACCAAATTTTATACTTTTAAACCTTATAAGATGCTCATAGTGGAAAATATTGGCTCTCGGGTTTATGAGACTAATAAAACCCTATGGTTAGGGTTTGTAAACTAAAATGAGTGTAACAAAAGTTTAAATAATCAAAAAGACATAAAATTTGATTTGAATAAGGATATATGGGTTTATAAATATATTCTTAAGGTTTTGGATTATTATAGTATGTATTTTTACTCTTTAAAGGCATTGTGTGCTTCGATAGGGAAGACAGGCCTAATAAGCCTAAACAACAAGTTAAAGTGAGTAAGAAAGGTGAATTAAAGAAAGATTTAAGGTATAAAATTTTGGGGATATGAAAATGTAGACACCGCAAACGTGTCTGCACCTTGGTTCTCCCCCTTGGTCCTTTCTCCCTCCTAGTCTTCCTTGGTCCCTAACCCACCTAGGTCTTATTAATTAAAAATTAACATCTTTTAATTAATTGAGGCCCCCTTTTCCACCCTACCCTTGCCTCCTTGGATCCTCCCTTGAATCCCTCCACCTTCCCCTAGCATTTATTAGCCCAAATCTCACCATTATAGCCCCCCTCGTCCATTTTGGCAACCTTGCGACCGTTCTGCCCATGACCCCTCGCTCAGCGGCGTGCAAGAATGGGCAGAGGCTATTTTTAGCCTCTGTGCCCATCCTGCGACCGCCGACGTCGGCGACCCTTCGGCTGACGTCGGCGAAACTACCGGCGTCGGCAGCCTTCATTATCCCGTCCTGTATCCGTTGCAACCCCTGGACTCTTGAGCTCGCAAACAGAACTCTCCTGGCGTTTGGCATTCATCTGGTCTTCATTTTGAACCTCGTGCAACAACAGCAGCAGGTGCAAAGGCCCTTCATCAGAATTCTCTTCTTGCAGAATCCCCTCTGGCTTCAATAACAGCTCCTTCAACTCTTCATTCAGCAGGGAGGGAGGTAAGCAAATCTGTTAATTAATTCTTTGTTTTAAGCTTTCAGTTATCTATTGTTATCTGCTTCCCTTCTACCCTTCCCCCTTGAGAGGCTGCAAGGCCTTCTCAGGCCCTGTCCTCTGCCCATCCTCCTCTCCCATTGTCCCACTCTTCATCCCAGTTCCAGACAACTCCCCATTCCCCTTTTGTCCACAAAAGACCCTGTATAGGGCAAGATTATCCCACAGGCCATTCTGACCCGTCCCCAGACTCTGTCTCGACATCCTCAGCATCCCGGACCTGTCCACAGTTCGAAACACATCTCAGACCCGACCACAGGCCATTATCTCGACCGACGCCGGTCACTTCCCATACCGACGTCGGCAGAATAACCGACGACGGCAGACCTCCTAACCGACGCCGGCAGAACTTCCGACACCGGCTACTGTCATCAACCCGACTGCTTATTTCAGGTAACCATTTGGTGTTTTCTTTCATTTCTAAGCTATTCATCATTTCTGTATTCTGGCATCTTATACTTTCTCAGTCTTTTATCTGTTTTTCATCTGTGGGTTGACCTCCCTTTGAGGAAGTTTTTACACTTCCGGGAACAAGCTTGTGCTTGGCAACCCACCGTCTATTTATCTAACATCCCCTTGTCCAAGTTTTCCTTTCTTTTGCAGGTGTCATTCCTCCACAGCCAAAGAGGAGTGCTCACAAGCGTCTGGATCACGGTGCGCAGTCGACATCCAGGTATTCCTAACCTCGTCCATTTTCTCTAGTTTCTTTATTCAACTTTTCGAATGTAGAAAGCGAATTAGCCCAAGAAACAGAAAAATATGGAAAATTTTATCTACAAAGACTATTAGGATTAAATAAAAGGTTTGCATAGAATTGTACTTGGAGAATATCTCTAAAAAAGGCTACAAGGCCTATCAAGATAAATGTGAGAAGTTGTCAAAGATAGCATTAAGTGACATGAGAAGTTTTAGATTGGTTAGATAAGTATAATACATCCCAATAAGATATAATAAAGGATTGGAAAGTGTAAATGAGATTTGAGTTAATCTCTTGAAGATTGAATGCAAGAGTCATTGTTAAAGAAATGAAATTAGAACCAAGGTATAGAGTGTGATAACTTGGTGTATGATATGCATCATTTTGGTATCAAATAAATTAAAATACTCATAGAGGATTATTAAAATATTTGACATGTGTTTTGAAGTGCATTACAAGATAAGGAATCAAGGATAGTGCTCCATGAAGAGAGCTAATAGAGATGAAGATTTGGTCAAGATAATGACACAATTGATTGATCCATTTATTATGAGGATGGAGGCCATTGCGGATGCTCTCAGAGAGATAGAAAAAATAATAGTGATATAGAGATATGAAATAAATGATAGGAAGTAAGGTTGGTATTACATTTATAAGTAAGGATGGAAGAAAGAGGAAGTGAAGAGGTAGTTCAAGAGAGACCACAAGAGCATGCAATAATTATTCAGGAAGATAGCATGGGATAGCACCATGCAAGGTAGATCAGACCATTTTTAGATGGAATATTTAGAAGGGATGAAGGTATAATGAGGCATGGACTAAGGCAAATATTTTAGGGACAATGTTGGCATTGTTATAGAGAGGGACACATGGTAGCAGAGTGTCTAATGAATGTTGGTAGTAGTGTGCAACAACATAGAGTAAGAAAAGAGAATGAAGAGAGAAGGCAAGGAAGAAATGAGTCATTACTCATGAGGAGAATACTATTGTAGTAGAGAAATCAAGTCAAATAACCAGCCCAAATGAGAAGCCTATTAAAAATTAGATGTAAGACAAGAGGTAAAGCTTCTAATTTGGTACTTTATGGAGGTAGTACTAACAATATTATGTCTTTGGAGATGGTGCAAAAGTTGGGATTGAAAAGGATGCCACATCCACAACAATACAAGGTTTCATGGGTTTATAAGGGTCATGAAATACTGGTAAGTGAATAAATTTAGGTTGAATTCAAGATATGAGGATATAGAGATGAAGTATTGTGTGACATTATGCCTATATATGTGTGTTACTTGTTGTTAGGGAGACCATGGCAGTTTGATAGGCATGCCATACATGATGGTCAAGAAAGTACATATACTATTAAGTAGCATGGAGAGATACATATACTAGTACCATTGAAAGGTGAAGAATAAATTATAGATGAAAGGATAATGATGATGTAAAATTGGAGTCAAACAATGGAAATATTGGGTTTGGTCAAATAACCAAAGGAAGAAGACAAAGTAAGATGTCTTGAGATAGTTTATATGAGGAGTTGTGAGTCCACACAGATGGACATAAAAGAGGATAAGAAAAAATGCAAAGTGGAAGCAAGTAGTTTTAAAAGGAAAGAAGAAATAACACCCAATAGAGTGCTTAGAGAAGAAGATAGTCAAAGCAAACATGGTAACTTAGCCTGTAAGAGAGAAGACAATAAGATAGTGTTTGACATTGCAGCTGAAATGGAAAGGAAGTGGCTTGGGATTGACACCAAGAAAGTGAAGAGGTTGGAGGTTGAAATGTACAAGGAGGAAGCCCAAGAAAGATCCATGAAGGCTCCAAATATTATTTCTAATATGTTGTTTTATGATGAAGGTGCAAGTAAGAAGTAGGTAGAAGACAAAACATAGATGCATGTACAACTGAAAGTAATTGTGGTAGCCAAGGAAATAATGGTTGGTAGTATTAAACAAGATAAATATGTTTAACAGTTGGATAGTATGTATTAGTAACATGAAATCAATCAAGGAGATGAAATAGTGAAAAATAATATGCAGCCCTTGGTTATGCAAGAGATTGATGGAATTCAAGATGTTGATGTGCAATAACAAATTAAGCATCTACATATGTAAGAGGTATGCAAAGGACAAGAACAAGTTGTACATGAAGTGGAATGTGTAGTAAAAAAATCATGGATGAAGGAAGAAGATTTCATATTTTCAACAGTGATTGAAGATGGAGATAAGGATAATATGAAGCAATATATAGAGGAGAAATATTGGCACACACCTATAAGGCAAGAAGAAGAAGGTAAAATCTATGTTTTTCTTAACAATTATGTTTCATGTGCAGGTGTACTATTGAGGGAGATGAAGCAAATAAGGCCTAAACATGTGGCCCAAGAGCATGTTCAACTCTATGAGAGGTAAGTGGAAGCAGATGCCTTTTATGTGGAGGTTCATTGCATTTAAGAAACAACATATACCAAGTGGATCACCAAACACCTGTGGCAAAAATTTTACAGATTAGTAGTATGATGCAGGGGCATCTTATAAAGACTAAAAAGATGATCCATTTTTCTTTTAATTTGGTCTATAAGGTGTCTTATATTTGTTATAGGTTAGTAATAGTTTATTTGTGAAGTCTAGGGTGTCTCAAAGTGCAAGAAATTTGAATTCTTGTGTTTCCCACCAAAATTTCCTTTTTGAAAATTTGAATTTTATAAGCCATTTCTAAGGACTTTGATGTATGTTTTGAAGATGGAAAGATATGATAAAAATGTTTAAGGTTATTGGAATTTTAAGAGGTTCATAATGTGTCATGATTCTTATGTCATGGATCTAAACATGTCACATTGTGTGTAAATCAAGATAAAGTTATTTGTCAAGGAAACCTTTATGTGGGAACGACCCAAAAGGTAGATATGCACCTTTGTAGGGATCTTGGAGTCAATTTTAGGTGTGTGAATATCATAATCCATTTGAGTTAGATGATTTAAATTTAATTATACAAGTTTTTCCGAAGGGTAAGGATTAATGTTTTGAAACCCCAACATTGACGTGAATGAAGACAAACCTCTATTAAAGGTCATTACTTATTCTTGCTAACTGCATATTTGATTTTTTTATGGAAGATTGAAATTTTAATGGTTTTCATGTGTGTTTAAAACATAATGGATGTTTTTTTATAATTATTACTCCCAAATGTGAAGGAAAATAAAATATTGGTTAATGATGAATTAACACAGACTTTGACCCTATGTGGTCTATTTGTTTACAGATTGTATTTTTAGATTGGACACTAAACTAAACTTTGCTGATTGTAATAATTTTATTGATGGATTATGGAATGTGTTTTGAGATTATAACTAGTTAGGAATGATAACCATATGATTTGGTAACCAGACATATTTACAAACAGGCTTGCATACCACTGTGTTTTGTTGATTCATTTATTAATTTAACTGTGTTTTGACGATGTGCCAAAAGTGGCATTGAAAAATGATTCCAAAATTTTATTAGATACCATCATGGTGTTTTTAAGTAATAATTTTCAATAAACATTGTGGAAAACATATGAAACTTAGCTAGGTATGAAGAAAACCCTATTTTCCTGTAATTATATAATGTTATAAAGGACTATGTGTTGAACTTTTAAAAAGACAACATATAAGATTCAAGTTGTACATTTTATATAAAAAGTTTTTTAATGTGTGATATTCCATTGGAATTTTTTTAAACCTTTGTATTGATCAAGAATGTGATAGGAATTTACAAACTTGACCTAGACCTATAAATGGTCATTTTGTCAACACAATCAAGAGCAATTTGATGTGAAAACTATGACAATTGATATAAATGTGGAATATAGTTATAAAATTAGTTTTTAAAGGTTTATATAGACTTCAAAAACCAAATTTTATGCTTTGAAACCTTCTAAGATGCTCATAGTGGAAAAATATTGGCTCTCAAGTTCATGGGACTGATAAAACCCTACAATTAGGGTTTACAAACTAAAATGAGTGTAATAGAAGTTTAAAATATCAAAAATACATAAAATTGGACTTTAATAAGGGTATATGGGTTTAAAAATACATTCTTAAGGGGTTGGATCACTCTAGTATGTATTCATACTCTTTGAAGGCACTGTGTGCTTTGATAGGGAAGACATGCCTAATATGCCTAAACAACAAGTTAAAGTGAGTAAGAAAGGTGTCTTGAATAAAGAATTAAGGTCTCAAATTTTGGGGATATAAATAATAGGTAAAAGTTATTTTTAAATACTATTGGGATTAAGGAAAATGTCTGTATAAAACCATACTTGGAGAATATCTCTAAAAAAAGACTACAAGGCCTATCAAGGTAAAGGTGAGAAGTTGTCAAAGATAAAATTAAGTGACATGAGAATTTATAGATTGGTTAGATAAGTATAATATATCCCAATAATCTATATGAAATCATTATAAAGTGTAAATGAGAACTAAATGAATCTCTTGAAGAGTGAATACAAGAGTCATTATCAAGGAAGTGAAATTAGAAATAAGGTAGAGAGTGTGACAACTTGGTGTATGATCTGCATCATTTTAGTATTAGAGAAAGTAAAATATTCCCATAGGATTGTGAAAATATTTTATAATGTGTGTTTTGAAGTGCAGTGTAGGACAAGGAATTAAGGACAGTGCTTCGTGGAGAAAGCTAATAGAGATGAAGATTTGGTCAAGATAATTACATAATTGATTACTCTATTAGTTATGATTATGAATGTCATTAAGGATGCTCTCAGAGAGAGAGAACAAATAAAAAATGGTAGAGATAAAATTTAAATAAGAGGAAAAAAGTTCAAATAAGTCTAGTGTGTCTTAAAGTGCAAGAAATTTGAATTCTTTTAATTCCTTCCAAAAGTTCCTTTTTAAAAATTTGAATTTTGTAAGCCATTTCTAAGGACTTTAATGTATGTTTTAAATATGGAAAGATATAATCAACATTTTTAAGGTTATTTTCATTTTAATAGGTTTATAAAGTGTCATGAGTCCTATGTCATGGATCTAAACATGTCACATTGTGTGTAAATTAAGATAAAGTTATTTGTCAAAGAAACCTCTACATGGGAAAGACCCAAAAGGTAGTTATGTACCTTTGTATGGATATTGGATTCAATTTTAGGTGTTTTAATAAAGTAATCCATTCAAATTATATGAATTAAAATGAAATATACAAGCTTGTATGAAGGGGAAGAATTGATGTTTTGAAACCCTAACATTGAAGTGAATTAAGATAGACCTATGTTGAAGACTGCATATGTGATTTATTAATGGAAGATTGAAATTGTAATGGTTTCCATGTGTGTTTAAAACCTAATGGATGTTTTTTTGAGAAGTATTAATCCTAGATGTGAAGGAAAATAAAATATGGGTTAATGATGAATTAACACAGACTTTGACCCTGTGTGATTTATTTGTTTATAGACTGTATTTTCAAATTAGATAATAAACTAAATTTTTTTCATTGTAATAATTTTATTGATGGATTATAGATTTTTTTTAGATTATAAATATCTAATAATGATAACCATATGATTTGGTAAGTAGACATATTTATAAATAGGCTTGTAGACCCCTCTATTGTGTTCATTCATTTGTCAATTTGACTGTGTTTTTTGATGTTGTACCCAAATTGGCATTGAAAAATGATTTTAAAATGTTATTATAGACCCTCATGGTGGTTATAGGTTATAATTTTTAAAAAACATTATGTAAAATATATGAAACTCAGATAGGTACGAAAAAACCCTTATTTTCCTATAGTTGTATAATGTTATAAATGACGGTGTTAAACTTTTAAAAAGACAAGATCTAAGATTCAAGTTTCATGTATTATAAAATGATTTGGTAAATTTTTGAGATTCCATTGGAAATTTTTTGAGCCTTTATATTGGTCAATAATGTGATATGAATTTACAAACCTTGGCCCAGACCTATAGATGGTCATTTTATCAACACAGTCAAGAGCAATTTGATGTGAAAAACCATGACAATGGATAGAAATGTGGAATATAGTGATTTTATTATTTACTAAAGGTTTATATATACTTAAAAAACTAACTTTTATTCTTTTAAACATTCTAATATTCTCATAGTGGAAAAATATTGGCTCTCAAGTTCATGGGACTGATAAAACCCTGTAGTTAGGGTTTATAAACTAAAATGAGTGTTACAAAAGTTTCAACCATAAAAAAGACCTCAAATTGGATGTGAAGAAGGGTATAGGGGTTTTAAAATATGTTCTTAAGGTTTTGGATCATTTCATTATGTATTCATACTCTTTGAAGGTACTATATGCTTTGACAGGGAAGATAGGCCTAAACATCAAGTTAAAGTGAGTAAGAAAGGTGACTTGAAGAAGGATTTAAGGTCTCAAATTTTGGGGATAGATAGAATAGGAAAAATTGTATTTGAAATATACTATTAAGATTTATGAAAAGGTTTGTATAGAATCATACTTGGATAATATCTCTAAAAGAAAGGTTACAAGGCCTATCAAGGTAAAGGTGAGAAGTTGTCAAAGATAGAATTAAGTGACATGAGAAGTTGTAGATTGGTCAGAGAAGTATAAGAGATCCCAATAAGCTATATGAAATCATTATAAAGTTTAAATGAGAACTGAGTGAATCTTTTTAAGAGTGAATGTAAGAGTCATTATCAAGGAAGTGAAATCAAAAATAAGGTATAGAGTGTGACAACTTGGTGTATGCTCTGCATCAGTTGGTCACAAGTTCATTCTCACCACTATTGACTATTATACAAAATGGATTGAATCCAAATAAAAAGGAAATAATATAACCAAATAATTTATTGTATTCTTAGAAGAATACATCGTAACTCGATTTGGGACTCCTCTAGCACATATTTAATAATCTACTCTAACAAAATATTATATTATATGTCATACTTATTATAAATTCTCTATGTAATAATCTATCCTAATTTCATTTCTCATGTAAAATTCCAAATAGATCCTTACATTTTTTTCACACTTATCATTCATAATTACCTTCAATTTTCATCACTCTCTTATCAATTTTAGTTTCATAATCTAATATTATTCATGATCTATGAGTGCATTTACCTCTCATCATGCATTTTATTCCACCTTTGCATGTTGTTGTATAAAATCATGCATTATCAAAAAGCAATTATTCACTTATGTGGCCGCCTTTGCTTCTTCCTACAATGAATCTATTTATATTTCAAATTAGTCTACTTCACATCTCTAGAGGTCTCTTGCCTTATTTTTTTTTAAAATAATTTATGCTTCACTTGTTTGATCTACTAGGTTCTCTTTTTAAAAATGCTTCATTTCTATTTATAGCTTCTCAGTTGGCTCTTGTCCCTCCATGTCTACATATATCCACACTTAGGGACTTTATCTCTCTCTTTATCTCTAGGATTTTCCTTCTCATTGTGACAATTAATGCTTTGGCCTCTCTTGTTATTATATCATTCTTATTGCATTCAAACCATTCCTATGATTCTATATTTCCCACCTTTTTACAGCTTGTTGATAATTGAAGTATTCATTTTACTTCCATGACCATAATTTATCCTTTGGTAATTCCCGTAGGATCCCCCATTCACATTTCCTTAACAATGTCTCTCTTTTTTATTGCATCTCCCTTTGGGTTTGTATGGATATACTTCCTCCTATAAATTCAAACTTTACATCCTCAACATAATCTAGTGACATCTTTGTTAGGTGCTCTATTGTGAGCTCCCAAGTACCATATGGAACACCTCCTATGAGGTTATTCCTATTGGAAAATTAGTTGTCATAGAGTAAAAAAAGATATATTTTTCAATGATGATATGGAAAGATTGTCGCTCCTCTATTGTATGGGAAAGTTTCCTTATTGAAAACAATAATTTTTTTGGAAAAGGAATATGCACAATATTAACATACAAAATTCTATTTGGGGGTTTTGCATTAAAAATAAATAAATGTGAACATGAGAAAAACTTATGAGATAAAATAAGAGATAGATGCATGTATAATAAGTAGATTTAGATATTATTTTTACATGCATGAAAAGAAATTATAAGTAAATTGCCAGTTCAACATTGAATTTTTTAGTGTTAATAAAGATAAGAAAAGGCATGCATTAAACATAGGAGTAACACATATCTTACAAATTAAATAAGGGAGACATAAAGTTATGTAAAAATGTGTTCATATTTTCTTGGAAAAAATTTCAAATCTTTTTATTTTCCTTTTTACCAAAATTTCTTGCAATGTTAAAAATACCATTGTTAATGAATACCACTTTTATTTATAATGGGTAGGAGGAGATAACTATTTTTTAACTAACTTATTAAGGTAAATCACCTATTCTTACATTTGAATTTTCACAGTTCTCACATTATAAGGTGAAAGTAATATATTTTAAAATAGAATAATGTTACAAAACATACAATGAAAAAATAAGAGGAGAGAGAGAGAACTAAGAAGTTTTCTGGGGATAGATTGATTTATTGATAGATCATCCTTATAAATATTTTGTGAAAGTACACTATGATCTCCATCTTGAGATTTATTTAGTCTAAAATTTATAAACTTAGTCACAAAAGTGATTATTCCTTCATTTTTTGGGATGATGGTTTTTGAGATTCATACCAACCATGTCTGCATGACATTTTACATTTCAACAGACCCTCTAAAGAAAATCAAGAGGATATTTTTAAATTCATTGAGGGAGTTTTGAATATCACACAATTTATTCATTACGTTAATATTGAAAGTGTCTACCAAAAACAAATCTCATTTCATCATCTTCTGTAATTTCTCATTCAATTCAATGGTTGTGTATCGATTTAAATATTATTATTTCAAGAACACACAATGAATTACCTAGATTTTGGCATGAATCTCTACCTTCATACCATCACATTTATTTATTTGAGCATGTATGTCCTTGAGATGATCCTTCAAATCAATGATATTCCATTAAATGATTTATGACCATAGGTAGGTGGCATTATCTTCAACCTGAGTAAAAATACAAAGTTTGATCAACATATGCCATGTGTCATGACTCTGGTTACTGAACTTATTCTATTTGTTGATTACAATATTATGTTATGAAATTGTTTAATATTGTTTCATGTTGTGATTTAGTTGTTGATTTGTGAGCGATCAACTAGATATTATGAGATAGTTATTTTTTATGTACTTTCATTTTAGAATTGGATATTACATACTCAATGATTTACCAATTCATTATTTAGTTTAATTGTATTATTATAATTTAATGTTGTTATTTCATTTATTGATCTTTAAAAATATGGATGTTGTCGATGGTCTATTGTGACTACTGTACATGATATGAGCTAGGTTGGATATGACACTTAGTAGTCAGGTGAGGTCGAGAAAGAGAATAAAAAGAAATAGTGAACTTCAAATTCAAAAATTGAGCTTTGAATATGTTATGAATTGATTTGAGTCATTATTATTCTTGAATTAAATTATTAAATGTTTATCTTGGTTTGGATTTGAATGCATATCTAGATTGGGTCTTGAGTCAATTTGACTTCTTGTTTGTACATTAATTTTTTTAGTTTTGAATTTGTCTCTTAGTACAATATGATAGTTGTTAGCTTTGTTTTAAATGATATTAGTCTTGTTTGACTATGTTATTGTCTTTGTCTAGTTTTTCCATGGTTTAGTTTACCCTATTGAGTAGACTTGAATTGATGGCAATCATAACTATTAAGTTTTGTTTTGGATTGAATAGTTTTCAATTAAGTGACTTATTTTAATGATATTGATTCCATTGAAATGTAAATTTAATAAAATCTTAGAATTCATTAAATCATTTGATTTAGTCTTGAGCATTGTATTGATTTGATTGAGTGTCTTAGTTTCTTGGACTCTTGTTGGGCAGTTGATATTTGAAGTGATCAAGTCCTAGCTTTGCTTTACTAAGAACATGGCACACGAACCTTAGGTACTTAACATTAGTTTGGAAGTTGTTTTTCTTTTAAACTTTGTCTTGTGGCATTAACTTGACACTATAGGCATGGAAGTTGAGAGGCTTTTGAACCCTATTAGGGTTCTTTCTTGGTCTTTTTACATTGTTCATTTTGGAGAGCCTATTGCATGGGGAAACTCTGCTAAAAAATTGAGTGCATGCTAGCCAAGGGAATTAAAGGATAATTTGGTGGCATGTATATTTTGACCCTATCATATGATTTTAACTATATCAATGTATTTGTCTTGTCATCCATATAGAGAATTTGGTGGAGTTTTTTATTATTTTGGGGTTTTTTAAAGAGGTTTGACTAGTTTTTGCATAAAGGTGTGTGAAATCTGGAAGAATTATGAAGATAAGGCATCTTTTATACTCATAAGTCATTTGAATTTTTACTTACATGGATCCAATGAATTTTTGTATTGAATTATATACACCTTCAGGTGTTCATTTTGGCATTTTCATAATTGGGTTTTACTTGTATGGATAGAATCTAGTTCAGGGAGTAGGCAAAATATAATTTTTTTGGATTTTATTTAAAAACCCTAAATTTTTATTAGAATCTCTAAGTCTTGAACGTAAATTGTGTACTTTTTTTTTTTTGTGTTTCAACAATTTATAAACCATGTTATGTTAGGGCAGGGTTTTGATTTATATATTTATTATTTCAAATTCTATAGTTATTTAGGCTATGACCATATAAGATATTATCATGTTTTTATGATTTTTTGTAAACCTTGTAGGGATTTTTTTAAAAAACCAAGTCACTTTTTCTTAGTAAAACCAAACTTGTACAATTTGGTAGGCTGCGACCTTAGAATAGAATAACAAAGTTCTTTGTGTTTCAAGGAGGGTTCAAATACCATCTAGGTTTTCATAAAATATTGTATGGAAATAGAAGTCATACAACCATGCTATGAAATTCTATCATTATGAATGTTTTGACTTATGTTGGTAAACATGATTTGGTCTATCGACTATATTTTAGTCTTGATTTATTTGACTAGGGTTGAATAATTAATCCTATGATTTAGACTGTGACTTTTCATATTTTATGATTGCATTCTGCAATTATTATCATTACCAAATTTGATAATGATCTTAGTGTTGAGGTGTGGAGCTAAAAGCTTCACCAGATGAGCGGATGCTGAAGTTGTTGGATTTACACAGTTGCCGACGATGGCAAGGAGTCAACCAGTAGCTGCCGGTGTCGGTTATGTATTGGCCGACGTTGGTCATGTGTAGGCAAGCAGGAATCGACGTTGATTACCTATGCATCTAGAAAGACTATTTTTGTGGATGAATAGATTGTTTGCATGATTAGATTAGCTGTTAGTTGTAAGTCTGCGTCTCTATCTTTAGCAGGACTATTTTAAGCCTTTGATTAGGAGGTGTATCTAATGGTTGTAAATGCATTGCTCATGATCCCTAATCTTATATAATAGGGATAGATCTTCATAGCTTGTAAGGGTGTGTAAGAAAGAATAGTACAAGACATATTGCATATGTGTGCATCAATCCAGGTTGTTGGAATTGATTGTAAACTCTTGAGGGAAAGAGATCTATACATCTGAGAGGTGTGAGAAGAAAGTGTGATTTTTCTTCATTGTATTTCCTTCTGGAAGAGTTTAATACAAGTTTTCAAGGTGTTGTTGGGGATCAACCAACACTTAGGATCTTAATTCATGATTGTTAAAATTCCCAATTGGTCAAAAATGACATGGAGCTTTATTTTATTTAATATTGTCAGCTTGAGTTTTATGGTTGATATTAATTTTACTCCCTAGTTTCATGTATTATCTTGCATGAAGACTTGAGTTAAGTTTTGTTATCTTTTTAGACTATTGTAAATTTGAATAATCTTTTTAATGAGGGTTTTGACATTTTTATGAGCACATTGTTTAGTATGAGTCTCAAAATAAAGTTGTGTCATTAATTTTATTTATTTAGATGGAAATATTTAGATAATATTATTTGTATTCAGGGTTAATAACAATAATATAATTGCATTTATTTTGAGTGTTAGACCCTAACAAAGACTTGGGGATTATAGGTGAAATTCTATAGATTGCAATCTTAATCTTCAAATCTCTAAAATGAGATTTAGTAGTTGGATTAACTACAAAGGTGATAGTGTTGCTAACCAAGAATGCAAAAAATGTTGTTCAAAATTTTTCATCATGTGTTTATGCTAAATCAATATCAGTAGCCACTATTAATCTTACTAACTTCTCTTGATTGGCTAGAATCACATCCAACTAATGGATTGGGGTGTATAAGGCCAGTTATGGTTATGCTGATTAGGACTAGTGAGGTGGGTTTTTGATTCAATTGACTTGTATACGAAATATTTCTTAACTTACACTTCTTCAGGATGTACATTATTTTTTAGTAATGAAAATGAAGTAAAGAAGATCATTTTTGTAACATGAGTTGATTAAGTTTTATATAATTTTCTTCATTATTTATATGTGAGGTTTGTAATTATGATAGGTAATGTAATTTTTATGTTTAATTGCATAAACAAGTTAGTTATATTCAAGTTGATTTGTAAGAATAAAATGGAGGTTGATATTTTAGCTTATGAATCCATTTACACACACACACACACACACACACACACACACACACACACACACACACACACACACACACACACACACACACACACACACACACACACACACACACACACACACACGGATTTAAATAATATTGTTGTTGTATTTAGAAAATGTGATCATACAATTGTATAAAATTAAATAATCATTGGTTTAATATTGTTTAGATTTGAGGTTTTTGATATAATCATAATCTTATTTGAATCTCAATTTGTCATACATCAATTGCATATGTTGAATCATCTCTTTGCCTAGTTTGAACAAGTTCATTTAGTTAACTTTTTGTAAGAATGAGTGTGTGTGGAACTTTTAAGGTTCATATGACTGTTGAATACTCTTAGTTTTCTTATCTTATGAAGATGGCATTGATTTAGTTGGATATTGATATGATTACTTAGTTATTTTGAATTAATTTTATGAGATTCAATTATGAGTTATATGTGAACATTGTGTTTATTGAAATGTATAAATAAGTTGAAGAGTTATGCTAAGTATGTATAAAGTAATTGCATACATTACTTATACAAGTTCAGTTAATTTTTATTCAAATAAAATTTTGATATGTCTTCATTGGACTACAAAAAGACATAGACCTACCTTAATCTACAAAAATCTACTTTGTGAAGATATATATTTTATTAAAAATAATTTTAAGAATGTCAAAAAGGTATTATAACTTAATATTCCTATAATTATTATTATGAGCATAATCATTTTAAAATGTGATGTTTTGATCTATTTATGAAGTCAAATGTAGTTTGGCATGTTAAACAAAGTGTTATGAGCTTATGAAAACTCTCATTCTAAATTAATCATATCCTTCTAAAATGGAACTAATGATATCACTATTCAAGTGATAGGACTATTATGATAGCCTTAAATAATTGTTTGGAAATGATGTGTTGGGAAATTGTAAACTTAATCTACAATTTAATCATGCACTAATCTCATGCATGTTATAAGTTAAGTTAAGTAACCTCAAAATAAGCTTGTAAAATAGATGGGTGATTAAATTACCTAAATTCCAAGGGTTATTACAAATGGAAGCATGATGTGATTGAGTAACATCTCTTCTATATTTGGAATGACCTATGAAGTGTTAATAAGTTTTCCTATTTCATTATAATAACAAGGAATTATCTTCCTTAAGGAATTGTTAAAGCACAATGATTTTATTTCTAAATAATTAAGTTATGAATTGGAAGGTAAGAAAGAGAAATGAAGTTTCATTAAAGGGTAAATGAATGTTATTAAGCCTAAAGGTATTGTCATTAAAGACACACTTAGTATTAATGAGAGAGATCTAAGTTGATTTTTAAGCCATTAAGTGATTAAAGATTAAGAAATAAACTTAATATCATTATATTGAGGTCTTCAAACTCAAGAGGAATTAAAAATAATGATGTTTGAAGCTATGTGTACATAACCTAAAATAATATTAGGCTAAACTTAAAAAGCTATATAACAAGAAATGTATTAACTTGTAAATGTCAACCAAATGAGTATTGGAACATGAGGATAACCCTACCTTGTGAAATGGATGAGGTTTTCCAAAATGAAACTTAAGCATGGTTTTTGAAACATATTAGGAGGTTTAAATAATGCTTCCTTAAACAATTATACTCTTACGATAAACTTATACCTTTGATCAATTAAGCAACCAGTTAGTCTAATATCCCTAAGTTACCTAGCATGAGGATGCCAAAATCATCCCATGTTTATTTGTGACATTAGTAAAACATTCCAAAAAATTTCATTTCTTTTGGAAATAGTCCTTCCAATGATCACTGCCTGTTACCTATGTGTTTGGTAGATATTTATTATGAAAATTTAATATGATGATTCTTATTTGGATCTATTTCACCTTCTACAACTATTTTCTAAACTTTTACCCATTGAGCTACATGTTGTTGTATAGCCTCTTCAGGTACTCGAGTAAGTATATAAGTTATTGATAGACATGTTAGGAATGTAATGTATAAAGGATGTGGATAGGGTTGTGTGAGTTTTCATACACTAAATCATTTCTATTTCAATAATAAGTAGTTAAAATGCTTCCTAATGAAGTCATTGTTAATTTATGGACTTGGTCTAGTACCTGTGTTGGATTGAACACACTTATGGATCTCATTACATTTTCTCTTCTAACTATGTTTTTAAATTTATCACCATAGTTATTTTTTTTAGTGTTATAAAAAATAATTGTGTTGGTTACTATTGGCCTATATATGAAAAAATTTCCTATATGGATTAGGAAACTCTCTTGGACCTTTCAGTAACCTTCTACCCCCATGACTAGTCCCTTTGTGGTTTTGAATTGATGATGTAGTGTAGTATTCTGGGAGGTCCTGGTGTGGTGTGAGAAGCTGAGTAGAGTTCTAGTTGATTGAGTGATCCAATTTTGGAAGAAGGAGATAACCCTCATGAGCCTAACACATGTCACTTTCAATGTTTTGAAAAACTTTAAATAAGTTTTAAGGTGATTTTGAGGAAAAGGCCTAGAAACAGATCTAGAACTACAAGTGAAAGATCCAATGAGTTTTCATGGTGTTAAAGCATCCAAGGGCATGAAATAGGTTTGCATAAAGTCTCAGAGATTATAACAAGCCAAAAATTAGGCCTAGATAAGATATTATGCTTAAAAGAACCCCAAAAGTGCATTAGATGACTTAAGTGTCCTTAAAATAAAAATTTCAAGTGAAAAAGTGACTTTTTAAGGATGTCAAATTGATTTTGACTTCCTCCCACCTATATATGGCGAATTTTACCCTTTTATACATGCTCAAGGTCATTTTAAGTCATTTGGAGTGGAGTGAAGGAGTTTGAGAATAAAAGGATGCATTTTGGAACCTTTTAGAGCTTTGGCAAAATAGGTTTTTGGAGGATTTGATTTATACAAGGGATCAAATATCATATTCAGGCATCCATGGTGTCCATAATATCACCTAATAGGACCCTAAAATCATATTCTATCATAGGAACCAATAGAGGTAAGGAAAATCTATTGGCTACAAACTAGGCATGAAATAGGTTTTCTACCATTAATGGAGGTCCAGGTATTCTAGAAAGTTTATAAAAGGAATGAAATGTCATTTATAGACTAAAAAATCTTTCCCAAGTTTTGGATTGCATAGGTAGACTTTTGGTTCTTCATGCTAAGGAAAAACCATTTTGGATAGTTTGGGACAACTCTAGGAGAGCCTTAGATTTTCACTCGATACGGTGGAGAGAGAGAGATTTGGAATAAAATATTTTGGTAAGTAATAGGGACCCTAATTTAATTCCACTTTGTTTAATTTTTGGTTTGGTTTATCTCCCCATATTTATGAACAATCATTAACAGTTTAGGGGTTTCTAGATGGCCTACTCATCCAAATAGGGTCCAAGTTTTCCCTTGGTTATTCACTTCAAAATTAAATGAGAAATAATGTTTTTATAGGATTTATTTTAGGGTCAAATAGGACATATTAAAATTTGTTTCATAGGTAGTTAATTCTAGGAATGTACTTATGGTATAAAATAAGTTTTCCTTGCTATCCTTGTGAAATGGTCATTTGATCAATTTTAGAGAAAAACATGTGTTAGAGGGATAATGTACCTCAAAATCCTTATGAAAAATAAAATTACACAGTTTATCTTGCTCAAAAATCCTCAGTATCTCGTTTAAGCCTTTATAGGCCAAACAGTCAAGTTGTTAGTTAGAGCTCCAATGGAGTTGCAAGCAAGTGTATCAACTACAAAAGGTTTCCTTTCCTATAGTGGGTTAAAAATAAAGAGGATGTCATGTTTTCACATATAATATACCATGGTAATAATTTTTTATTCCAAAAGTTCCAATAAAGTTGGAATAAACCATCTTTAAAGTTGAATGACTGCATTAGGGATAATTTCCATAAAACACAAAAACAAAGGTCCCATGCACTTTTGTTGATACCATGGAACAATGTTGCAAGGATATTTTATTCATCCAAATGTTTCCATATTGTATACATATCATATTGGAATATCCTTAAAAAATTAAAAAGGTGTGTGAATAGAGGAGGGTATTGTTTGAGGGCCTCCAAGTTTCACTTTTGTTCACTATGAACACTCAATGTATTTTACAGGATTTGAGTGCTAAATGATATTCACACCAAAAGATAGAAATGATAGGTCTAAAATTTTCAACGGAAAATAATGGTAAATTTCCAAATATGAATCAAACTTGTCCCAATATTTTTCATACATGCAAAGGACAAAAAAACCATTTTTTAGTTTTATAGGCCTAGAGAGCTAAGAGAGGCCTATAATGCTAGAAGAGAAGGGGGTGACAGTAGTATTTTATTTGGGAATTAGAACCTAAAATTTGTAAGATATTTGGGGTCATGGATGATCCAAAAAAAATTATCTTATTTTCCCTAGTTCACCCTTAGAACTCAAGAACCATCATCAAAGCAAAAATAGGGCAGCAAGCTAGCACTTTTTTGTTATTTTTTGTTTGAGAGCTTGGTGATGTTTTTATGATTTTTTCCAACTCTCCCATGTCTTCCCAATTTATACCTATACAATTAATCCAAAAATATATCTAGGTGAGGCATAGAACTCATTTTAACCCCCCCCCCCCCCCCCCCCCCGCCCAAATCCAAAATAGGGTCTCAGAAAGAGCATGAGAGAAGCCCTAAACTAGGGTTTTGAAGATTCCAAGAGTTTTAACCATCCAAATTTACCAAAATTTTGTAATATGATGTATTTAAAATTTATCTAAATTATTAAATAGTTTTTAGGGTCATTTGAGGCCATACAGTATGGTTTCTAGACCTAGGGTGTGTTTAAGGCCTAATCAGGCCTAATTGAGGGGAACCTAATGAAGGAAGTGTGGTATTGGAGTTGAATCTGACCATGAAACTTGGAAAACACATCAAAATATGTATATGATATATGAAAAGGTGATTACATATTAAAAGGGTGCCTAGTTTGACCAAACCAAGGATAAATGGCAAAGAAAAGGCTATGAGCCTCATAAGGCCATTAAAAGCTTAAAAGGTATAAATGAATGTTTAAGTGTGTTTGAGAACATATAGGAGGTTGTAATAGATTTTAATTGAGGTTAAAATAGTATATACCATTATATAAAATTCTAGGTTCAAGAAACCATGCTCAAATTTGAAGAGCTCAATTTGGGGACAATTTCTCTAAAACACAAATAAAGTCCTGAACACCTTTTGTTGATGCCAAATGGTGATGTCACAAAGGGTTTTGACTGATAAAAATTCACTAATATTATATCCCTATCATATTGGAAAATCCTTGGAAAAGGAAAGTGGTGTATGACTATAGGAAAGGAGTGGTTAAAGGCCTTCAATATTGACATTTGTTCAATGAAGTTATTCAATGATTTCTATAGGATTTCATGTTCCAAGAAGATGATATAGGAGAATAATGGGAATGAGGTAATTATAATTATGATAATTTTTTTCAAAAAATGAAATATATAGTCATACACCTCATATCCATCACCTACATCACTGAGCACACAGGCATCCATGGATTTTCCTGTGGAGCTTAAGCCATACATGGTGGAATGAGGTTGAAGGAAAAGAAATTAAGATTAGAATCATGAAATTATAAGATAAATTATAATTTAAAATAAAATTAACCTTATTTTATATCAATACAAGTCAAAAGAAAGAAAAACTTAGTTGTTAATTTTGACCATGCAGGCACATGTCACTAGCTTTTGTCGAAATGGGCCTACAGGCCAAAATATGCAGGATCCAATCGTTAAATTTGGTGGATAAGATAATTATGACATATTATACCTATTAAAAATAATTTATAAGCTTTTTATAATGGTAACTATTTTTTTTTAGTATAGTCAACCCTATTTCAAATCATGATCAACATTAAAGCATGTGTTAGAGGAATTGGCCATTTTGGAGCATCTACAAGTTGAGTCAAAGAAAAAAAATTGGTACGTATGGTATAAATGGCATAAAAATTAATATTATTCCATCATAAATTTCCTATAAATATTTAAATTTATTTCTATTCTTACACAGTCCACAAGCACTTAAGAAGGCATCCATTGGAAACCAAACTAAGTTTTATTAATTCTATATACCAAGAAGTAGTTTAATACTTGGATATGTCTTAAAATGGTATAATATGATATTTGAAACATATTTTTTCCTATGGTAGTAATAAATTTCATGGTTTTCATGCAAAATTTTGAAGAAAGATAAGTTATGGCATGAAGGAAACATGTAGGCAGCTCAAGGTAACTTTTGGTAAAAAGGGTCTACATGACAAAATACACAACCAAAAGAATTTAAATTTGATAATATTTGTAGTAATAAAATATTATATCTATAAATAATATTTTTAAGGTCATATGATTATTTTAAGTACCCACTTTTTATACACAGTCCACCCTATTTCTCGTAATGATCATTATTCATGCAGGCACACTTTTTGGAATTTTAAGGTGTGTTTGAGGTTTCCAAGCTTAGGGTAATGTTTTATAATAATTTAAAGATGTTTTTAATCCTATTAAACACCTCTAAATATTTTTCACACTCTAAACTTCATGCAAACTCTAAAGGCAGGCTCAAATCCCTGCAGCCAGTCTCAAAGGCATAAAAGGCAAAGTAGAGTTTTGATAATTTATACAGGTGTTATGAGGTGTTTCAGATTTCTTGAAGATTTTTTAAATAAATTAAGATCAATGATAAATTTAAAATTGGTTATTTGGATAAATTCAAGCTTTTTAGGCCTAAGACACCCAGTTTAGCCCATCTCCAGATGTTCATTTCATTCATACCATGAAGATTTGGTCTAAGTGATTATAGTATGTTTTCATTAATCCTATTTAATTTAAACTAATTATGGACTAAGGTTCATTAATGTTCTTAGTTTTATGAACAATAATTAAGAGTGTAAGCATGTCTAGAATGCTTCCAAACCCTACAAGCAATCATCTTTATAAGTGTATCTTTTCACACCTTCTACATGGGAGCCTAATATTTTTAGGGGTGTTTAAGGGTATATGTACCATATATCCATGGAAATAATTGGTGTAATGGGTGTCTTCACTTTATGAACAATCATCTTGAAAGTGAACTTGCTTAAGCTTGCAATGGAACTTTTTGACCAATTTTGTGTTTTTAGACTCATAGGTTCATCAAATAGCCCAAAATTTCCTTAAAACCACATAAAATGTGTATAAGACTCCATCCAAATCCTGAACAACCTATTTTGTAGAAGAATTTGACATGTTTGGGTGCCTAGGAGGCCCAAAATGGCTCAAAATTGCATATTTTTATAGGTCTTCAAAGAAATAATTGGTATAAAACCATGGAAGGGGTCTAATAGAACATAAAACATCATTCCATGAAATTTAGAGATCTTCACAAGAATTTCCATGGTGTCTTGTTGAGTAGAAAGGTCAAAAACCCAAATTTTGACATATATGTGCATTATTGTAGGTTTAATGGTGATTCCCACCATTATTTTAGGTATTTAAGGTTTTAAAAATACTAATTTTATTCATCGTACATATGTCATGGATGTGTGGAAGTCTTCTATAGGTCTAGCATGGTCTTCAAAGTGCCAAATGGCCTTGGGAGTTGTTTTCAGGGCAGCTGGTTAAGGGTGGTTCAAGCTTGTGACCTCCATCAATGGGGTGTATGGAAGTTGTAGGTATCATGAAGTTTATTTCAAGTTATAGGATAAAATTAAAGATGAAAATAGAAAATAACCTCAAAAATCAAACATGAAAGATAACCTCCATGGTTAGTTAATCATAAAATGCCAAGTTAGCTAACCTTTTGCCTAACATATTCTAGAAGAGAAAGTGGATGGGGGTTTATAAGTCTATTTGAGATCATTTTAAGATTGGAGAGTTAAATTGGATCATTCAATACATTTTCAAAGTCTTTGAAGATGTTTCCTTCTTATTGGATCATGACATCATCATCCTCAATAAGTTTCTATCTTCTAGTGTGTTTCTCAACCAATGAGAGGGTATGAAGACTATTGGAGCTAATGGAGGTTAATTTGTTGAATAAATATTAGTCCTAATTAACCCAAATGTGGTTAAGAATCCATGGAGGTTGGTTGGATCTCATTTATTGAATTTTGTTTGCTTGCCTCTTCTCTTTTTCTTCCCATTTTCTCCTATATCTCCCATTTCTCCCCCATTTTTGTAATATATTCTCATTTAACAAGGATAAAACCTATAAAATTTTTTAATAAAGACATTTTGAAGCAATAAAGATCATTTTTTACCTATCTCTTACCTCTAAATCATGTTTAGCAAGCTTGTACATGATGGCCTTGTGAATAAGTGTTCTTCCATGTCCATTGTCCTTCTTTCTTATCTATTTTTATGTGTTTTCAAGTTAGTTACAGGTCTAAACTTGATCTCTTTCTACCATTAATTGATTCTTGGTGTGAAAATTGAAATTCCTCTTTGCTTCATGTATTGTTTAGTGAGCCTAGTTTATGAAACACTTATGCAAATTAGCTAGTTTGTGAGGTTGTGTGAACAATAATTATCTTATGCTAAATTAGTGTTTATTTCATGATTATGTGAGTGTTAATAAATTTGGTGTACCACCCATTTATCTCTCTTAGTTACCCTATACCCCCTCTTTAACTCTTTTCCAAGCAGAAACATTAGTTTAGGTGATCTACTAAGAAGAAGCTAGCCTTCTCTGAAGGTTCAACCTCACTATAGGATACCCACAGCCTAAGGATGCTCCAATATTGTAGCTAGGAGTGAGAGAGCCTAAAAAACTCTCCCACAAGGGTGAAATTATATTCTACAATATTTACACCATGTATTTTAAATATTTGACTAAGCCTTTCCACATGGCTGATTCCTTCTTCATATTTTTCATTTATTAAATAACCTCAGTTTGTTAACTAATAAAAATTTCATAGGATTTTCTAATTTCATCAAATAATTTCAATCCATATTTTATAAATTGTTCAGCCCAATTCTCCCTCACCTTACAATTACTATTTTACTTTATGGTGTTAGTGATGGTTTATTTTTCTATCCCTGAAATAGGGGAATAATTGGGAGAGATGTTATAGGAGTATCACTCATATTTAGAAACAAATTGATGTATGTAGCAAGTAAGCATGTTTTTTCCTCAAGGTTTCTAGCATCAATTTGCCTTCCTCTATCCTCTTCAAAAATCTAGCTATAGACTCTTTAAATTTATGTCATTGTTTTGGCTCAACTTTCCCTTTTTAATTTTGTTTAAGCTATAATATGTGAAGGTCATTTTTTCTTCATTCTTATTGGCCAATGACTATGCATTATCTAAATATTATGCCCCAAAAGAGTTTTATACCATCCTCAAAGTCACATTTAATTTATTTGGTAGATGAATTTTTGGTTATTTTCCAATTTTTGATATTAAGAGCAATAGATTTAAAAACAATGATATTTTTTATCAAGAGATAATATACTAAGGTGAATGATGTGTCACTAAAAGAGTTTAAAAATTATATATTAGGGATATAAGGAGCATCATATAAATATTTGGATCAATTTAGAGGTTGATAAATAAGTGGAAGAGGTACATGAGGTGGATATGGTACATGTGTTGAAGGTGGATACTAACAATGAGAGGAAGAATGAGGGGAACTTTCATCAAACCTTATTCTAATGCTAGATATTGAGGAATTGTGTTATCAAACAAGATTAATGAATCAAGGGCGTGGGAGGAAGGAAATTCCCTTGGCTAAATTATAAGGGTGGGATGTCTCTTAAAGGGAAACTTTAATATTAGTGACGAGTCTCTACTGCAAGTGTTTTTTAGGGAACTCCCTTAGTCAAAGTCCTCCTCATCACCTCCAATTCTTATTGCTACACTTAACCATGTAAGGTATCAAAAAAGGACACTATATTTATGTGGATTTATATTTCTTGTGGTTATCTATTTATAATATTTTTAGGATTGACACTCTTAGAGCTTCCCACTCCTTTGAATTCTACCATTTTTTTCTCATACCACTTCCTCAATCCATGTAGGACCATTTGGATGTGTGTTCCAAATCCATCACCACATTTTATAGACTAGTTCAATTCATGTATAGGTACATATTATAATGAAATTATATGTAGAGGATATTCCAAGTCACTTTCATCATTTACTATTCCTTCAATGACCAATTCTAATTTGAAGGCCCTCAACTACTATAAGCTCATTATTTTATAATCTCTTATTTTTTCCTTAAAATCATTTTCAAAATTATCCTAGTAGTCATCAATAGTTGGTTTATGATAATATTTGGGACCAATATTAAGATGATTCTTTAAGAATTCCTTACTATCAAGGGGGAACTTATTAATGTGAAACTACATGGGGTGATTAATCATTATTGTCTCAATATTTTTGCATCAAACATTTTCTAGTAGATATGGTTACTAAGTTCAATATGACACTTAATCCTAGTGATGTTATTTTATCTACATCTATTATGAATTTACATTAATTCTATACATTTTCCCATAAGACTCACTTTGTCACTAGCATACCTTGGAAGCCAATATGGGATCCCCTCAAATCAGCCTACCATGATATAAGTGAAATTTATAAATTGTATGAAATAGACCCCATAATATTTTATCACACTAATAGTTGCATATATGATTAGAACTATTAAATTCCTTTCAAGATACATTACTATCAGCATGGGAATCATGTCATTTATGCTGTTGAAGTGTTTATTCCCATTTTAAAAAGTGATAAAAGGATGTCATATCACATAATATTTTTCATTTTATCGTATAATTATGTGTTATCATGCAGTAAACTATCAAGATTCAATCTCTCAGAGTGCATACCTTAAAGGTTACATTGGGAAAGGGGTGAGTATGCCTTTGGTGATTTATGAGATATGTTTATATATATGTAATAATCATATAATTCATATCCCCCATTGAAATTCCTCATATTTGTGTTCTTACCTACCTCCTTCCATCCTACCTCACTAAATTATGTTAGCTTACCCATTTCTTATTGCATCGGCCTTGGCTGATGTAATCTATTTTTCACCTTTTTCCTTACCATATTATATCAACCTGATTAATATAGTTTTGAGTTTGCATTTTGACATTTATGCTACTTTTTCCTGGCTAATGGAATTTGATCACTATATAGACAATTCATATTTCATCCACTAGATATCATATCACATTAATTTTCTCTACTTTCACTCTAACTTCTTACCTAATCACATATAGAGGAGTCACCAAAAAAACCTTGTATTGTGTAAGTCTTAGAGTTCATTAGGAGGAGTCTGTTTAGCCTAGAGATTGATTCAAATTTTGAGGTATTCATAACCAAAAAAAATTCTTGCAAAGCACAATTGGCCAAGGGGGAGATTAACACTTGTCTGGTCCCCATCAAGGGAAGTATTTATAACCTTATGTTCTTTCTTTTATTTCATTTTGTATATAGATATTGTTGATTTCTTAGCAAATGAATGTGTATGTATCCTTATCTAAGTTCTCTCTAAAATTATACTTAGTGTGGCTATAAGATTGCTTGGACTTTCTATATACCCATTTGAGGTTTCCCAAACACCATTTGTTGACCATGGTACCTTACCCATTTTATTTATTCTAACCCTTCCCATTTAGTTTACATTACTTTACTTTCATAGATAATTACATTGTTTGTTTATAATATTTATTAATTACATAGAGGTCTATTGAGATTTATCTCATTGTTTCATAGGCCTAAAATATTTGAAAACATTTCCATTGATATTGGTGATATAGGTACCCCTCTTGCCAAGTTTATGGATCCATTGGTCACTAACTAAACATTAGGTATCATTGGTATCTATTTGAAACCTTTTTTGAGTCTGGATCTTTAAAAATAATATGGTTGTATGCTAATACTATCCCATTACATACATTATAGTGAACCCAATGTGAAACTTGCCATTTCCTTCACTCTTTCATCCAATTGCATCAACTAGGCCCTTTACTATTCTATATTAGTTTTATCATTCAACCAATTATAGCTTCTAGACACAATACAATTTTGTCTCACTTTTTTATTTTCATCCAATTATATCTATTATACATGATATAGTTTTGTCTAAGTTTTTATTCTTCAATGAAATATATCTCTTAGACATGATACAATTCTATCTTAGTTTTTGTCCTTCAACCAATTTTATAATCCAAATCTGATATAGTTGTGTATCAATTTTCATCCTTCAACAAAATATATTGAAAAAACATGACACAATTATGTCTTAATCTTCTTTTTATATAAAATTACATTAGCCAACTTGATATAGTTTCATACCTATCTCTAAATAGCATTGGCCAATGCCAACCTTCTTTGTGTTTACATAGATTATATTGGATAGCATGATACAATTATGTTATGTGTTTTTAATTTCATTGTCCAAGTTTGATATAGATATATGTGTTTCATTTTCATCATCTAGTTTATATTTGTATCGACCTACCTGATATAGTAGACTTCATATTTATTTCAAGTACTTGAATGTTGAAAATTGGTTTTTGACATTGATTTTTGAACTTTATTCTCTATTTATTTAGGTTTCCATATAAACTATGTTTTGATGGTTTTAAAATACTTAGTGACTATCATTCATGCCTACATGTTATTTTATTTACATGCATCATGGTGTGAGGGGCTTGCCCCAGTACTCATAGCCATAGTACAACACTAAACATAGACTTAAGTTTCCATGTAACTCATGCTATATCATAAATGCATAAGATTCTATGTTTTTTAAACCTTAGGAAACCATCTATTTATTTGATTTTGTGGTGTACCGGAGAGGATCATATCACTCAAGGAAGTTCCTCTCATTGTACCCACAAAACTAAGGTTAGTGGGTTATAACCATAGTTAGAAATTGTAATTAATGCTTTGAAACAATGGGATGAAACTAATCAACAAACAAGTAAGTATATTTGAGAGTGCACATTATAAATCAAGTCCCTTTAGTAAATCTACCTTATCTTAATTTTAAAAAGTTAGTTTATTTAATTTACTTCCTAAATTATTTTATGTATTATGTATTGCATTGGCTAATAATGATATAATTCATGTTATGTTATAACTACATCAACCAAATCGAATATGTTATCTATGTGTGTGAACTAAATTATCTAGATATAAAAAAATTCCATATGTTTGTGAATCTTATTACATAAACCAACTCTATATAGTCTCATTATTTAACATTCTTTTCAGCCTAATTATATCAACCAGATTGACATAGTCTATTTTTTCTAGCATCTACTCACTTGACTGTATTAGCCAACTAGATATAGTCTATCATTTCTAATTCTTGTCTATTTACGTAGTTTTTTAGACTTAAATTTTACCTACATGACTACATTACCTAGCTTGATACAATATTATTTCTTTCATACTTGATTACATTATCCAAATTAATACAATCTACTTGACATACCTTACCCTTACCTAACTAAATTGACCAAACTCATATAATATTATTCTATTCAGTCTCTAGGCTACTATATCAGCCAAATTGATACATTATGTTTTTATTACTCACCAATAACGTTGCATTTTTCCCTATAATTCATCATCCAAATTGATACAATTATTCCTATCAAGCCCAAAAATTGACTACATTGGCCAAGCTCCATACCTTATATTTTTTGTAATCAAACACCTTTTATTATTATCCTTACAACCCACTTAGCATCATGATGTCACACCTTAATATATTCATTTATATCTTTAACCCATTGAGATTATATATTGGTTATTCTTTTCTTCCTACCTTTCCCACCATTGAAGATAACTCTTCATGGTGCAAGTTTTCCCAAAATCACCCTAGATCTATCACATGTAACATGGTTGAAATCAAACAAATTGACCATCTAGATGATTCCCATTTATTCAAAAAATTGTATGATGATATTTTTTATGCTCCTAACAAGAACGGTGGTGTCACCAAGCTTCCTTCTTCTTCCCCCACATCTGGGGAAACTAACACTCATATTGGGAACCTTCCTCCCAACACTAGCATTGGTAATCCCAAGCCTAATACCTCTAATCAAAATACACTTATTGATGCAACTCAAGTCCTTACACAAATTATTTAAAAAATGAACATTATGCAAGCATCTATTAGTTCCCAAATGCCCCAAATGCAAAACCACATTTTACAAATTGTTAGCCAAACTCAAGTCATCATGACTCCACAAAATAAAAAAAATATCCATCCTCCCCATTAGATATGCCCATAGTTTTATCATCCCTCAACCTCCTATGCATAATAACATGCTTCAACATCTTCAAAATGAACCACTAACCCCTTTTATTATGTATATTTATATAGGGGACTTATTTTTGGCTATAACATACGATGGGACTAAGGATCCTACATTTTTCCTGAAATATGTTTCAATCTCTATAAGGATTGGGTCAAAACTACTAATTTTTCCTACAACCAAAATTCTAGCCCAAACCTTCATATAAGATGTGCTAAAATGGTGTAACTAACTTTTATATACATTTTAATATGTAACTAAATGATTTAGTCAATGATCTAGTTAAGTAATTTTAACATAATGACCTTCTTAAAAATAAATTTATCCATTTCATCAATGCAAATTGATTCCCTAATGATTTTTATTACACTTTCATCAAATGATGGAAGTTCTTAGCTCATAAATTAGACCATAACATGAGTGATGATAATATTTTCATACTCTTTGTTAACGCTCTTAAAGCTCATCTTCAATAAAACGTTAGGATCTTCTCTCATCAAACCTTAGAAGAAGATTTAGACCAAGCAGAAAGGAAAGATTTATCTATGGCCTAATTTTAACCTTATAATAATCCCCAAAAAGGAATATTTCCAAACTATTAATGCAATCACCATTGAAAACCCTCAATTTAAACATCCTCAACCTAAATTAGGATAAAACAATTCAAATAATCAACTTATCTATTACCATCCCTTTAGTGTGTTGGATATGATGCATTTTTTATCTCCATATAAATAATTTGTTTATACTACTACCACCCTTCCACCATCGCATGACCCTAATATTTTTTGTTGGTTCCATGTTGACATTGACCACTCTCATGAGATATGGCACAACCTTAAAAAATGTATGTTCACTCTCATGTTTTGAGAAAAATTTGACCATGATGTAATGACTAAAGAATACGATAAATGATACCTTAAAAATTCCAAAAAGTGAACCTATAATTACAAATATTCTAATTATAAGTCTCAAAAATATTCTCAACCATCTAATTTAATTACACAACATTCCATTACAAATGTTTATGTTATTTATGGTTATTATGACTAATATTATACTAATTACCAATATGTGAATGTGGTAAAGGTCAATTAATATATCCAACCTACTCACAAATATCTTGTTACCAAACCTAAGAATCCCTCTTATAAAAAATTAATTCTTAAAGATATTAGAACCAATCCTACTTCATCTTTGGACCAACCACCTATTGACAAGTTAACTCCACCACTATAGACTCAGCTTAGTTCTTCTATTTATATTAAAACCATTATTAGTAATTAACCTAAGCCTTGATTTATCTCTACCTCTAAACCACTAAGGAAATTTCTAGATGAGCTTAACTCAATGCATTGAAAATTTCCTTTATTAAAACTAGTGAGAACTTCTCCTTATCATCAAAAGTTTCTCATGCAAAAATTTCAAGACATTGAAGAACCTCCATCTAGTGGATCTGAAGTACCTATCCCAACCTATGAAGGTCTACACCTACATAATTTTATCTATCAAAACCATTTCTCAATCTTCTTCCTCTATGAAACCCTCCAAAGAGTTACTCGAAGAAGATATGATTATTGATGAGATTGTTTTTTGAGATGATGACCCACCTCTCTTTATTAATATCAGGATAAAAAATAATTTAATAATAAAAGTATTGGTGGATGAAGGCTCTGATATTAACATTACATCTATTTGGTTACTTTAATAAATTAGATATTCCAAAGATAATCTTAAGCAAACTAGACATATTTGTCATGGATTTAATAAAGACAAGCAAAAGCCTCTTGATTTCATTAGGATATCTCTCACTATTAGACCCAAAATAATACACATTATTAATAGAGGTTCTTCAGTTCACCAGAACATGCTAATTATAGAGATAACTCTTGTGATTAAAGGAAGAGCTTTAAGGGAAAGGAAAAATCATTACATGGTGTCAACTCTATACTAAGATCACAGAGGTTTACATAATCTTTAGTAATCTTATGAATATATACTTAGACATATACTTAATGGTAATACTCATGTATGATGACATAGTTTCCAAATTCATAGAAAATACAATTTAGTTATTCATTAAATAACAAGATTTATAACAGTCGAAAGTAATTTGCAAAAATCTATAGAGGAAGGTTATCATTACATAATTTTATTATGCAATAATACCCAAATTCATAATAATTAGATAATATCATATACAATACAAAACCTTTTTCATGTGAAATAGTCTTGTAACACATGTCACTACTCAAAATATATATCTAACATAGGAAGCACAAAGCCATCATATTAATCATAAATTAATAAATGTACTTATAATTATTCATACTATAAATCACGTATTACACTTTTATTCCAAATATCCAAGGCTATACTCATTCCTTCAAATGTTTAATAATAAACTTTACTCAAAAGGCCCTCATACAATATTACCCCACACTATCCAACCTGTTCTACTATAATCCATAGGAATATATAATCCTGAATACTATATTGTTATAACCACAATGTCTATACTTGGCATCTATGTATGTCAACCTGTATTTTGTTTATTAATATTGCATGTACATGATCCCAGATGTAAAATATAATATCTTCATAACAATCTTGTAAAATAATTGCTAAAAAAAGAAACCATGATCTAGGTTCATGTGGCACGTTCATATATTCAAGTGGTTAGTATACACATTCCCAGGATAACACTTTCCTAGACTTGAAATTTTGTCTCATCCCGAGACAAGATCACAAAGAACTTGGAGTCCACAAAATAAATACAGGTAGAATGCACAAAAATTATAGATCACTCAAGGTGCCATTTTTTAATTTTCACCCATTGTGCATGTTGATGCTTAAAATTGCACTTGATTCTAATAAAAAACAATGGGAAGTTTCAAGTTATGGGACATTGCGGCTTGAAACAACCTCCATATTTTAGAGAAGCTGGTCTCTTCTTTATATCAAGTGTGGGGGGAAAAAGGATAGAAAATTAAAATAGAAATGCAAATGTAGGAAATGAAACCTAACTATGGTGATGCGCCTGAGTGTAATTTTTATCCTAATCTTGAGCACAATAACACTATATGTAGGATTCATTTACATTTAAGAGCAGACAAGTGCATGATCAATGTAAAAGATTAAAATAATAGAAACAGAGGCTCACAATAGAGACTTCTTTTGATGAGATACAAAAATGTCAACAAAGGCATAGGGTTCAATCTTCTAATCACATAAGAGGCGTAGAAACACGTATAGTTATGTAAACCTTTTGATTCAAGAAAATGAGACAAAAGAAAATGAAATTCCTAATCCCAACTCTAGAAAATCTACAGTCTAGACTACTTTTGCAAATGACATAGATAATATCAACAAAGGCATAGAGTTCAATCTTCTTAATTCATTCAATCACATAAAAGGCATAGAAACATGCACAGTTACATCAACTTTACAACTCAAGAAAATGAGACAAAAGCAAATGATATTACTAAGCCACCAACTCCAGAAAGTCTAAAAAACTATAGAAAAGTCTCCCTTTTACAATACTTCCTCCCTCATAAAAAATGGATCATCTTCTTTTAAAGCCTCGAATGTCTCCTTTCATCATCACCTTTCCCGTGTAATTCTACTCTACCCTTAACTCACAGGGGACAAATAGATGGCACTTTCAATGCCTTAGATGTATCTTGGTCTTATCAGGAAGGGCCATGTTGGGGCAGGGTAGCTGCTCTGACTGCGGCATGTCAATTCATGACTAGTAACTCCGTTTGCACTTGAATTTCTTCATTCCATGACCTACTTAGCCGCTCAACTGTCTATTCTACCTCCACTTACAGGGGACAAATAGACGGCCCTTTTAATTTTTGTAGGCTCCAAAAAATCCACCCAGTGAACTATTCCATCTACCATAAATAACTCCCACCGAGTTTCCCTCCATCTTGCTTTGAGACAATAGATACACAAAATACTCTATTTTATTGAAATAAAAGAGGACACTTAGTCAATCCCCTAAAAATCTTCTTATTACTTAGAAGGCACTGGAGAATGACACTTGGTGCTTTACGCCTAATTTATCGAAGACACACAGCTCTCTCTGCTTCTCTTTAGTTGTGCTGTAGAATTATTCAAGGCACATATTAGGCTCCTACAAATGGTGACACTTGGTAGCTTCCATAGACCTTTGAAATAACACTCAAGACCCACCACGATCTCTATTTAGCAATGAAGCTTGAAGATGATCTCTCAGAAGTTGACACGTGGTAGCCTCCACTATTCTTGGGAAGATACATGGCCTCTTCCACTTCTCCCAAGGATGGAGTAGAAAGGAGCTTAGAGAGTGACACTTGGCAGCCTCCGCTACTTTTTGACACTTAAAAAAAATTGAAACAATGCCCTTCTACCCTTCGAACAGGTACTTGACCCCTTTGGCCTTTTGGGACACTCCCTTGAACTGCTCAATGAACCAAAATGGTGCAATGGTTCAACGGTTCAACACTACATGCCATTTACATGTTAATCGAGGTATTGAACCAAAAAAATGTTGAACCAAAGCATTGAACTGACTATCGCTCAGATGTAGACACGTGGTGGCCTCTGCTTTCTTTTGAAAAATTAGTCTAGGGCCTTCCACTTACTGCCACCTGACGCTTTCCGCTTGATCCTATTGCTTAGCTCATTGAAAACTTTTCACCAAAAAATAGATAAAATGCAGGTGCCAACATGAGATGTAGATGCCGACACATGATACGTTCTATTTATCTACTATTGGATATGTGGCACATTCTGTGGCCCTTCTGAAAGTTGTGAAAAATGTCTTAGACAACGCCAATTGGCCGGCTTTGTGTTTCAAAAAGTGACACTTGGTAGCTTTCACTTGATTTCAACACTTAGGCAAAAAGGAAATGAAGGAATCAAAAAAGGTGAAAGAGAACCTGTGCTCAGACTACACCACTTGGTAGCCTCCGCTACACTACGACACTTAGACAAAAAAAACCTACGCTCTGTTCCAAAACTCTGCCGCCTACAATCAAGGTATGTGAGAACCAAAATTGCAGTGTGTGACTAAAAATTTGAATGCAACGTAGAGTAAAAAAATTACTCTACAGTTACTGGTGACCCCCAAGACTTTTGAACCTGCTCAAAAAGAACCACAACTCTCGCTCTATCAAAATTTCAAAATTTTACAGCTTTAAAAGTGTTGTCTGCTAGATGGACCATTCTTGGTAAGATAACCCTTACTTGTTCTACAATTCAATGAAAGCTAGATCAAGGTTGATGATATGCTTGTGTGAAAATTTTAGCAAAAGTTAAACTGTAGCTTTCAATTTGAATTCTAGCTAGGTAATAGGAACCAGAACAGCTTTGACTTCCAATACTGAGGAATCATCTTGCAGGTCCTGGAAAACTGTTTGATTCTTTTGTTTGGCCAGCAGCAATGGTTCAATTTGATCAACCATTAGCACTGTGTTGGCATTCAAAAATGGAGAAGGAAGGCCTAGTTGCACTAGATCTTCAATATGCTGCCTCATCTCACTAATGCCTTCCTTCATGACTTCGAGAAGTTCTTTGCAACTGTTGGCTGTGGCAGTACAATTGAGCACCTCATTGACTCATTTCATAGCAACCATTCTATCAGTGATCCCCGTGGCTGCCAGTGTTGCATCTGTTACATCGTAGAGCTTCTATAACAAGGTTTGGGAGTCTATGACTCTGTCAGAGACTGTAGCTAGAGTGTTCTTCACTAAATCTTCCACCTTCTCACACAATTGTTGCACATTGAGTAGGAAGGTGAGAGATGGCCTGAGTTGAATCATCTCTGAGGAGATTCTTTTTCACATTGATTCGTATAGCTCCTTTACCAATTTTATCACTCTGACACCTTGTGGCCTATTAGCTAGCTTTGTTGTTATTTGTGCCACTTTTTGCTACTCCACTTAGAACTGGTCTTGAAAAGCTACAACCTTATTTTGTTCATCCAATAGCTTCTGCTACAATTGAGTAACTTACAGTTGATGTCCTTCAAGTCTTCCCTGCAATGCTACTTTTTCTCACCTAAGGGTCATCGTTGCATCTTTTACATGTGTAAGCTCTACTTTTAATGAATCATTATGGGCCTGGACTACCCAGTGAGTCTGAAGGGAAACAGTATCTTGCAACTATTTATTCATACTTGTTATTTCATTATCTTTCTTATTTATTTCTTCAGCCAAATTGCTATAGTTTGTCTTTTCTTTGGCCAAATTAGCCTCCATCTTCTATAGTCTTCTTGATGTTCTCAAATAATATTTCATGACTGTAGAAGTGGATTCTGTCAAGAGCTCAACTTTGTCCTGGGGCTTGAATAGGGACATATCAATGGCCACTGCATTCATTATATAGTCCTCCAGCTGCATCTGCTCGCTCGGCTTGACAATGTTGGGTAACAAATGGGTCACCATTAGTTGCTGCTGAATAAGGTCAAATTGTGATCACAGGTGTGGGACAGCCAATGCTTTATTCTCTTTAGCTCTCTTTTTCTCCAACCGGGCTTCTCTTGCCTTCTTAGCAGCATTGACTTGTGTCTAGAAGGTGGAAGGGGATGCAATGTGTCCTCCTACAAAAGGATATCCTTGTGGCAGACCATATTGAATAGCCAGTGGTTGGCTACGAGCAAGCTAAAGAGGCATCTTTTTGGGAACAAAGGGGGAGAAATGGGGTAACATTAGGGCTTGAGGCATCAAATATGAGGTGAATTTTGAAATGGGGATGGCAGCAGTGGCAGGAGGTGATATTTGGCTAGGTGGAGGCATCACGTCGACCATGGAAAGAATAGACTGAGAGGGAGGAGGAGAAGTAATACTTACCTAAGGGGGAATTACAGTGCTCTATAATTGGTGTTGTGAAGGTTCCTCTTCCTCCGCTAAATCAAATTAGAACTACACCCTCTTTCTCTTCCTAGGTGTCTCTACCTCTGGCTGTGTCTGCTTCCCTTCCACATCTACTATTGCCAGTGGTGCTTGTGGAGAATTGGGGACTTCAATAATTTCTGATGATGGGGAGGCCTTTGGTGGTGAAGACACCATACTCCTTTGTTTTTCCATGGTGCTAAGAGGTTGGGGCCAGGTTGATGTAGTGACTGCAGCTGCAGCTTGCTCTAAGGCCTATGGTTATTAGCTTGGTCCCGCTCTAGCTTCCTGCCCTGTACTGAGTGCCAGTGGTTTTCTTGTTTCTAAGCTAGATGTAGGGGAGAGATGGCACTCATCCTAGAGTTCTTCCCATCTTTCATCTAAATCCATGCTTCTGAAAGTGTGGGTGGTTTGAGAAATTTCTTGCCTATATTTCCAATAGGCTTCAATCTTCTCCACATCCCAATCTTTGTTCTTCAATGTCCTTCTCAAACCAGAAGTCATCCTGACTTTGGGATCATAAGCCCTCTGCTTATCATAGAAGGTTTCCCATGGCCTATTCTGTAGTAGGGGCAAATCTATCAATTCAACGTAAATACCAAGAGCATCCTCTATAGGGTTTTTTTTGGTCTCCCAAAAAGGGCAGCCTTCATGTGCAATCCTAGCCCCAATCCTATTGGTCCTTACCCAAGAAGCTATGAAACCACTTGGGTCGTAAACCCATTTATCTTCAACTAGTAGGAAACTTAAGAAGGCCAGATTTTGCAGCAGTACCGTCTCAGCATCTCTGGCTTCTAGGCTTATGATGCCTGCCATCCATGGGAGATTGTACATTTTTCTCTTCTTCTTCCCAGATCCATACTCGTTGTCGACTACTGACACCTGCCTAGTGACTTCTAAGAATGCTAATTTAAGAGTTAAAGTATTTGGTAGCAACACTGGTTCCCCACAAAATCCATGAACCCTTATGATCGTGTGGTGGGACCCAAAATAGAAGTCACACAAGATTAGACAACTAACCAGGAGGTTCGAAACACTTGGAAATAACCTATTTATGATAGGTTCAAGGCTAAGGCAACACAAATTGGGGGTAAAAAATAGTTCCCAAAAATCATAGAGGTCACTAGTTCTTGATAAATGTGTGTCCATGCGGACACAAGAATGGTCCTTTGGGGGTCAAAACCTAGGTCATATAGGTTCAGATGTATATGTTGGGTGAAAAGGTTAGGGTTCTGATATAGTATGAGATGGAACAAATAAGAGGAATACTTGAACACCCCTTTTGATTTGAATTAGGTCAATTATTCCACTATTGAAAAGGTAATGTGCTCTGAGAAGTCAAGTTGATACTCCTGCGTCTTGTCGACTGTCTTCAACCTAAAAAGGATGGCCATTTGTTCTGCATATACCACCATGTCATCCTTCATGCCAAAGATGAGAGCCATCATTGACATCACATCTTGGCTAGCTGGTGTGAATTGAGCTCTTAGTGTAGGAAGCATGGGTACCATAGTATCACCATTGACCATTTGTAATTTAGACCTCAAGAACCTTGTCTGAGTGTTGACATTTGCCCACATTCTTTGCATCTTATCAATAGTGGGAATGTAGCGGTATTGTCATAATGTAGGGCTAGCATGTCCCTGATAGCTTGTGGGGTGATCTGCACCATGAAGGGACCCTGTTGAATGGTGCAAGATGGTGCATAGAGCAATTATATGCATAATTCAATTAAGTCAGGGCATGGATGCATGGCTGGGATAATGAACTGAGTCATTTGTGAGTTCCACATCCTCATTCTGAATGTCTCGTATTGCCTTGCTCTGGCTCTTTGAAGATACCTTTAGTGTGCCCCTTCTCTAAGACTCTTACTACTGGCTTTTTGCAAGATGGGGTCCATGATTCCATCTGCATAATCCTTTAATTTTGATGGGTCACTAGCTTGACCAACTCCTGAGATTTTGGCCCTCAGATAGGCTCTCGATGGTTGCACAGGAGCTGAAGCATATGATTTACTAACAAGTAACCTATCAAGAGATCCAGACATCCCAGCTCCTTGTTGTGAAGATGATGCTCCCGCCATCTCTATATCTTTTCTATAATACTGGGTATGAGCCTTACACAAGACAAAAACACTCTCGCTAAAGCAAATTTTACTAGGCGCTAACAAATCACAAGGAGCAGGATATTTTTGCAAGTGCAGGAATGCTTTGAGAATTTTTAAACTTTAAATCTTTCTAAGAGATATTTATGGACCTATCAAGTCTCAAATAGCATTAAATTTAGATGACCATTGGTAGATTCTACTCAATCTTTGGGAAACAGTGAGGTGGACACACTATGCAAGTTACGGTGCAAGGTACTTTAGAGATTTTGAAAGATTTGGGAAGCATTCAATGCATAAAAAATTTGAAGAATTTAAAAGCTTTCTAAGCTGCCAACTCTATGTTTAAAACACTTATTTAAAATGAAAGAAAGAAAGCAACAATAGAAAACAAAAACAATGCAGGAAAGGGAAACTACCTAACTACATTAATTAAGCATCTTTATCTCCCTCTGAGATCAAAAACAAAATTTCTAATGTCTCCTTCATGACTATCCAGCTTATGTTGCCATACAAGTGATTGAAATAGGTATATCTTTAGTGAAGTGTCTTATGTGTAGGCCACATGCTTTCGACATCTGTAAGCTCTTCTTGTTCTTGAAAGCCCATCAAATATTGGTTCTTCATGATGTCGTGTCTCATCAAGAAATTGATGGCTGTTGGTTCTCCACTCTATGTCTTTTGATAGCCATCATCTTTTAGCTTATCTCCTTCTACCTCATTTTTGGGTTCCATTACATCATCATGCTCCTTGATGACTTCAACCTCTTGAAAGGATAAATCTGAAAGCTGGCATCCCCTCTACATACTTAGTTGAGTCTCAATGTTGTCTTCTCCACATTTGGCCAGTTCATGGCCTTCTTGAAGGATAGTGTAACCTGTCCCAATGACTTGATCAAGGAAGTATCCATGCTCCTCCATATCTTCTTGCAAATTGAGAAAAAAGTTAGAAATGATCTCTTCCTCATTAGAGGTTAAGGCAAAAGCTTGTGACTTGTCCTCTATTTCATCAAAGTGTGTACCTATGGGGATTTCCTCCTCATTTGTACTCATGAAATCTTCTTGACTAGCCATGAATTGAGCATATTCTTCCTCCTTCTTTCTACTCCATGATTTCATTGTTTGATTCTAACCCATGACCTTGTGACCAAAACTTTTCCCTTGGGAAGAGGTATCAATTTTATCTTCTTCAAGATCCCTAGCTGGTTCATGATTTTCCCTCTTCTAACTTAGAATTTGGACATCATGTTGAGAGATCTGAGGATTGGTAGAAGAGGTATTTTTTGGCATAGGCTCTTCTCTAAGGTCTGAAATCTCTCTCTCTTTCTCTAAGCAATCTCATCTTTGCCTCTAATTCCTCAACTTGCTTAGCTAGATTTTCTTGAAAGAGTCTTTCCTAGAGCTCATAGGAATCATCATAGAAGTGGGGAATGCATGAAGGCTATGATGAAAAACTAGAAGCTTCTTGAAGAAGGGTAGGAGGGACTTGAGGGGGAAGTGAGGCTATAGATTCCTCTTCCCTTGTTGCTAGCATAGACTTGACATTATTGAGGAAATGATCTTGACAGGTTTGACTTGGCTCATGAATAGGGGTTGTGTATATCTTATATGAAACTTGTAGTAGTAAATGTGCAAGTTGATAGACTTGGTAAGGCTATCTCTCATGAATGCTCATATTCTCTTCTAAAAATTCAATCAAGCCACACACATCCAACATCTCATATGTAAGCCTTTGCCAATTTGCTCTTTTAATGGGATCCCATTCACTCTTAATCAGATCTACTGCATTTCTTAGTTGATGGATGACATGATTAGGAATTTTTTGGCCGCATCCCCTTCTATTTTCAAGCTCCAATATATATGTTTTATATCCCAATAATGCTTTTTTGAAGATGGAAATGAGATTAGGTTAACCATGGGATGTGACATATTGGGGAGACTGGGCATAAGACTAGTATAGCTCATGACAGGGCTGAGGCTGGTCATATCAAACTTGTGAAGGGCAAAACTCATGACCATATGCATCCTTATTTCTTGATGTGATTCCATGAGAAACTTGATCTTGATTTAAAGTATATGAAGGAGAATAAGGCTCATAGCTATGAGTAACAAAATTCTACATACCAAATGGTGATTTCTTGATACTACCAGGACTGCTTAATTAGCTGATTCAACTTAGAGTCACCGCTAGTGTTGATAAAATAAAACCTTCAAAGGCTGGTTGGCCGAAGAACACACCAAAATTATTCAACTCTTTGAAAGATTCATGCCACCAGGCATGCCAAAAACTATTGATGCTTAAAATTGTGCTTGATTCTAATCAACAACAATGGGAAGTTTCAAGCTATGGGACATTGTGGCTTGAAACAACCTCCAGATTTTAGAGAAGCTGGTCTCTTCTTTATATCAAGTGTGGGGGGAAAAAGCATAGAAAATTAAAATAGAAATGCAAATGTAGGAAATGAAACCTAACTATGGTGATGCACCTGAGTGTAATTTTGATCCTAATCTTGAGCACAATGAGACTATATGTAGGATTCATTTACATTTAAGAGCAGACAAGTGCATGATCAATGTAAAAGATTAAAATAATAGAAATAGAGGCTCACAATAGAGACTTCTTTTGCTGAGATATGAAAATGTCAATAAAGGCATAGGGTTCAATCTTCTTATAAGAATCTTCCAATCATATAAGAGGCACAGAAATAGGTACAGTTATGTAAACCTTTCAATTCAAGAAAATGAGACAAAAGCAAATGACATTCCTAATCCCAACTCTAGAAAATCTACAGTCTAGACTACTTTTGCAAATGACACAGATAATATCAATAACGCCATAGAGTTCAATCCTCTTAATTCATTTAGTCACATAAAAAGCACGAAAACATGCACAGTTACATCAACTTTACAACTCAAGAAAATGAGACAAAAGAAAATGATATTACTAAGCCACCAACTCCAGATAGTCTAAAAAACTATAGAAAAGTCTCCCTTTTACAATACTTCCTCATTAAAAAATGGCTCATCTTATTTTATAGCCTCAGATGTCTCCTTTCATCATCACCTTTCTCATGCAATTATACTCCACCCTTAACTCATAGGGGACAAACAGAAGGCACTTTCAATTCCTTAGATGTATCTTGGTCTTATCAAGAAGGGCCATGCTAGGGCATGGTAGCTGCCCTGACTGTGGCATGTCGATTCATGACTAGTACCTCCTTTTGCACCTAAATTTATTCATTCCATGACCTGCTTAGCTGCTCAAATGTCTATTCTACCTCCACTTATAGGGGACAAACACATGGCCCTTTTACTATTTTCAAGCTCCAAAAAATCTACCCAATGAATTATTCCATCTACCAGAAATAACTTCCACTGAGTTTCCCTCCATCTTGCTTTGAGGCAACAAATACATGGAACACTCTGTTCTATTGAAACAGAAGAGGACACTTAGTCGATCCCCTAAAAATCTTCTTATTACTTAGAAAGCACTAGAGAATGACACTTGGTGCTTTTTGCCTAATTTATTGAAGACACGCGGCTCTCTCCGCTTCTCTTTAGCTATGCTGTAGAATTATTCAAGGCACATATTAGGCTCCTATGGATGGTGACACTTGGCAGCTTCCACAGACCTTTGAAATAACACCCAAGACACACCACGATCTTTATTTGGCAATGAAAGTTGAATATGATCTCTCAGAAGTTGACACGTGGAAGCCTCCACTGTTCTTGGAAAGATATGTGGCATCTTCCGCTTCTCCCAAGGATGGAGTAAAAAGGGGCTTAGAGAGTGACACTTGGCGACCTCCACTACTTTTTGACACTTAAACAAAATTAAAATAATGCCCTTCTACCCTTTAAATAGATACTTGACCCCTTTGGCCTTTGGGGACACTCCCTTGAACTGCCCGATGAACCAAAATGGTGCAATGGTTCAACAGTTTAACACTGCACACCATTTACATGTTAATCGAGGTATTGAACCCAAAAAATGTTAAACCAAAGCATTGAACCCAGGTGTTGAACTGACTATCTCTCAGATTCAGACACGTGGTGGCCTCTACTTTCTTCTAAAAAAGTAGTCCAGGGCCTTCCGCTTACTGTCACCTGGCGCTTTCTGCTTGATCTTGATGCTAAGCTCATTGAAACATTTTCACCAAAAAATAGATGAAATGTGGGTGCCAACATGAGATGTGGATGCTGACACGTGGTACATTTTGCTTAGCTTCTATTGGATATGTGGTACATTCTGTGGCCCTTTTGAAAGTTGTGAAAAGTGTCTCAGACAATGCCAGTTGGCTAGCTTCGTGTTTCAAAAAGTGACACTTGGTAGCTTCCACTCAATTTCAACACTTAGGAAAAAAATGAAGAATAAAAAAAAAGGGGAAAGAGAACCCATGCTCAGACTATGCCACTTGGCAGCCTCCGCTGCACTATGACACTTAGATGGAAAAAACCCACACTCTGCTCCAAAACTCTGCCACCTATGACCAAGGTATGCGAGAACAAAAACTGCAGTGCACGACTAAAAATTTGAATGCAATGTAGAGTAAAAAATTTACTCTACATTGCATTACTTAGCTTCCCTCATAGGTATTCAATTAATTAGAAATCTAGGCTACCAAGCTTTTAGGTTTTCAATAGACTAGCAAAACTACATGGTCACCCTTATAATATTTCAACCAACCTATCCCTATGGGTTTTTATGGTTCTACCAAACAAAAATATGACAAGAAAAATTTCAAAATTCCCCACTACAAAAAAACTTGGCTAGATGGAAGAGGCATTGTTAGAGGAATAAATGTAGTTGGTGGTTTCAAAGTGGATTAAGCTTTTTGTGAAGAACTATAAGCTTCAATCGTCATCTAGTGTAGCTAATATTATAGTTTACTAGGAGGAATAATGTAAGGGACATCAATTAATATAATGACAATAATATCAAACTCAGCCATGTTCATTTTATAATTCTCCCAGTCAATCAAATACTCATGAATGCTATGTAGAGGTGCTTGCAATGGAATCTGAGAGTATAATTGTTGAGAAATAGCACTTCCACAATAGAAAGGAGAGAAAATTTAGTAGTAGTCATTTGGCAGAAGATATTCACATGTAGATAGGTGAGCTTCTCAACATGGCATTGTGCTTAGATCCCAAAAAAGTTATTGTGCAACATTTGAGTCTCCTAAGTCTATAATTGTTACATAAAGGAGTCTCTAGATTGCATGAATGCTTGAAATTCAAAATTAAACCTAGCAAAAGTGACAAAGGGATCAATAATTATGGCCTTGTAATAAATCATAGTGTTAAACTTAGGGATCACACCATTCCAAACTCCATCCACTTGTGATTTCTAGTCTATCAATTGATGGGCCATAGACATGGCTTTACCAATTATAGTGGTGATTTCAGCTTGATAAAGCTATAAGATATTTTATAACTCATTTGACTCTTCTTTCATAGACTAACCTTGCAATTTAATATGTTTAACCTATTAGATGCTCACCAAATCTTGCATAAGTTGGGCCACTAATTTTGAAAGTTTCATTTGATCCATTATAAAACTAAGGCCCACAACTTGGGAGTAAAGGGTAGGGTAGGAATATTCAATCAAATTAACAGTATTGTTGAGGACACTCCATAGGTTAGAGTTATCTTATTGCAATTGGGACACCTTATTTTATAAAAAAATAACAATCTACAAGATAGACTCCTGAAAAGTGGAAACACCCTCCAATTATTTATCCAAGGGAATCTTAGAAGCAACTAGAGATGCTTTAGTGGTGGTTGGGGACATGATGGAGACAATAGTGGAGTTATGACAGGAAGGTGTTGTAATGGAGTAAGGGGAATGAAAACATGGTATGATAAAAGGATGCAAAAGGAACATCCATGAAGGCTAAGTGATGGAACCCATATGTCATAATGGGATTGAGTTTTAGTGAGGCCTAACCTTGAGTTAAGAGGGATTGAGAATCATAAGAGGTAGGAGGTGGAGTCCCAGATAACAGTTGTGAAAGAGTGGTCTATGCATCCTCAACCTACATTAGAGGAGTGGTGTGATCCTTAGGCAATATGGGTACAATAGTAGTCTCTATAGTTGTCAGTGGAGGGTGAGGAGTGAGAGGTGTAGATCATATGTTCACTACATCCCCATATTTCATGACATCTTAGGTATATTTAATGAGAGAATTTTCCTATGTCAATGCTACCTCTATCACAAACTTGTACTCAGCCCCATTCTTAGTATGCTTCTTTACTATCTTAGTAACAATGTTTTTATTGCACACTTCCTAAGCCTCAATGATCTTCTTTTTCTATGACTCAGTGTATGTAATATACATGGATTGAATGGGATATCCATTGGCATATAAAAATTTTATGTAATTGGTTGTGGAATTTCCTCCATAGTCACTAGCTTTTGTAATTCAACAATGATTTAAAGCTCTATGGATTGTAAGAGCACCTTGATATGTTATGTTCATTATGCCTCCAAAGCCTTTTGCTTTGTCATTTCTTTTTATTATTTCTTCTCTTCCTTTCTTCTTTTGAATTTGGTATGTCATTAAGCTTCTTCTTATGTAACTTATTTTTTCTCTTATGTTTGTGCATCCAACACCACCTCTTTAGTATCGGTGAGGGGTTTATCTAATTGTGATGAAGAATAACTCACAATGGAACTACACACCATTTCCTATAACACACGACCCTTTTAGAGACCAAATCTAGGTGAGTCCTCAAGAAGTGATGGTGTAGTCCCTCATAAAGATATAAGAGATGTTATGGACTATTGGATTATAGGTGTAATTTCCTACTCTTTCTCATTGGTATTAGGTTTATATCTTCGTAGCATGTGATTCCTAAATTGGAGTGATATTGGTGGAATCTCATCAAGATGATTAATTGAATGGATCTAAGAGGACTTATTGAATCTGCCTTCTCTAATAATTTTTGCTTGTAACCATTGAAGTTTGGCTTCCTTGCTCATAGTATAAATAATAATAGACTACAAATAAGGTGGGAATTCTACCCATAAATTTTGGGGAACTTGTCTACAAATTTGCACTGTATACACTACTTTCCAAAAGAAATATTATTTTTCTTATTCCTTCTCATTTAGATCACCAGCCATGTCTACTAGAATATCCTGAAAGACCTCTTATTCATCCATTTTAATGTTCTATATTAACATTTTGTAGCAATCCAAGTCACATGTAGGTCATCTAACCATGTCTTCTTATTATGATTCTTCCTTCATGGAGAAGAAGGTTATTGATGTCATTTAGTATGTTGAATGTAGGTAGCCAAATTAGGTGCTCCACATCGGTTTTGTGGAACCTATGTGGTTGTAAAATTTCCAAATTTTTCACATCTAGGGATACCTTAGGGACAAATAATATTTATTCAATACATTTGAGAGAAGGATATGCCTCATGTTCTAAAAATTTTACTTGGCATATGTTTGCACCAGCCTTAATGTCTTCTAATTGTGTATTGGAGAAATTTTTTATGAATTATGGTTATAAAGATGTGGCCATCTTGAATATCATTGCATTGTGGCTAATCTAGGTGGAATATGAGTACATAGTGGTGCTATTAACTTGGAGATATGATCACCAAATTTATTTAAAATAAATAAGCATGAAATGATGATTCAATTAGAAAGAGGGGCTATATATAGGTATGCATGCACCCATTGCTATCCTTTAGATTTAAATGCACCAAATTGTCTCAGGATCTTCTTTTGAAAATCATTAATAACTAAATCTTTGAATTAAATAATTGGCATGTTTTTTGGTGATGTAGCATAGTTTTGCACTAGTTAGGTGGAATGATGTGACCTATAAAATCTTTGAATTGATTATTCATTTTTCTTGATATGGATCAGTATGATGATTTGGGATCTATATCACCTATTTCATATGCATGGTTATTAACACCTATCACTTAACTATTGGTCATCATCAAGATCTCTATCATACATAGTTTTCTTGGACTTAATTATCTTTCCTTGCCACCCATTTTAACCTTGGTATAGATTTTTTCCTCCTAATTATGCAAAATTCCTCCTACTTTTGGGTTACAGGTGCTAATTTATTCACACATAATAATTAATTATACACACAACATAACAAAAACCAAACCCAATCCACACATCATGATTGAAAATGAATCCTATACTAAACTAGTGTGAATGAGCACCTGTCCTATCTTGGTTACACAACTTACTAACTGTAGGGTTTGAGCCTACTTCCATTCACCTCTCTAGGAAAAATAGTACCTTTTAAACCCATTATGACCATCATTCCTAGCTGTAGTAATTCATGAATAATATACGGTCCCTTTGAATAGATGTTTAATTTTCCTAGAAAGGCTTAAAATCAGCTATCATACAACATGACAAGATGATCTATCAAAAATTATTTAGTGTGTATATTATTATCATGCCAAGATTTTTGTCTATGATTATTTACCTCTTATTCCCATGCTAATCTATGATGTTATTCATCCATTATGTTTAGGTATATTATACTACTCATTAAATATTTTTGATCTCCCATCTATATAATGATTGTGATTCACAGGCTGGGTACAACATACTCTAAAGGCATTACTGCTTCTAGACCATAGACCAATTGAAAGGGGGTAAACCTTAAGGCACATTTTTAATGTGTGAAATATTCCCATGAAACTATAGGAAGTATATCCTCCCAATCATCTCGTTGAACATCACATACTTTTGTAAGCATCTCACCTAATACTTTGTTTACAGCCTCCACTTAACCATTCACCTAAGGGTGGTAAGTTGTAATTTTATGGTGTGATATGATAAATTCATCATTAAGTGTCTTTATGTTTTTATTCAAAAATTTCATACATATTCACTTACTAACTTGATTGGACACCCAAACCTGGTGATTATGCTCTCATACAAGAAAGAACTTCATTGTATCTTTTGCAATGTAGCTAGTTATCATATCAGCTTCAACCCACTTAGTAAAATAGTAAATGATAATGATTATGTAACATTCATGACTACATTTTTTGGGTGGATTTATAGACCTAAAAAACTCAATCCCCCATTGTTTAAAGGGTTACTATGCAAGCATTATCTAGAGTGACATTTCATCCCACTGGTTTGGCTTTCCCATCCTTTGATAAACATCACACTACTGTGTGATTTGGTGTGCATCCTAAAATAAATAGGCCACCATAGGCCACTTTGAAAAACTTTTATTAAAGTAGCATCTCCAATGAAGTGACCTCTAATGATGCTTTGGTGTGATTCTTCAAGTACTTGAGTTTGTTCATGCTCCATTGCTACTTTGCATAGTAATTCATCCTTTCCTAAATAGTAAAGGAATCCTTTGATGATATTAAAAGGAAAGGCCTTAGTAATAACTACATCTTTTCTCACTCTATGTAGTGTTCCTAAAATTTCCCCTATTCTAAAAATTGTGTGATCTCTTCCAATTATTTAGGAATTTCAAACACCTAGAATAAGTGTGTATCAGGTGATTCATCAATAATTTCTTCTAGTTCTTCACCATTTTGGAGTTGACTCAAATGATCTAGTCCCACATTCTCTTGACTAGATTTGAAATTAATACAAAACTAAAACTCTTGAAAAATCATTAACCATCAAGATATATGACCTTCCAACAAAGTTGTATTCACCAGGTAATGTAGGGCTTGATGATTGGTGAAAAACTCAAATGGTGTAGCTAACAAGTCATGGCAAAAATTTTATAGTGTGAATATTATCGTAAGGGCTTCACACTCAATGGTAGTTTAGTTCTTTTCAAATGCAGACATATCTCAAATGGAAAAATGAATGGGGTGATCTAAGCCACCTTCTCCTAGTTTCACTAATACATCACCAATAATGACCCTCGATGTATCCACATATACGTGGAAGGACTTACTCCAATTTTAAAAAATCAATATTGTTTTAGTTACCAACCTCTACTTTAAATAGATGAATGTTGCATGGCATTCATCTATCCAGATAAACCATGTATCCTTCCTTATAAACTTTTATAAAGGGACAAATATTGTAGCATGCCCCTTAATAAACTTTCTATAATAGCCTATATATCAAAGGAAGGATCACACCTCTATCACACTTGTGGGTGGTGGCATTCCCACAATTATTGTGATCTTGGATAGATCTACCAAGATACCTTTGATACAAACTACATGACCTAACAAAACCCAAAAGGGTGTAAAAAACAAGTATTTTTTTAAGTTGAGCACTATCTGCAGTGCTCTACATCTTTCTAACATCAATCTTAGTTTAGACAAATGATTTTGAAATAATGAAAATATTGTCCAATCATACAAATAGACTTTTAATAAATCATGGATGAAATCCTTAAATGCAGATATAATAGCCCTTGAGAAAATTATAGGTGAATTTTTTAGTCCAAATAATATTGCCTTATATGCAAAAGAACCCCATTATGTTGTAAAGGTCATCTTGGCTCTATTTTCTTCTACGATTGGAATCTAATGGTACCCACTGAAACCATCAGTAAAGGAATACACCTCATGGCCTATGACCACTTCCAAAACTTCATCAATAAATGGGATAGGGAAAGGGTCATCAACACAAGCCTCATTTAAAAGATGATAGTCACCATATACTCTTATCTCACTAGTATTCTTTAGCTAAACCACTATAGGACTCACCTAGTCAGATTTATCCATATGAAAGATAATTCTAGCCTCCTACATGTGATCTAGTTCAACCTTGACCTTTAGCTTCATATTTGGGTTCAAATGGTATGGTCTTTTCTTAATTGATCAAGTACACTCCTTTAGTTAAATGTGCATCTCCCCTAGATATGGGTCCACACCCTTGAATTCAGTGAACTTGGTCAAGAAGACATCTTGATAATCTAAAAAAAATTGTAGTACTTTGGATATATCTTTTTGTAACCAATAATCACCAACATGTGCCAATTTTAGAATGGCCTCAGTTCTAATGTTCTCAATGTGATCCTTTAAAGGTTCATGGTAAATATTACATTTTTCCTTAGGATTGGAATCTATAGTAGTCATTTGACTTCCCATTTTAGAATGTTAAGATCTGTAACCTTTCTTCTTTAAATGATTCTATGACTGGACCTAGAAGTGTCTCAACTTCTCATTCTAGTCAAAATAATATTTTGAGAGATAGATAATCCTCCTCAATTGAATCTATTATCCTCTCATCTTCATCTTGTATTTTATGACATGGTTGAACAAATATCTATTCTTTGTCATTCTCTAATTTATAGGCTTATAGATTTTTTTTCAAATTGTAGGCTACATCATGGTAGGATGATGAATCCGTTAGTCCATCTAAGTCTTCAATCTTCCATTGACATAGAAAAACCTTTATATTTTATAATTGTTTATGTTTCATAGGGTTATCATCTTTGAAAATAAAGGTTTTAATGAAATCTCCTTAAACCTATGCCTAATGTCCTGTCTTCTTTCTATGCTCTTAGTGTATATACTAAGCAGTAGGAAGGGTACCTAGAGTATAGTAGAATATATGCACCCAATACTTTGGGGTGACAACCTCTGGACTAGACCTTAATGCATTGGTAAATATGAAGCTCAGGGAAATCTCATTTATGAAATATTGGTCAATCTTTCATGAGTCCTAGTAATTGGAACCAAGTTAAAATGATTTCACAAGATTCATCACATTGCATCTACACCTCCTTGTGTACATACCACCAATACACAAAAATCCCCTTCAATGCATGTGTGAGAGAACTAACTCTCTGGTTGATGTCAGGCACATATTTTTGGAATCAAAAATTAAGCTGGCCATTATCCTCGATGGAAAAATAGTGTGGTAGTTGGTGTTTTGTTTCAAAAACTATGTGCAGAGGTCATACCTTATGGTCACCCCTCATACAATTAAAAATGTGAGTGTCATAATATACACTTACCAAATAATCCCTATCCCAAGATAGAATACCTTATTTCATTGGTTCTATGTAATCTTCATCTATTTGACCAACATGATATAAAAAATCTATGTATGACTAATTTGGTGACCTTATGGACATGAAACGTACATCATTTTCCAATAATATTGAAATATCCACATGTGGTATCAGAGGCTTGAGAAGTAACTCCTCTAAATTTAATGGTACCTTAGGCTAGCTTGTGCAATTATAAAGGAAGTCACATTCAGTGGATCACAAGGCCTACCATTTGTCTTCAACATTCACCTTCATCCATCTATTCTCGTTGCAAACATAAGGAGAATTTGTCTCTCTGTGGATATATATGGATTTTTTTCATCCTTATTTAAAGGAGTCACTATAATATTATCTCCCAAATGATATTCTAACTGGTTTCTTATTGTATTGATGATCATTCGACCATTATAGTCCCATTTTTTTCCAATGACCATAAGATAGTACATCTCATCCATATTCATATTTTTGACTTTAAAGTCACCATGCAAGCTCAGTTCTATGACTTTGATCTCCACATCCTCTAATTGACCAATTATTTCAATTCACCCATAATTCACAAGACTTAGTGTAACTGGGTTGTAACTTAATGCAAGTTTACCAATAATGACCCATGTTGACTAAGGGATATATTGATAGTTTTGGGTACCTCATACTCTACTATTTTAATATCCATTCTTGAATTAACATCCCATGGTGTTTTTTTTGTTTTGACATACCATATCATCTTATTTGCTCATTATTGGCCCTTTTGTGCACACTCTAGCAGATTATGGAGCAAATTAGTGATGTTTTGTGAGATGTCATCATTTCATAGTGTATTAAGGAGCTTCATCAAGTCCATCAAGGTAGTGACAACACCATATTTTATAATGATGTGCACTATTTACCTATACATTTTCATATTTATGGCTAGAATAGTAACTTCAGTGGTCTCTTATTGTTGAATCATTTTCAAAATTTGTGTTTCCTAGTGCACTAACCCTTTCTTCCTAATGGGTTCCAAATACTTGTCTAGATGTGCTTTCCTAATCCTATGGTTTTGTGGTAATTCTAAATGTGGTAATCCCTAATTTTCATGTTATTGATAAGTGACAACTTATAATAATGCATCCTCTTAGGGCTATGCGGTTACCATATTTACATTTCTTATAGCCTTGTCCTCACACTAATTTGTCAACACCACACAATCCTCTATATCATGTTGTTTTGAAACCCCAAAATAGGCATAGTAGGATTGAATTTGTAGATTCATAAGGAAAATATTTTATACACGGTTGAATTCTCCATATAAATATCATTGAATTTGGGGTCATGGTTCATTTCCTCTACCTCCTTGCGGTCCTCCCCGGTAACCTCCTATCATTCCTCCAGGGTATCCTCCTCAATTTGGTTGGAAACCCTAATTAATAAATTATTATGGTCCATAGTTCATAGAATTAGCTTATAGATTCCATCCTTAAAATTTTTGGTTGCCCCCATATCTACCATATTGAGCCTAAGTTGGTTACGATGCCCAGTTAGACTATGTTGGCTATGGAATCATAAGTTTCTATGAATTCTAATTCTTCATATGGGTTATCTATTTTTGAACAAGTGGATTCCAACTAGGTATGTCTTTAGATTGGTAAGCTAGTACTATCAGTGCCCAAGGTGTAGCAACTAGATTAGTGCCAGACTTGTTCACTTCAAGTGTGATGATAGCCTACATTATTTTATTTTATTTCTACACAACTGCCATAAATATGTTTTTAGAGATGTCTTATCTCATTTCTTATAGTTCTTGGTAGTTCTTCTCATCATGGTTATGAGTTTTACATAAGTTGAAATAAAAACTATGCAGGTTCCTTACATACTATTATAGTAGATGCCATTGAGATGTTGCATGTCCTAATACATGATAGATATCATATAACTCAATTTTTATTCTTGGGCACTCATTCCTATGGTGCCCTTCTTTGTTTTACTCCATACACAAATGATCTGATCTAGGTATCTGCATTATTTTTTGTTGTTGTTTTAATATTTTTATGAGGAGTTATAAGGTGTTCTTTTCCATAAACTAGGATCCAAATCTCCCCCATAATATTTAATTTGTTCCACTTGGATTTTTGATTGTTCTAGATTTTGATTTATTAGTGAACTATGTTTTCACATTAGAAAACCTTATCCTTGGTCATAGTACCTATAAAAACCAAGCCTCCTTGTATTTTTTTGCCATAATAAACTTGAATTTGTTCATTACATCTAAAAATCTATGATCATATTCTAAGACAATCTCTTTAACTCCTTGGCTAATTTCCTTGAGATCTTATATGGTCTGACTAGATCATTTTTGGACTTTAAATTATATGATCAACATTATTTTTACTTCTTGTAATGTCACTTGGTTAAAACCTTTGTGGAATATAAATTATAATGCTCTACTAGCCAATGCTCCAATTAAATCACACATCATCACCACTTCATTGATGATTCCTTTAGCTTGTCATTTCATAATGTAGGTGAGTATGTATTATTTTAGGTTTGTAGACCCATCATAAAAAACTAGGTGTGTTAGTTCCCCTAATTAAGCTACCATAGTTGGGTTTATTTTAGGTATCATAATTTATTTTATTATAACTAGCATCAGGTATGGTTTTAATTTTGGGGGATTCTATGTAATTTGGGGTTCATCTTGGTCTAGTAATAGTTATGATGTCTCCTTTAGTTCTATGCATGTGGTAGTCATAGAGAAATCTCTATCATCTCTTTCCTCTTCTTCTAAAATTTGAAATTGTGTAATGAAATCCTTGGTCTATGAAAGAATGAAAGGGTTTATCTCCATAGATAAAAAAGGTGTTATGTTCTTCTTTTATTGGGATGAAAAACTCTAGATAACTTCATGATATGTAGTATTTTGTACTTCTAGGGTTTTTCTATGAACTTCTTATAGAATTGGTCCTTACTAAGTGTTATCATCTAAAGTTGTGTATAAATTACTATGATTTTGAAAAAAAATGGGATTGAGGGATGTGTACTCCCTTGGGAAATGATCCTTACCTCCAAATATCTATCTCTTTAAACTTGAACCTATACTATGTTTGTGACTACAAGGTAATCCTTATTTTTCTTTCTAGAATAGCCTTCCTAGAAGCTACAAAATTTTGACCCTTTGTTCTACTTCTATACTACTACCTTCTTCTTTTGTCCATGTTAAATCGTCATCACTTCCTCATTCTCTATCTTCACTTTTCTCGATCTCCTTGTTTTGTCTCTCTTCATCATGCACTTCTCCTTATCATCTCCTTTTATCCAAAGCATCAATGCTAATATTACTCCTCTTATTCATAGATTCTTAAAACACACTCTATTTATTCCATCTCCTCTATTGTCACAACTCTCTTTATAGCTCCAAATTCTTCTTTTGATCATTTTCCTCTTGGTTCTCCATGTTGGACTCAAGTTCAAGTTATGCCTTTTCATCTTTTATTCATTCTCCCTTATGTCACACACCCCCCCATGGCACCCAAAGTGAATATTCCATATGTAAAGGAATTGGTACCATCACTTTATCCACATCCAACATATTAATAAGTGTAGGAATTGATTGCAAGAATTATCCTCTTATCCCTCTCATAAACAGATCCTTTGCCACTTTAAATGTTATATAGCCTTGTAATGTGAAATTTGTGATATACCTGTAAATGGTCGAATCCAACCAATGATATATGACATAAATCTAGGTGGGGTTTAAGGCCTGAAGTTGTTTGATATTCTCCTCAGACCATGTAATGCTAGCAGTCACACAAGATCTAAAACAATGATGTTCAAGATGAGCTAACCAATCAACAAACAATCTAGGTAATTCACACAAAAATGTCTCATAAATTTCACCATAAATATGTTCTTACATAATCTGTTGTTTATAACACCCAATTCTATAAGCTTATTTCTGTGTAAACTCAATGATTTTATGATCTAGCCAATGTTCCATGTCTCTTTGACTAGGTAACTACTTTATCATATCCTCAAATAATGAGTTTTATGCTCACTACACCATTTTTAGTAGAGGTTCTTAGGTTTACCATCAGATGTTAATAATATGGATAACTCCTATGATTGAAGGAAGAGCTTGTGGGAAAGGAAAAATCATTATAAGGTAGTCAACTCTATACTAAGATGCAGAGGTTTACACAATCTTTAGTAATCCTATGAATATCATGAATATCTACTTAGATAGATTCTTAATGGTAATATGCAACTATGAAAGCATAGTCTTCAAACTCACAAAGAAAAGACCTTATAGTTATTCATTAAAATAACAAGATTTATAATTGTTGGAAGTAATTTTTAGAAATCTATAGAGGAAGGCTATCATTGCATAGAATTATTATGCAATAACATCCAACTTCACAACAATCAGATAATAACATGTACAAGACAAAACCTTTTTCATGAGAGATGGTCTTATAACACATGTCAGTACTCAAAAGATATATCTAGCATAGGAAGCATAGATCCATCATATTAATCATCAAGTAATAAATCTACTTACAATTGTTCATAATATAAATCACTCATTACATTTTCACCCCAGATATCCAAGGCTATATTCATTCCTTCAAATGTTTAATAATAAATTTTACTCAAAATTCTCTCATACAATATTACCCCACACTATCCAACCTAGTCTACTACAATCCACATGAATATATAATACTAAAAACTATGTTGTTATAACCACAATGTCTATACTTGGCATCCATGTATGTCAACCTATATTCTATTGCTAAATATTACATGTACATGATCCCAGTTAGAAAATAAAATATCTTCGTGTCAATATTTTAGAATAATCACTAACAAAAAATAAACCATGATCCCCATCCACATGGCATGTTCATATATTTAAGCAGTTAGTGTACACATTTCTTGGCTAATACACACCAATATTATGGTTTTAGATCTCTTAATTTCCTATAACATGATTTTAGATTGCTCTTAGACTCATCACATGAGATTCATCACATATTTTGGTAGCCAATTCATAAAGTTCATCCATAATGGAAAATGTTAAAAGCATGAAGTCAATCTCAACCCTTGGGGCATTCAACTTACCAACCTTAAAACTCAGTATTACATCACTACCATTACTCACATTAGTAGTCAACATTATCTCGAGTTCATCAACATGAATCCTAATTTACATGTCACTCTTTTGGATTTTGATGATGACAAACCAAATAAATTGTTAAAAAATTGTAATACCACTCAATTACCTCCTTATATATCACAATGTGTTCCTCCTTCTCTACTTCAATGAGATAGGACCATTCCTTTGATTGATGATGATACTAAAATTCCTCCTCCATGAAACACTAAGGAATCCACTTACATAAAAGTTTACTTCAATTTTAATGAATATGGGGTAGCTAAACTATTTTAAGAACCTTTATCCATGTCTCTTTGCACTTTCAGTAGCATGGATGTCTCCACTAAAGAAATTTACACTAAAGTTTTCCTACCAACTTCTAATGCACATAACATATCTCCATCTTATGAGGATGCCTACATTATGAATCAAGCTCAATAATGAAACTTGGAAATATTGCATTATCAAAATATTCTTATCACAATGCATGATTTTAACCATGATGTTCATGTGGTTCACATATTCTATGATTTTAATAACACTAAACCATAATGTGAAGGTCGTGTCCCTCCTGTTAATGATACTCCATAATTTTTTTAGTAAATTCTTACTAATCCTATATTTTTTGGTATTGGCTAGCCTGATACCATTCTAATAGTTCATCATAGTCCTAAAACTACCATCCAACTTGATACCATTAAATATATCAATCATATTTCAAATTATATTGGCCAACCCAATATAATCTAACCTTAAGTCATAGACTTCATTGACTAGGTATTATCAAACACTGATATAGTTTCTTTAGAATTGTTAGATGTATAATCACTGAGAGGGGGGTGAATCAGTGAGCCCAAATAATATAGTTTTAATTTTTTATATTTACAAATACTTAATCAGATAACACAAGAATTTATGAAGCATGCATATCATTTAAAATAATGAGCAAGAGAGATAATGCAAGATCAATCACATAACACATGACATACATAGGAAACCCTCTTGAGGAATAAAACCCACTAGAACTTACAATTGGACTATTGTGCTATAGTAACAAGATCTAATTTAGACCCTCTATAACTGATCAAGGAACTACAATCCTTATTTAGTGAGACTTCAATCTCATAAGGTGCTACCACACTTGCCTAGTTGAGCTGAAATAACAATAAAACTTTTTAGAAAGTTTTACCTTGCAAGGAGGTTACAACCACCTTAGATGTTGAGACCACAATATCACCTATGAAACACTTCCACCTCTGAACTAATGTCAACAACACCTAATGATAGACTTAAACATATCTCTCTTCACCTTCAATCACATTCAATCTGCAAGATCAATCTTCTACCAATAGAATTATGACCTACATGTCATAAAAATAGTCATCAAACTAATCTGCTCTTTAACACATCATTAAGGTACTCTACCCCTCATTATCTCTATAAAAACACACACAAGCCTCTCTCCAATTTCTCCTTAGTCTCTTACACACATATCCAGAACTCATCATCTTTGGTTCCACTATTAATAGAACAATCTTGATTAATCATAACCTTGGTCAACCATTAGGCATGTCTTAACCCTTAAGATATCTATCATATGAATATAAGGCTCAATATAATCTAAATAGGTTGTCCTTAGCATCTATGGGTCACCCTTAAGTAGTTACACCTTTTAAACAAGGCACTTGAGCTCTTATAGGTCTCATGGAGACCTATTCACCCTTTAACACTCCCTTAAGCAAAACAAGAACATAGGACCGATTTAAAATACATGGGTCCACTCCTTATGTCCCCTTCAACATCCTCAAATGATCATAGTCAACTTAGCTCACCTTTGAATATGCACAAACAACTCAAACAAAGACCTTATGTTTAGGAACACCATTGTCAAAAACATAATCAACTTCTTAAGCATTGTTCATACTCAATATATGTTGATCACACCTCCAAAATCCACACAGAGCATCCTCATGGAGTATACAACATGTTCTAATAGATAATTCATCATGCAACATCAAAAAAACATTAATACAAGTTTGAATATCCTTCTTGGTTCACTTCCAGAATAAACATGAACACATAGTCAACTTTTAGGCTCAATATATTTGATTGTACTCACAGATATTCAAATTGGGTTCATTAGATGTACCATGGAGTCCTCTACCACTTTTCTTTTTATAACACCAAAAAAATTGTCTTCTATCAAAATATATGGTCTAAAAATAGATCTTTGGTTTTTCTTGTGTTAAATTCAAATATTTGAGTAGCAATGGTCATAGTTAACCTTTGAACACAATGATTGAATCTCATGGACTCTCAGCTCAAGATCAATCATGCACCATCGATCTTGTCTAAGTTTTAACTCATATACCACCAAAGCTAAACATTAAACCTCTATCACTTTGACCTTATCTCATCCCCTCTTGAAAAATTGACTTAATGCAATCCATTGATCTCTGCAGATCAACAAGGTCATTATTGATGAATGCTCACCATTTGATCAATTGTATAAATGCCCGCTCATCATTGGATCTTTATCTTATACTTTTACTTAGACATTAAATGTCATGCACTTGTCCTCATCTCTCTTCCTCCTAACTTCTTGGATCCATGTGCATTATTTATCTTGCTCGAGCTTTAACACTTTTAAAAATGACTATGGGGACCCTATCAATAACCCAGAGTAGCCATTTATGATCCTTAAAAACTTCCTCTATGCTTACCCATAGGATCTTAAATTTGGATTAGATGATCTTCTCTCAAAGGAGAATCCAACCATGTGACTCACTACTCCTATAAATCTCACTCATATTAGATACAACACCATTAAATTTCCTTCTCAAAATTTTTTTTCATGGAGCAAACCATGTCCAAATCTACTGGAGAGACCAACTTTGAGCATCCATAACTGTTGTTGCACTTCAGTGCATGAACTCAAATTTAGAATAAATGATCTATGCTCAAAACTAAAAAAACTCATATGATCAATTTCTCTTGACACATTCACACATGTAAGATATAAAATCATTAAAATTTTCATTTGACTCTTTATGCCACATTATGAAATTGGCTAAGTATGGGAAAACATAGTCAAATTGCCTCAGAGCCAAACTTTGCATATGCATATCTTCTAATGCACTACATGAGATGATCTAGAAATTATTTTAAATAAACTAGGTCCAAAAATGAACAAACCCATATGATCTCATTCACTTAACTCATCTACATGTGCAATAAATTCCATCATCAAACTGCTTACTCGATTCTTTATGGTCATAATGTAAATTTGGCTAAGTATGGGAAAATTATGAAATCTGTCTTAGAAGCAAACTTTGCACCCTCACATCTTTGATTTCACTTCAATGCATGACTTTAAATCTAGCAAAAAATAACTAGGTACTACTATGATCATAACTATATGACCAAATCCCCTTGACTCATTCACACGTGCAAATGGTGATGTCATCAAATTGCCTACTGCGATTTTTTGCCACTTAACCCAAAGTGTCTAGATGAGAACTATGATCAACCAAATGAATTTCAGTCATTCACAATAGATATCAAATTATATATATCATCTTAGGTACTTATTTCACATACTTCAATCACCTACTAATCCCTGAACATCTCTATCCATGTCAACACTTATGATCAACCAACCATACATAAAGCACATAAGAACAAATACCTTGCACACTTTGTCATTGTCACTTAGGCTATCAAAGCACTTCATCTACTCATTAGAGCATCTCCATGACACCAACATGACATCATCATATCAACTCTCCAATAATCTCCCCCTTTATCATTTATGTCAACACCCATCAATATAGCAATATATAGCTCACCAACTCTCTCTTTAAAGCACTCCCACACCAGGAATTTTCTCTCTAACAGGAAATCTTTCCCCCTTTGGCACAATGACAAAGTGGAAAAAATATAATATTGAGGACATAAAAATACTATCAAAGAGGAAATTACCATCTTATAAAGATGATACAAACTCCCCCTTACCTTAAGCCTATCTTTCTTTATCTTGACAAACTTCCTCTTGCTCCATGCAAACACTCTCTTCAATAAAGCACTACAACCAATGAATAAAGAACACATAAAAAACTTATATCTAATATAACTCACCAATAAACATCTGAGAGGGAATCCCCCTAATAACTCTAAGCCATTTCACCTTCTGAGCATCTTTAGATCACTATACACCATGAAGAAATAATACACATGCTAACCAACCTTCTATCTCAAACTACTTTCATGACCACTAACTTTGAAAATGAAATAATAAATATTCACTAAACTCACCTAATAACACATATTGAAATACTCATACATTTCTCCTTTGAAGAAACTGAGCAAAGAGCACTCTTCTTCAAACTAGCCCTGTTTAGCCTCCTTGTAGCCCTTCATGAACCTTGAAGAGACCAAAATTTGTAATAGACATAGCTTCAAGACCTAAAACTCCATATTTAGAGAAATATCATATTCCCCCTCAAGCACACAAATTTTCATCACAATTATCATCTTCTGCAATGTACTTCCTTCACAAACCTACTAGCCAATTAGCCCTCCATATTAAAAAAACTTGAATAAGTAGAGAACCACAAAACTTTATAAATCTATAAATATTTATTTGACCACCCATTTGGCCCATTCAACATATTAAGAAACCTCATATCTCAATTCATAAAGAAAATCAATTTTCAAGCAAAGTCCAAAACCATAGAAACTTAAAGCAAACAGGGTCAACAAAACCTCCTTCTAGTCAACACACATCTCTAAAATTTCTTGCACACCTAGATACACCCATCACACACTTTTGGACCAAAAATTTAGCTTCCATAGATTTAGGAACCCATATATCCTATAACTCATTTCAAGCCTACTTGCCCTTAAAATAAAAATAGAGAAAATCAAGAACAGTAAAAAATAATCAATTGGAACAGACATACCATCAGACCTCAAAAAAACCTAGAGCATACTAAAAATAAATACATATACCTTTCTAAAAATCAAAATATTTCTTGATATTTGCATCAATCTCATTATACCACCTAAAACCACCCAATCTGACTTTGTACTACAGCTCCTTCATAAACCTCTAAAATAAGCTCATGAACTTGTTGCTCCCCCTTAACAAAATATCTTCTTCGATTGGCATTAATCATCTTAAGCACCTTCAATCTGACTCTTTAGACTATTCCAACTAAAAAACACTACAACAATACTTTCTTCTCCACTTGAAAGGAGTCTCTTAAGAAGCATAGATAGAGACACCTTTTATACCATAATGTTCTAAAACAAAAACAAATCCTCATCTTCCATCTTGTCCATACTCATCTGATATTTGTAGTTTTTCTTCTTCTTCTTCTTCTTCTTCTTCTTCTTCTTCTTCTTCTTTGGCTTAGGAGAAACAATTTCCTAATCCACTACAACATAATCATTTTATTCTATGATTGAATTGACAATATATGGAGATAACACAGATTCATTATATATCTTTTCATCGAAAGAATCTTCATTACAACTTGAAACCTCATCATTAGGCATAGATAATTATTATTATTTACATGATACATGCTCAACAATAGCAATATTTTCACTTGGATCCATACATAGCTCAGGATTAGTCTCAACAAGTACCTTGGTCTTCTCCTTGAGCTTAGTCTCTTCATTCTCAATATGAGTAGACAATGAGACCTCTTGGGACTCTTAAACTTTAGAAGCATTCTCCACCATAATAAATAGAATACTTGGACCTAAAATCTCATCATGATTCACACTTTTCACCTTTGGATTCCATTTGTTAACTTGACTTCTTCCTTTAATTTTAAGAGCCTAAAATATAATCTACTTGTAGGCCTTTGCTTGTAGAACCTAGCAATGTGCCCTCTTTATTCACAATTGTAGCACACCATATCTTTTACAAGAAATGTATCTTGCCTTACCTTATTTGGATATAAATCTACAATGTGTCATATGTCATGACAAACAAAACAACCTCCCCTTTTTGAAAAGGACTCACCTTGTCTAATCTTATATGGAAAATGGTTTGCAAAGTGTCCAACATCAAGACAATTAAAGAACTTGATTTTGTTCACACCTTTTGACTGATGACCCCCATCATAGTCCCATGCAAATTCATTTCTACCAGGTCTCTTACGCTCTCTAACCCTATGAACAAATTGATTACATTTATAATAATAACCATTGAATCTTGAATACCTCATGGCATTTGGTTGTCTGATCTAATTTGTCTTTACTTTACCAGTACCTTCATTCTTTGTCTGATGATTTGTCTTCAAAGTATGATTGTCCTAGTTCACATTAGTCTTTATCTTAACTTGAGTTACAATATTTTTTTCTTCTTCATATCTAATAATAGTTTTATCACTAGCATGTTTTTTACCACTCAGAATGTTGTCTAAATCACAAGATCTCTTTTAAAATCTCACAAATGTCTTCACTTTACTAGTTGTCTCTTCTAGCTCATATTTCAAATATTCATTTTCAAAAACATACCTTGACCATTCATCTTCTTTAGCTTTTAGGCTTGTAGATAGAATTTCCAATTGACAACTATGATGCTTGATCATATCTTCATGATCTTTGGTATCTTCATTAAATCTTGCCTCATACACATTGAATTTATCCTCATAGTCTTTGAGCTTAGATTTCATATTTTTACTGATATTCTCGATTTTCAATTCTTCAAGATCATTCATCAAAACAATCCCATAGTCCACCTCATCTTCATCATCTTCTAAATCACTCCAAGTAGACTCCTTCTGATGTGAGTAACTTCCTTCTTCAACCATGAATAGGGCTTCATCTTCAACATGACCATCAGCTTCATGATCATACTCTAAGTCATTGTCTTCACTCTCATTTGATGAGTTGCAATCTTCTTTGGTGTAAAGACTCTTCTTGTTCTTGAAAGATCTCTTCTTGTTATTATACTTTTTGAATCCTTTATTCTTGTATGTCTTCTTGTCTTCATATTATCCTTCATCATGTTCTTCATCATCTCTCTTATCATGCTTATGAGAGCACTTCTAAGAAAAATGTTCTATCTCTCCACAGTTAAAAAAATTGAAGGGTAGTGTATTGTTATACTTTCTTGAGCTGGTGTTCAATTTCTTAGTAATCAAAATAATTAGTTCATCATCATCAATGTCAGATATGTCATCCTCTTTAGATTTATTACCTTATAACTTCTTAGGTTTCATCTCTCTCTTGAATGTAACTTCTTTCCTTGGTGGTATGTCATCATTCTTCATCATCTTATAGGTAGTAAGGGTGCCATGTAATTTATCCATCTTTAATAGAGTAAGGTCATGACTCTCTTCTATAGCAGATACTTTTAGATCAAACTTGGGGGATGAGACCTTATACCTTTTTAACAATAGTAGTCTCTTCAAGATTCTCTCTAAGACCTATGATGATATTCACAATCTCGTCTCATCAACTCTTTGCAAAAAGGATACCACAATATCTTCTTTATTCATCTTGAGACTTTAAAATTTCCTTCTATGAGTCTAAAACTTAGCAATCTTAACCTTTTAATCTCCTTTAAAAATAGTCTTTAATTTATCCCATATTTCCTTGGTATATGTTCAATGAATTAATTTGGTGAACTCAATTTTTGTAAGACCATAAGTGATGGCTTTCATTGCCTTAGAGTTATTCTCAAATAGCTTCTTATCTACAACAATAGATAGAGGAATAATAGATTGCCATACATTAAAACCTAGGGACATAATGTAGGTATTCATCCTAGCACTCCAAAATACATAATTGGATCCATTGAAAATCAGTGCTTTCTTAGTATAGAAACCACATTGCACATTCTGACTAGCCAATGTACCTTGGATCACCTTCAAGCTATCAATAGTTTACCAAAGGACCTTGATATGATACCAATTGTTAGAGGTATAATCACTAAGAGGGGAGTTAATTAGTGAGCCCAAATAATCTTATTTTAATTATGATCTTTAAAAATACTTAATTAGATAACACAAGCATTCATGAATCATACATATCATTTAAAATAATGAGCAAGAGAGATAATTCAAGATCAATCACATAACACATGGCATACATGAAAAACCCTCTTGGGGAATAAAACCCACTAGAACCTACAATTGTAATACTATCTTATAATAATAATATCTAATTTATATTAGCTACAACTGATCAAGGAACTACAATCGATGTTTAGTGAGACTCTAATCCCACAAGGTGATACTACACTCATCTATTTGAGCTATAACAACAACCAAACCTTTTAGAAAGTTTTACCTTGTAAGGAAGATATAACCACCTTAGATGATGAGCTACCATAACACCTATGAAACACTTCTACCTCTAAAATAATGTCAACAACACTTGATAATGGACCTTAGTTTATCTCTCTTCACCTTCGCTCACATTCAATTTGTAAGAGCAATCTTCTACCAATAGAATTATGACCTACAGGTCATACAAATAGTCCTCAAACTAATATGCTCTTTAACACATCTTCAGGGTACTCTAACCCTCCTTTTCTCCATAAAAACACTCCTAACCCTCTCTCCAATCACTCAGTCTCTTACACACATATCTAAAACCCATCATCTTTGGTTCCACTATTTATAGAGCAATCTTGATTAATCATAACCTTGGTCAGCCATTAGGCATGTCTTAACCCTAAAGATATATATCATATGAAGATAAGGCTCAATACAATATACATAGGTTGGCCTTAATATCTATGGGTCACCCTTAAACAACTACACCTTTTAAACAAGGCACATGTAGCTCTTATAGGTCTCATGGAGACTTATTCACCCATTAGCATTCCCTCAAGAAGAAAAAGAACATAGGACCACTTTAAAATTTATGGGTCCACTCCTTATGTCCCCTTAGATATCCTCAACTAATCACAATCAACTTACCTTACCTCTGTATATGCACAAACAACTCAAATAGAGACATTATGCATACGAAAACCACTGTCGAAAACATAGTCAACTTATTAAGCATTGTTCATACTCAAGATAGATTGATCACACCTCCACAATCCACATAGAGCATTATCATAGACTCTAAAACATGTTAAAATATCTAATTTATCATGATACATTAAAATAACATCATTACTAGCTTGAATATCCTTCTCGAGTCACTTGCAGAATAAGCATGAACACATAGTCAATTTATAGGCACAATATCTTTGATTTTCATCACTTTTATATCTTCAAATTAGGTTCATTATATGTGTCATGGATTCCTCTACTATTTTTCTTTTTATATCACCTATAAATTCATCTTCTATCAAAAGATATGGTCAAAAAATAGATCTCTATTTTTTCTTATGTTAAATTCAAATATTTGAATAACAATGGTCACAGTTAACCTTCAAACATAATGCTCAAATCTCATAGACTCTCAGCTCAGGATAAATCTCACACCATCAATCTTGTCTGAGATTTAACTCATTTGCCATAAAATCCAAATTTTAAACCTCTATCACTTTGACCTTATCTCGTGCCCTCTCAAAATGTTGACTTAACACACTTTATTGATCTCTATGGATCAACAAGGTCATTATTCAATAAATTGTATGAATGCCTACTCACCATTAGATCATTATCCTATACTTTTTTAGATGTTAAATGTCATGTACCTATCCTCATCTTGGTGCCTCCTAACTTTTTAGAGCCACATGCACTGTTGATCTTGCTCAAGATTTAACACTTCAAAAAATGACTATGGGGACCCTATCAATAACCCTAAGTAGCCACTTTTTATCCTTAATAACTTCTTCTATGCTTACCTATAAGATCTCAAATTTAGACCAGATGATCTCCTCTCATAGGATAATCCAACCCTATGACTCACTATTCTTGGAAATCTCACACATGCAAGATATAATGCCATTAAAGTTCCTTATCAAAATATTATGTCATAGAGCAAACCATGCTCAAATCTATTTGAGAGACCAATTTTAAGCATCCATAAATTTTTTCATGAATTAGTGTATGAACTCAAATTTAGCTTAAATGATATATGCTTAAAAATAAACAAACCCATATGATTAGTTTCTCTTGATACCTTCACATGTGAAAGATATAACATTATTAATATTATCACTCGGCTCTTTCTACCACATTGCAAAATAGAATATGGGAAAATATAGTCAAACTACTTGAGATCCCAACTTTGCATATGCATATCTTTTGACAAACTACATCGCATGATCTAGAAATTAGTGCAAATAAACTAGGTCTAAAATTGAACAAACCCATATGATCATATTCACCTAAATTGTCCACACATGTGAGATATTCCATCATTAAAATTCTTACTTGATTCTTTCTAGTCATATTATAAATTTGGCTAAGTATGGGAAAATAGTAAAATCTATCTTAGAATAAAAATGTGTACCCTCATATCTTTTATCATGCTTTGATGGATGGCTTGAGATCTGGCCCAAAACAACTAGGGTCTACTATGATTAAAGCACTTCATCTACTCACCAGATCATCTCCATCACAACTCTCCAAAAATAATCACCACCTTTAGTAGACTACATTGGCCAACCAACATACTCAAAACTATTTATGTCATTGTTAATTATATTGAATAGACTGATACAATTTAGCCCATCTTTGCTATACCACACTATAACAACAATCTAATACCATACAATAAAATTATTTACTTTCCACTTAAACTCCTTGAATTACCTTAGATTTTAAAGTTACCGATGTAAGATAAATCCATTCTGAGTTTGAAAATAGAGATAATTTGATTATGGACCTTTAATTAGATGTTGAATACTATGGAACTTTACCTACACTTCCTAACTGTGATGAATATATCTTATAATTACTCTATGCTAGAGAGCCTCAAATTCCTTGGAAATTTTAAGAAAAAATATACTTTCTTCAATGATTTTATCGCTATAATTAACCCTAAAACACATTCTATTTTTAATATTCCTCTACATCCATTCATTTCCAAGACATAAACACCATGCTCATTAAATAAGCCTTAGTAATTAACTATGACACAACTACCTCTCCTAAACCCATTCTTGTCTCTAAGGATATTTATCCTAAAGAGAGATAATTTCATCCTATTTTTTTGACAAATATAATGAACCTTTTTTTGGTCATATGAATACATGTCAAGCATTGACCCTAACATAGTTATTCATAACATCATCACATACTATATGTGAAAATTGTGCATCAAAAGCAACACAAGTTCCATCTTGATACTTTCACCTTACGTCATAAATTGTAATAACCCACCTAGTTATACTTATAAAATAAAATAAGTTTTAAAAAAAACTAATTATTGAATATTCATTCAACCACAGTTGCTAGAATACTTTCATCAGACATATAATCAACAACTTCAAGTAATAACAGTTTCAACATTCCAATACTGCAAGCAATATAATAAAATGTAAGATACATAAAGTTTACTATCTCACTAGGGACATTAGCACAAACTAAATTTCCATACTAAGTATTGGTACTAATTCAACCAGTCGCATGGATTACTATGCAATAAAGTCCACCCTAACCTAGCCTAAAGATCTAGACCCGATGCCTCACCACAATTTTGGGTAGCCTACATATCCACTCCTAAGAATTAGGGCCTGATGTAGTTCTCCTTTCATTGTGAGGGTCTACTCCATGAGACGTCACCACCAAAAGGGTTGGCACTTTAATCCAAATAGGAAACAAACTATTCATGACACAGATGAGCTTTTAAAGCTCTAGTCTAATCCCACAGCTATGTGACACACTCTAGCATAACATCTTGCTAATCTATGCTTGTGTGCTTACCCAAGCATTCTCAAATATAAACCTAGATAAAAATAATGATGAAGGAATCCACATTCCTAGTTTCAAATAAAATCACATCATAGACACAGCTAAGAATACAAAACAAAGCAAGACAGAGTACATAACAGTCAAACCTATCATTCATTTATACTCACAAGAGTGTACGCATGCGTACATGTTATCCTACTAACTATTATGAATATATTGCTCAAGTACTATCCAACAAAATCATTAGAATAATCAATTTAGGTAAGATTCCAAACATACACCTATAGTATGTACCACCTGAGTATATACATCTAAGCTGAAGTATCCTATGATATCCCATACTATCATAGTTCATGATCACTCTACCCAAACATTAATAACCATAACATATATATTTATCTAGGTATGGGTTAATATGTAATGAATACAATATGTACCATCTAGGTAATTTTTATACCATAAAACTCTATGACATCCCATACTACCATAGGTCTTTGTGTTTGACAATCCGACTCAACACCAACAATAATCATAATGATTTTATGAGATGAAGAACAATGTGTTTATATTGGTTAAGACTCGGTTAATTATTAATACATGTATTAAATCTGAATAATTGTTGTAATACAGTTTTAGGCTAATACCTAATCGATTACATTTTATATAGTAATAGATAATGTCTAAGTACTAATACAAATCTTTATATCCATAAGCATGTTTACATATACTAGTTGAGCATAAAATGTTTTGTGGTGTTTAGTCAGCCCCAAGTATTAGAAGACCAACTTGGATACTATTTTTGATGCAAAACTAACTCCATGATGTTAAATCAACCATATCATCATGGTACTACCTTAAGTATATTACCCCAACATCCACACTAACACATAATGTCTTTAACACACATTAATATACTTCCACCAGTTTAAACAAAACCATATAAACCATAAGATCACAATACATCCCACCATTAATAAGTAATTGTACCATGTCCTAACTCCATAAGGGTTTACCATCTATTAGAGAGGTTCAATTTAACTAGTGATCATTTTTCTCATCTCAATGAACCCATTCATATACCTTAATGAAGATACATTAAGTGTGAACATCATTTGACCCATGTAAGAAAATTTACTCATATCCTTCATGTCCATGATGTTGTCAGAATTATTTATCCTATAATAGTGAGGTAAAATATTATGTGAATTCTCTTAATAATCTATGTGTGCTCACATCAATGCTTCCAATTAGCATAATACACTATCAACTAGAATTTAAACATAGACCCATAAGGGTGAAATGTGGGCATATATAATTGTATAAGTTATCATTTTTAAAGATTTATCTTTCTTTCTTAAATACACAACAACATAAGGATATGAATAGTAGAGAAGAATGGATTCAAGCATAAATATATCCAAATTTATTTCCAAGCTACCCAAAACCTAGTGATTTAAATAAAAAGACAGCTCATTAATATCTTAGCACACTGTTGAATGATACAAATTACATTCTAGTTTGGGGCATGGGGTTTCCAAGGTTTAGCATGACATTTTTACTAGTCTCAGCATCATAATTTATATATAAATTAATGCAGTGATATACATGGTCTATTTTCTACTCATGCTATGAAATGCTCACATCCTTTTACATATATAGATAACATTAAGGCATTGTTTAAGCATATACAAAGCACCGTTTAATTCTCCCATCTTTCATTAAATAAAACACTTTTAAATAAGAAAAATTTTCACAAAGGAAATTATTATAGGACTTACCTCTTTAAATCCACCTCTCATCTACTATATGTATTCTACCTACAGCAGTTCATTTCTTTTCTCACCTATTTTTGCATCCTCCTTTCTCTACCTACTGCGTCACTTTTTTTCTGGCACCACCATCTCTCTCATCTCCATACCTCTAGCAATCATCCAACCCTTTTACATTATCCTCCTCACTTAGAAAGAAACACAACCACAATACATATACATTATATATATGTCATGTTCAGACATGGAGATAAATGCATATTTGCATTTTATTGAAAACACAATGGGATTTCTAAGTTTGTTGAAATCCTTGACTAAAAAGGAAATGTGATTCTACTTGAATTGAAACAACTAGGATAAAATAATGGTGGTAGTGTTGCTCTTGGGCTGAGTGAAAGAAAATAAAATAACCAAAATTCATATGGTAACAACATTAATGTTGTTGGATGAAAAGGCTACTTCCCAAGGTTTGAAGACATGGTAATAACAATTATTGCTTAAAGGCCATCCCCCTTTCCAATTTCCAACCCCTTAATTTATATAAATCACCCTTTATATATCGTTGCACCATATAATTTGCATGTATTTTCTTGAATGCTCTATTTTCTTAAGTTATGAAAACCTCATACACCTTGCATGTATTTCTTTCTTCCACTTACCGTCAAAATCTCATCATGTCATTCAAGGTGGAATGAAAGTTAATCTTTGTTGTAAGTTGAGTTCATAAATAAGAATTTCATAATCTAGTTAAAACTTCTTACTCAAAGATTACTCAAGTTAAATTTAACTATTCCTTGAAGCTTTCATTATCCATCCAAAAAGAACCAAACTATTTGAAGTAGATTACATGTAATTAATTAAATATGGCAAGTAAACATTATTTACACTAGGTAAGTCATCTTTGTGAAATAGGTTCATTAAACCTCTTATTATTTAATTTAGATAATACTAATAGGCATTTAGTTTAGGTAAGATGTCAAGCACTATTAATAATAATCGACAAATAAATATTCAATAGTTTGAAGTTTATATTCATGTATTACTAGGTGTTTTATTTACTTGGCTCAACTTTGCTTAGTATAGTGTAATTTCATCAACTTAGTTTTGCATATAAAGATAAAGCTTTGAATGGAAAAAATTAAAGCAATGATAGTTAGTTATTTAATAGATATACATGCATGAGCCCATAATTAAAAGATAACTATATCTTCAAAAACTAGTGTATATGTACATATAGATTTTACTGACATATGTCGTATAATATCAATATCTTGAATATCAATAATGAATTGGCTAAACATTAAAATATGTTTATAAAGATATTTTTATTAATTTATTCATAAAATCAAATATTTAGTTTCTTGATGTGCATATCAAGACTAAATCTTCACACAAATGTAAACACATGTACCACGGCCAATGTGTCACAATGACACATATGCCAAAAACAAAATAGTTCATCAAACTAAAACTTGGTAGAGGAAAATGGGATGTAACATCCTCCCCCCTAAAATTGGTCATCACCTTGATGACACAAAAATTTTGAATGACATTAGGGTTTATCACCATATAAACATAGTATTTATTATCATAGTATGTAAATAACTACAAATTTTACCTTAAAAATTCATCCTAGTGCACTCATTTACTATTATTTATAGAGTATTAGCCACCCAAGACTGGTGACATTTTCTAATATGCAATTAAGTTTTGTGAATATCACTTATGCTAATGATTAACATGACCACCTCAGGGTTCAACAAATTGGAAAAAGTCTTACCAACTTTCTAAATACACATGAGATCATCACAAAAATCAAAACAAATGACTAAGAAGAGTTCCACAAAACCTTCTAGTCCCTCTACACATCTCTCCAACCTAGAGAGTGTATTTCTCAAATTAGAGAAAACTATTTAGGGCACTTGGCAAGAATAATGTGTATATGTTAAAACTATCACTACTTCACATAGATTTTGATAATTATAACATGTCAATACTATCCTAACTAAATCAGAGCTTTGGATAAGTATGATGATGAATAAAAATTGGTAAAAATGTACTCAAAATCATCGAATAATCATCCACATGGAATACCCATCCAGTATATATGTGTATGGCCATACGACTAAATTTGACAAGTTTTGCCTATCAAATCTTGGATTCAACAAGTCCATCTATCAGATCCAACTTAGTACCAATAATCTAAGTCAATGTGAGGATAAGTAGGGTACCATCCTACCACTTAGAACTCATGTTCCTAATTCATCACTCTTCCCTTGAGTCTCTATGACTTGATGATATCCAAATAAAAATATGCACAAGTCTCAAAGAAACATAAATCTATACTAATATATCATAAAAAGCATTAATTTATGCTATAAGATTTCCATATGTACTAAAATACATATAAGAAAATCATACAATCATCCTAATATTGTATTAAGTTGCCTCTAGATAAACATAACTAGTATCATAATTTCACAACTTAACCTATTATATAAATAATCTCAAAATTAACATAACATACTTAGGTGAAGGATTATATCCCCCTTCAACCTTATAAGTGAGACCATGTCTCTTGCTTGCACGACTAGCACACAATAGGTTTAAAATTTTATCTCCACTCTTACCAAGATGTTCTGTATAACTAATACCTTATTTGCTCCCAGTAAAAAGGTACACATACTACTCTTCAAAATATGTTTTAAAAAGAGAATAACATTAGTCTAAAAAAAAGTAGATAATAACATACTAATTATAATGAACTATAATTAATATAAGTTCATTGTTAGCCACTCATCATGGTCAAGTTTATATTTTAGATAAAATAGTAACTCTATAAAGTTACAAGTAGAAGGTAGAGAGATAACATCTCAAAACAAAACTTCCTACATATCCTCATATGGTAAAAAATAACACCGCAATCTACGTTACTTACCAAACTACAAGATTAGAATCATAACCTACTTCCTCGACTGGAAAGAAAATATATTAACCATAAGAATGCACCAATTCATCTAATTCTACAAATTTTCTCAATAAGAAGTAGGAAACACTATCCCATGAACTTAAGGGAAATTAGATGAACAAAATTTTAGAAATAATTTTCCACTTAAGAAAACACTAAATCAACATCCTAAAAATATGAACCTTTTCAGTAGCTTAAAATGATGTACAAGTAGAATGAGAATAATAACTCGCCTCTAAGCTAACGAAGAGAGATGATACTCTTCTCAAGTATATATAAAAAAATAAGGATGTTAATCTAGAACTCCTAACACAAAGGAATTTATAATCAAGTCATTTGCATTCAACTAAGGAACTTCCCATTCTTAGTTTTTATGAAAATAAGACACACAATGAAATCATATTCGAGGTGTTCAATCAAAAGATCAAAAATATGGTGGGAAACTCTTGTTCACAACTCAAGAACTAAGACATGTATTGTCCTACCCATACACCTTATTAAACCATCACCAACAAGACAATCAATAAACCCACCCTTTAATAACTCTAAGGGGTTATGAATGCTCTTAGTGTACCCACCTAATGTACCCTAAATTTTTTTCCAAATTCTCCTTTCTGAAAAATAGAAGATATGAAAACATTAATGGAATCATTAGGTCCTAGTGTTTGAGCCTAAGCTCTGATACCACATGTAACAACCTGCCTAATTGTACTTAGAAAATGCAGTAAATTTATTAAAAAAACTAATTATTGAACATTCATTCAATCATAGTTTATAGAATACTTTAGTCAAACATATAATCAACAACTTCAAGTAATAACAGTTTCAACATTCCAATACTGCAAGCAATATTAAAAAATGTAAGATATAAAAAGTTTACTATCTCACTCGGGACAGTAACACAAATTAAATTCACATAATAAGTACTCATACTAATTAAACCAATCACATGGATTCATATGCAATGAATTATACCCTAACCTATTCTAAGGATCTAGACCTGATGCCCCACCATAATCTTGGGTAGCCTACATATCTGTTACACAGAATCAAGGTCCAATATAGTTTTCCTTTCAATTGTGATGGTCTCCTCCATGAGACATCACCACCAAAGGGATTAGCACTCTAATCCAAATAAGAAACAAACTATGCATGACATAGATGAGCTTCTAAAGCTTTGGTCTAATCCCACAGCTAAGTGTCACACTCTAGCATAACATCTTGCTAATCCAGGCTTGTGTGCATACCCAAGCACTCTCATGTATAAATCTATATATAAGTAATGATGAAGGAATCCACATTCCTAGTTCTGAATAAAATCACATTCTAGATACAACTAGGAATATAAAACAAAATGAGACATACAGTACATAACAGTCAAACCTATCATTTGTTTATACTCACAAGATTGTACACATGCATACATGTTGTCCTGTTAACTGCTATGAATATATTGTTGAAGTAATATCCAATAAAATTATTAGAATAATAAATTTAGGTGAGAGTCCAAACATATAGATACAGTATGTACCACTCAAGTATATACATCTAAGTTGAAGCATCCTATGATATCCCATACTATCATAGTTCATGATCTCTCTACCCAAACATTAACAATCATAACATATATATTTATTTAGGTATGGGTTAATACATAATAAATATTGTATGTACCATATGGGTAATTTTTGTACTATAAAACTCTATGACATCCCATATTGTCATAGGTCTTTGTGTTTGAGCATATGACTCAACACCAACAATAATATTACACCTAACCATAATAATAAAGTAAGTTAGAGTTATACTATCTAATTATACCTTAAATAACAATCTGAAGAGAATATAAACTCTAGGTAGACCTCACGATGCATTATGTTATTCTATAAATGCCTAGTCACTTGTACAATTAACTTTCTCATGAAAAATACTGTATACAAGTTTTCATGCTTACAAGATGTGACAAACTTGATCTTGCCGACAAGTTTGCATTATAGTATTGTGCTACAAAAAAGGCTATTTGCTTTCAATAGCATTTATAACATATGTCATACTAAGGAATACCTATCTAGGTTAGTTTCCCATACCTGCACTCATTCCTTAATCTGCCATACATATCTATGATGTCTCTTACATGAACAGAATCAGGGTTAGACGTAGTTCTCACAAATACTACTAAAGGTACGTGTTTACATGTAAATTGCATACATAAGTAAGGATAACCATGTTCCTTAACTATAGTGACAGGACTCAAAATGCCTTCAAACAATATAATTGGCATCAAAACTCACAAGTTAGGATGTCAAAGATGTACATTATCAAATACCATATGCACATATAGATAGGTTACATATCTCTAGAGTAAATATGCTTTTTTTATTAACTCATGAGTCCTTACATAATCATACCATCCAAGTATACAAATCAAATAACTTTAACATCATGAATGAAATATCAAATATTAATAAGTATTGCTCAATTGTATCAACTGAGTATGATAAAAATTAGTCTATAATAGATAGTTAAAATAGAGTCTAACATCCTTCATGCTAACTGAGTGAAACAATTGAAAAGAGACTCTTATACTATTCTCAATAAGTCAGTTAACTCATACCTAAGTTATACCATAGCCTTTCATTTAAAACAACTTAATTCTATTATAATGAGGTTATCTTTATATGGTTATAGTTCTATCTCCTTGGCCATATTAAACTCATTTAACCATCATTTCAGCTATAGGCATAAGACCTAATACAATTACATAAGTAACATTTTCATATGATTAATTCTTCATCTCAAAAAATCAGTATAAGTAGTTATTGTTGGTGATCATGTCAATCTATGAAGAAAAATGTGTCTATATCAATTAAGACTCAGTTAATTATTAATACATGTATTATGTTTGAATAATTATTGTAATACAGTTTTAGGCTAATACATAATCGACTACATTTTATATAGAAATAGCTATGTCCAATTAATAATATAACTCTTCATATCCATTAAAATGTTTAGCTATACCAGTTGAGCATATAATGTTTTATGGTGTTTAGTCAGCCCCAATTATTAAAATATGACTAATTATTCATCTCAAAAAATTAGTATAAGTAGTTATTGTCGGTGATCATGTCAATCTATGAAGAACAATGTGTTTATATTGATTAAGACTCAGTCAATTATTAATACATGTATTACATTTGAATAATTATTGTAATACATTTTTAGACTAATACATAATCAATTACATTTTATATATAAATAACTATGTCAAAGTACTAATACAACTCTTTGTATCCATAAGCTTGTTTACCTATAACAGTTGAGCATAGAATGTTTTATGGTGTTCAATCAACCCAAGTATTACAAGACCAACTTGGATGCTATTGTCGATGCAAAACTAACTCCATGATGTTAAATCAACCATATCATCATGGTGCTACCTTAAATATATTACCCCAACATCCATACTAGCACATAATGTCTTTAACACACATTAATATACTTCCACCGATTTAAACAAAACCATATAAACCATAAGATCACAATACAACCCACCATTAATAAGTAATTGTATCATGTCCTAACTCCATAAGGGTTTACCATATATTAGAGAGGTTAAATTTAATTAGAGGTCATTTTTCTTATCTCAATGAACCCATTCATATACCTTAATGAAGATACATTAAGTGTGAAAATCATTTGACCCATGTAAGAAAAATTAATCATATCCTTCATGTCCATGATGTTGTCATAATTGTTTATCCTATAATAGTGGGGTAAAATATTATGTGAATTCTCTTAATATTGTATGTGTGCCCACATCAATGTGGCCAATTAGCATAATGTGTTGTCAACTAGAATTTAAACATAGACCCATAAGGGTGAAACATGGGCAAATATAATTACACAAGTTATCATTTTTAAAGATTTATCTTTCTTTCTTAAATGCACAACAACATAAGGATATAAATAGCAGGGAAGAATAGATTCAATCATAAATATATCTAAATTTATTTCTAGGCTACCCGAAACCCAACGATTTAAATAAAAAGATAGTTCAATAATATCTTAACACATTGCTCAATGATAAAAATTACATTCCAATTTGGGGCATGGGGTTTCCAAGGTTTAGCATGATGTTTCTACTAGTCTCAACATCATAATTTCTATATAAATTAATGAAATGATATACATGGTCCATTTTATACTCACGCTATGCAATGCTCGCATCTTTATATATATATATATAACATTAAGACATTGTTTAAGCATATACAAATCATGGTTTAATTCTCCCATATTTCATTAAATAAGACACTTTTCAAAAAGTAAATATTTCACAAAGGAAATTATTAAAGGATTACCTCTTTAAATCCACCTCCCATCTACTATACGTATTCTACCTACAATCGTTCATTTATTTTCTCACCTATTCATGCATCCTCTTTTCTCTACCTACTGCGTCACTTTTTTTTGGCTCTACCATCTCTCTCATCTCTATACCTCTAGAAATCATGAAACCCTTCTATGCTTTCCTCCTCACTCAAAAATAAACATGACCATAGTACATATACATTATATATGTGTCTTGTCCAGACATGGAGATAAGTGCATATTTGTATTTTGTTGAAAACACAAAGGGATTTCTAAGTCTATTGAAATCCTTGATTGAAAAGGAAATGCAATTCTAATTGAATTTAAACTGTTGGGATAAAATAATGGTGGTGATGTTGTTCTTGGGCTGAGTAAAACAAAATAAAAGAACCAAAATTCATATGGTAACAATGTTAATGTTGTTCGATGAAAAGGCTACTTCCTGAGGTTCAAAGACATGGTAATAACAAGCATTGTGTGAAAGCCATCCTCCTTTCCAATTTATAACCCCTTAATTTATATAAATCACCCATTCTATATTGTTGTGCCATATAATTTGCATGTCTTTTCCTAAATTCTCTCTTTTCTTAAGTTATGAAAACCTCATACACCTTACATGTATTTGTTTCTTCCACTTACTATCAAAATATTATCATGTCATTCAAGGTGAAAGAGAAGTTAATCTTTGTTATAAGTCGAGTTCAAAAATATACATTTCCTAATTTAGCTCAAACTTCTTACTCAAAGATTACTCAAGTTAAATTCAAATATTCCTTGAAGTTTCCATTATCCATCCAAAAGGAACCAAACTATTTGAAGTGGATTACATGTAATTAATTAAATATGGCAAGTAAACAATATTTATACTAGGTACGTCATCTTTGTGAAATAGGTTCATTAAACCTCATAGTACTTAATTTAGATAATACTCATAGGTATTTAGTTTAGGTAAGATGTCAATCACTATTAATAATAATTTTCAAATCAATATTCAATAGTTTGAAGTTTATATTCATTTATTACAGGTGTTTTATTTACTTGGCTCAACTTTGCTTAGTATAGTGTAATTTCATCAACTTAGTGTTGCATGTAAAGATAAAGCTTTGCATGGAAACCATTAAAGCAATGATAGTTATTTAATATATATACATGCATAAGCCCATAATTAAAAGATAACTATATGTTTAAAAACTATTTTATATATACATATAGATTCCATTAATATATGTCATACTATATTGATATCTCAAATATCAATAATGAATTGGCTAAACATTTGAAGATGTTTATAAGGATATTTTTTTTAATTTATTCATAAAACCAAATATCTAGTTTCTTGATATGCATATCAAGATTAAATCTTCACACAAATGTAAACATATGTACCACAACCAATGTGTCACAATGACACGTATGCCAAAGGGACAATAGTTCATCAAACTAAAACCTGGGAGAGGAAAATGGGATGTAACATAAATAAATTATCAAGATCTTAGATGATAACTTTATTAAAACCATATATTACTCTAAATTCATATCCAACATTATTCCCATTTGAAAGAAAGTAATTATGGTCATTCACATATGTATTGACCATTGTAATCTCAACATAGCATGTCCTAAATGTAATTTACATTTTTTTCTATTGATGCCATTTTTGAATATACATCCAAATATCAGATGATCACCCTAATGGATTGTTTTTTGGTTATAATCAAATTCATATTTCTCCTACAGATCAACACAAAACTACTTTCACCAGTAAATGGGGAACCTATTACTATGTTAAGATGCCCTTTGCCCTTAAAACCCCTAGATCCACTTATCAATGTCTTATGACCCACATATTTCATGATCTCATTCATAAAATATCCAAAATGTATGTGGATGACCTTATTTCCAAATCCATTGTAATAACCATCTTCACGCTATTTATATCATCTTTAGTAGTCTCATCAAATACAAAGTTTGACTAAATCTTTACAAGTGTATTTTCAGTGTTACCTCCATAAAACTATTAAGATTCTTATTTTTTTATGAGGGATTGATGTATATCCCACTAAAATCATTTATATTCTCAATATGCCTATTCCTCAATCTATTCTTGACATTTTTACATATTTTAGGAAACTTGGGGAAATCTACTGATTAATTCCCAAGATGGATTATCACATATTTTAGTAAATTCACTCAATAAAGCTAACACTATTGAATGGACTGATGCATGTCAAAAATAATTCAACAACATGAAGGAATAACTACTTCATCCTCCTACTCTTTGACCACCTTCTAGTGATTTCTATCTCATCTTCTATAGATCATCTAATCCCATATTAGTTGGAATAATGCTTGAGTAACAAGATGAATAAGGAAAATAATATTCTATCTAATACATTAGTCATGACTTGATTAATTACAAAATCCATTAAACTAAAATGAAATGTAACTATCTCACAATCTAATCCATCACCAAAAATCTTTGGCATTATATGTTTTATCAGACCACCTACGTCATTGTCCATTCCAACCCCCTTCATCACTTCTCCAAAGATTTCTTGTGTAGAGATAAAATTGGAAAATAGATGGTAATTTTAATGGAATTTGACTTAATAATTGTTACCCAAAAATAATTTAAAAGGCCAAGTGATCACTAATCAACTTACTACCACTCTTGTCCCAACTACCAATCACCTTCAGGATACTCTTCCTAATAAAGAGATCCCTTTCCTCAATGATCTTAACCAAACTATTTCTTGCAAAGACTAATTTAAAAAATTATGGAAGATATAGAATCATACACCCTTGAAAAACTTGAAATATCCATTTCCAAACCTAAATTCAAAGTCATCATAGAATAATTACCTGAATTTATAACTGATTTGAGCCAAGTGTATTCAAGGAGTTATGGTAGGTTGTGTCTTATCTGAACCTTATGTAAAAATAATTCATTTATATTTTTGATTAAAATTATAAGTCACCAATAGTATGCTTGATTAAAAATATCTCATCCTTTGGATGCAAACAACCATATATTTATACATCTCATACTTACATGCATTAGGATATTCATAGCTTGTATGTCATCAAATTAGGGGAGAATGTCAATGCAAAAAAGAAAACATCATTGAATATCACCAAATTGACTTCACTCTTTCTAAAGAGTTTGAATATTTCATCATTTAAATAACCCCACAAGACAAAAATGTTATATCTAATTGTCTTGCTTCGTCAACCTCTCTCTTTCATCCTCACCAAGCATTACATGACTCATAGTTTTGCATTTACATGAGTAAATATCCATCTATTCTTCAATCAAGGGATGATTATTTAATTTTTCACATCAAGTCCATCACTATTCAAAAAATACCATGGTAAAACAACATTATCTAGTTCACTGAACATCATACTTATCATCAAGAGGTTGATTCTTGTTATAAGACTAGACTCTATAAGAAATCTTTAAAATACATACTTAGACATGATAATATTAATTATCGTAATGCCAAAGGTACCTTTCTCAATTGTGTTAATCAAAAATTAATTCCATTATTTTATTTATTAATCACATGGAGGCATTTGTGGTGGCCATTTTAGTGGACATGCTACAACCCACAAATGCCTACAAATGGGATACTTTTGGCCTACCCTAGAGAAATATGCAATTACATTAGTGTAATCCTTTCCAATTACATGATTACATAATTCACTCTCCTCTTGATTAAATTCAAACATTGGAGTATCCTTATCCATTATTTATGTGGGGATTAGACCTCATCAGCAAGTTACCTAGATTGTAATATGGCCATGTATTCATCATAACCACCACATTGTAATTTATCAATTGGGTATAAGTTATGCCCCTTGTTAATGTTAACAATGTCACTATTTATAAATTCATTATTAAATAAATCATATGTCATTTTCATATTCCTCACACCATCATATCGGATAATGGTGGGAAATTCAAAAACAAAGAGATGAAATAATTATGTGCAATAAAATCAGGCATAAATTTTCCACACCTTATCACCATTAGTGAAATGGTGACATTTAAGCCACTAAAAAAATCCTTAACAAGATATTGTAAAAGATTATTATGGATTATCATTTATATTTACAACTCTATATCATACTTTGGGATCATTTTACTAGTATATAGACTGCCACTAGGTCAACTCTCTTATCCTTAGTTTATGGCTCTAAAGCCATTTTACCATTAAAAGTAGAGTTACTCTATATGTGCTTTTCTCTTCATGTCATCATCCCTTATGAATATTTTCATTTATATCATCTTCACACCTTAGATATCTTTGATGATTGATGCATGATTTATTTACAATATAATCACCAATACAAATTGCATAGCTAAAAAATATAAAAAAAGAAGTCAAATTATGTAATTTCAATGTTTGATACTTAGTTTTAAAGCTAGACTAAACCTATGACAAAGAGGGAAAATACACCCAAAAGTGGTGAGGTCCCTAATTAGTTAAAGATATCCTTAGACCAAGTACTTATAGATTACAAACAAATGACGGACACATCTTCAAATAAATGACCAAAGCTAAGTTCTTGAAGAAGTATTTTGATTAGTTATATGTTTGTTAAAACTTTAATTTCCATTTTCAGTATTTCCCACTTGCATTCTTATAGTTAGTTTATATATCCTATATAGCTAACATATCTTGAAGGTTCAACTTATACCTTAAGGTTTATTTCTTACAGTATTTGCCATTTGCATGCTTATTTAATATTTACTTGCACCTATAGGTTTTTTAATTTGTTTCATTGTAGGACCTAATATAGGACTAAGCCTTTCTCATTAAACACACACACACACACACACTTTATTTTTCACTCACTCATTGTTCGCTCTTTCTGATTCTTTGGTTTTATCTTCCATTTTTGGGTCCTTTACTTACACCTCTTGAGCTTTCAATTTGTGAGTTGCACTTTAGGACCTCAGATAGGATCAAGGATTCCTCAAAAACACCCATCCATTCATTATATATATATATATATATATATATATATATATATATATATATATATATATATATATATATATATATATATCCTAACCTTAGATAGGTTTCTTCCCTGAAAGATAAGGTAATAGTCTAGAGTAGTGTTTTGTTGACTTAAAATTAGTCATATAATTATTTGGTAAAACTATAGTAGTATATATTCATGTATTCATTCGCATATATCATTTCTCATTGTATCATTTCTCTTTATACATTTTTTTAAATTTGTGTAACTGAATTATTTATAATCATTTCCTTTATGCCCTATATTTCACATCTTTTTTTGGCTCACCAAGGCCAGTTTCAAGATCACACTCTTTTCTAATGTGAAATTATAGTAATGTTTTGACACCATGGTATTTAGGTCATATTATATAGCCAAAAATTATAATCTCTCTTGTGATAGCAATCTTTAGCACCCATGTTTGGTATTCTAAATCCTTATAGAGGAGGAATAGAAAAATCCAACAGAGTCAAAAGTTTCATCATTGAGAAAAGGAAATTATATCTAAAATTTCATATCTCACCAAAAGACATGACCTTTATTTAGCACATCTCCTATCTTATTCAAAGATCAAACTCCACAATTGGCCTCATGATAGAATCAAGGTCTATATGGGTGTGGTAGGCCAATAGACTAGGGTAAGAGGTCTCATTATATCATAATATATTCTTACATTTTAGTGCCACCTAATTTCTCACACAATGTAACCAATCTTCAAAGTAAATGGATGCATTTCTAAGGGATCTTGAGGATCAGGGAACATGTTGTGGAAAGGTAGGATCCTTTTAGTTTTCATGCATACTAGTCTTCATGGTATGATATTTATATACTTCACTAGTTAACCCAAGATTATGTTACTAGGTAGGGTTCTCCATGACCATCAATGTTTAAAGCTCCTAGTTTTGCCAACTTGATTTGAGTGTCTATCTTCTCATAAAGATAATGTTTTCACCTTGGTGTTGTCATTTTCCCCCTATACCCATTTCATTTCCTCCTTGACATGAAAGTTTTTATCTAAATTTATTCCCATCTTTTGTAGTTTTTATTCTCCATTTCCTTTTGACATCATAAAAATAAGACTATTTTAGTTTATCCATATTATAATAAAAGCTACATATTTTAGTTGTTGTGATATTTTATCTTGGTAATTACCTTATCTTTATAAGATTTCTCTTAGTTATATTTTGGACCTTGAATCTTTTGTTTGCTTTTTTTAGGTCATTTGGTCCTATTTTTCCATTTCATAATTTTCATATCATTTTCCATATTTTAATGATTATGGTTTGTTACATCTCTTACATTGATGTTGGTATCATTATTCAATTCCATGTGTCCCTTGTTTGATTTGAATTGTTATTTATCTTACTTTGGATGTATTTTTATGTTGCTTGGTCATAAGTAGTTTTGGATATTTGGATTACTATTGTTTACCTTAGTCATTATTCACTTTACTTTGTATTTTGGTTATAACCTAGACTTTTCATCTTGAATTGCTAATTTTCCAAGTGATTTAATCAGTTTTGAGAGTTTTCCATTTTCATGTTGGCCTTCTATCATTTGCTTGATTTTCTTTATAGCCTTGTGTCCCTAGCATTTATCTAATGCAATTAATTTTGCCTCCATGATTGAGAGTATATTTTTACATGAAACCATTTAGTAATAAACCTAATTCAACATACATTTATGTTATTCATTTATCAACATTTACTTTCAGCATTCATTTCAATATTTCATTTTAGTTATCTCAACTGTTATGTTACTATGCTCTTTATTAAAGCACCATCCCATGTTACACTATTATGAAATGTGATGAGATTTGGGTGGGGAATATGTATACACATAATATTTTTCCCTTTATCATTTAATAATAGTTTGTCTTGTAGGAACCTATCAAGCTTCAATATCCCTAAGTGCATGTCTTAAAGGGTGCACTAAGAAAGGGGTGGGAAGGCCTTTGGTGATTGTTGAGAGATGTTGCTATCTATGTCATGATTATATCATTCCAATCCCTAGTTTATATTTATAAAATTTCTTATTACCTTTCTCCTTCCATCCTACCTTACTCAAACTATGTCAGTTTACCCATTTCCTATTGCAACGAACTTGGCTAATGTAGTCTATTTTTCACCTTTTCTGTTAACATACTATATTGACCTAGTTGATTTAGTTTTGATTTTGTATTTTGGAATTTTTTTTCCTTCATATTGGCTAACATGGTTTAATGTTAGCTAATTTCTCTTAACTACATCAAACCCGATCAATTTTATTGACTTATCCTTTATGTTTGGTTTGGGTGATTTATCACTATATATACAAGTCACATTTCATCTAATAGATATCATATCACACTCATTTTATCTACTTTCACTCACACTTCTTCCCTAAATCACATTTTGTGGAGTCATAGATAAAACCTTATCTTGTGGAAATCTTGGAGATTCATTAGGAGCATTCATTTTATCCTAGAGTTTGATTCACCCTTTGAGGTCTTCAAAACCACAACAATAGCTTGAAAAACACCATTGGCCAAGGGGGAGATTGAGTCTTGAGGGTCCCCATCAAGGTAAATATTTCTAACCTTATTATTTTTCCTTTATTTCATTTAATACATAGATATTTCGTGTTGCTTATAGAATAAATGTGTGTGTTTTCTTATATAAGTTATCTCTATACTTATACTTAGTGTGGTTATAGGATTTCTTGGATTTTCCATTTATTTATTTTAGGTTGCCCAGAACTTCATTTTTAGACCATGGAACCTTACCCATTTTGATGATTCTAACCCTTCTCCTTTAGTTTACTTTATTTTACTTGCATAACTACTTACAGTTTGTTAGAGGTACAATCACTGAGATGGGGAGGTGAATCAGTGATGCAAGATAATCCAAACTTTAGTTCTAATCCTTTCACACCTTTAATCATTCACCACAAGCATTCATAAAGCATACAAGTCATTCATAATGATGAACAAGAGAGATGATGTAAGATCAATCACACACCATATGAATTATGTGGGAAACCCTCATGGGGGATAAAACCCACTCTCAACCCTAAAAACACATGAATTACTTGTCCTATAATATGATCACAAACATGAGACATTTTAGTGAAGCACCCACTTCACAAGGAGCACCCACCACTAAGCATGAACAAGTACCAACTTGTTCTAGATGTTGAGCACCCACACAAAACCAATGAAATAAAAAACTCTAAAATCTGATTTCCTTTCAATTTGATGGAGAAAAAAATTATAACACCTATCTTCAACCCTTCACACTCTCTCAAGATTTCACATACAAGCAATGCATCCAAAACACCCTTTTGGATCACTCTAGACCTCTTCGCTCATCCTAAATATTCAAACCCACACAAAACCAATGAAATAAAAAAATCTATAAATCTGATTTCCTTTCAATTTGATGGAGAAAAAATTTATAACACCTATCTTCAACCCTTCACACTCTCTCAAGATTTCACATACAAGTAATGCATCCAAAACACCCTTTTGGATCACTCTAGACCTCTTCGCTCATCCTAAATATTCAAACCTAAATTTAATATATAAGTACAATATTATGAAATCATAATTATGACCTAAATTTCATATACACAATCCTCAACATGCTATTATCTTCAATATATCCACTAGGCACACTCACTCTCCTCTACCTTCGCATCTCAACTCTAGAAACCATCACCTTTGATTTCACTCTTTATAGAGCCTTCATGCATATCATCTTCTTGGTCAAAAATTATATATGACTTAAACCTTAATCCTTTTATCAAATTAAGACATATCTAAATATTAACCTCATAGGTTGACCATAGTATCCATGGGTCACCCTTAAGTAACTACACCTTTCAAATAGGCTTTGGTAGTTGTTATAGGTCTCATGGAGACCTATTCACCCCTTTAGCACTTTACAGAGAAAATTAGGAAAACAAGACCAATTAAAAATGTATAATTCCACTCTATATGACCCCTAAGACACCTTAAATTTATTACATTCATCACTACACTCCTCTGCATATGCACAATATACTCAAACATTAGTCTTGTACACAAGAACACCATGAATGAACAAACAATCAACTTCTAGGCATTTTTTCATACTAAATATGGTTTGGTAAAACCTAAAAAAAATAAAACATATGATCCTTGTGTAGTTTATAACACTCTCCAATAGTTAATTCCCCTTGAAACATCCAAACACCATCAAGAAAATCTCAAACATCCTTCTTGGGTCACTTACAGAAGATGGTCAAACCCTCAGTTGAATTTGGATCTTAATAACTAAAACTATATAGACACTCAAAAATTATAACCAACTTATATGTATATCCATTATATTCATTTAAAACTTCACTTTTTATACCACCTTCACATTCATCCCACATCAAAAGATATAATCAAAATAATCAACACTAGTTTTCCTTTGTTAATTTGAAATTTCAAATTCCAACAATCACTGTTTGATGAAAAAGATTTAGACATGTGTCTTCATCTCATTCCCCCTAAAAACATGATCAAAATTTCTATATAAATCTCCTTAGGAGTCTCATATATTTAAATTTCAATGTTGGACATTGATCTTTGATCTAGGCTTATGAGATTGTGACTCTTGGTAGCCCAATGTGCCTTCTATGTACCTTGCTATCAATATCCATTCATTTAATGCTCTTACACCACTTGGTATTCCTAAATTAATTTGGGATTATTAAATTATTGACTCAATTTTTACCATTTATCTCCATTTGTATGATCGAATGTGTGCCATCGATTTGCTGCTAATTCACCATGTTTGTGACACATGTCACCATCACATTCAATCTCAAGATTCTTTGCCTTATTGACCTCATGCTCACCATTATATCTTAATTTTCATGATTTAATGCTCAATATTATATATTTTATCTAATAAATCAAGGTTTTAACACTTTTCATCTTTGTATAATGGTCACTTGATATTGCAAATTTGGCTAAGTATGGAAACTAGTGAAATCTGCCTAGAAAACCAACTTTGTACTACCATAACTTTTGATACACACCATATCATGACCTAAAACTTGGACCATAAGATCTTGGAACTAAACTAATAATTTCCATGTTAAAAAATCCTTCTAACACTTCTATACATGTGAATTATTATATCATCAATATGCTCACTCAACTTGATTTGCCAAGATGACTAGGAGAACCTACACATTCATATAATTGCTTTGATAAATTCCTTTCACTTACACAAACACTCAAAGCACTAATAACACACCATAGGGTATTTTAAATATGACCACACCATTAATAACATCCATCAACTACCTCACTAAGTCAAACATTGAAGAACCATGTAAGAACATCGAAGTACATTGAAGCACACTTTGTCATTGTCATTCTAACATGCATGACACCTCATCAACATCCTTGGCTACCTTGGAGACATCATTAAAAAAATTCCAACACATTTCTTATTTTAAATATATATTATTTACATAAAGTTCTAGCTAGATTTATCGCATTTTGTCATAAGAATAAAGGATCTTGAGCCCTTTCCTTTGATATAAGTACACCTCTTGATAGGTCTACAGATCCATTCATCACTACAAAAACAATATGAATCATTGGGGTCTATTTTAGTAACTTTCTCTAAATTTAGACATTTAGAAATAATATAGTTTTCGGCTAATCTGAGCCCATTACATACATATAATAGTCATAAATCATTCTCCCTAGGATAAGTTTCCCATTTGTAGTAATAAGTCATGGCCTAAGAACCACAATAGAATACACCAAATAATGATTCATATAAATGGAACTTATTATTTTCAATGTCCTTTTTTGCTCATGCATGATGTTACTGATGATGTGACGCAAATCTAATGAATTATTTTTCTTTGCAGATGATGTTTATAATCATGCACATACATTCATGAAACTCGCCATTGGTTGGATTTCCCATCATCTAATTAAGAAATGTGATCATCTTAGATAATTTTTCAATAAATTAAGATCTGTATAGTGGCTTGAAGCTTAGAAGTACCCTTTATTTTATTTTTAAACTAAGTTTAGTTGACTATGTTGATGCATTTATTTAAATTTTAATCCCAATACCATTGTAAAATATATTTTATCGTTAACATTTAATGATCATGAGGGGAATATATAAGAGCTATGTTCTGATAATGTCCATAAAACTTAGAATTTACTATGTCTTGCATAATTTTAATATCTATGGTCTCCATATTTTAGTATTTCACACATACAAGAACTGGGCCAATGCATTGAATTGAAGTATGGAATGCAATAGCTTATGAGAACCCTTTATTAAAGATGCATTTCTTAATGGCATAATTATTAGCTTCATTCATTCTTTCCCATAAATCCTCATGATCAATATGGCCAACTTTAGAGTCATAAAAGTTGGGAACATCAATCTCCAAGGTATAAGTGGGCTTGTAGCCCATATACTTAAACTTCATTTTAAGAGGATTTATTGCAAAAACTATGGCTTCAACAAGAAATTTAAATTTTGGTATGCGTACTATAGAGGGATGAATTGTTTAGGTGAATGTAAATTAAGAGCCACATTTTTCATACAAAGGTGAGCATCCCCATATGAAACCATTCCTGGGAGATGTGCATCCTAGCTAGTTATTTGAGGTGCTCACAACACCTCTAAAACATGGAATTCCCTAAATGGCTAAAAATGACAAAAAAATCTAAGGAAAAATTAAAGAATGATCAGGTGATAATTGAGCTTAGGTAAATATGAAAACATGGATTATGGTGATAAAAACTTGGCAAAAATACCAATAAACCTTGGATGGTAGTGGGATGAAAATGGGCAGGACAATGATAAAAATGTCCAAAAACACAATGAAAATGATAAAGATGAGAAACAATATAAAATAAATCATGTAAGGATGAATCATACAAGAATACTCAATAAAATAAGAGTAGAAAAGTTCATGTTCTTAAATGTCAATAGGTTCTATGAAGAGGGAAAAAATCAAAGATTTTACGAGTTATAACCACCTATGCTACCTTTTTAGAGCTTTAAAATCATTTTCTAGGCATTGAATACCATCATTAACCTTTTTGATTTCTTAACCCACATTTTGTGTATAGATATTTGATGGACACAAAAATATTGGAAATTATGCTTTTATTTTCTCTTTTTAAAGAACATCTTCATGTGACCTTCACTCTATTCATTATTCATGTGTAAATCAATAAATTCAATTATTTTTTTCCCTACATGGTTAATGCAACAAACTCTTAACAATTTTATATATTTCACTCATCTCTCATCTTTTGCATACTCTACGCATTTCACACCTTCTACATATTACAAAAAAATTTGAGAACTTTTCATTTTTCATACTTGCAAGAAATTTAGGAACTTCACACGAATATCACATGCTTGCGAATCTTACACAAAAATATACAAAGTGGTTTTTGTGTAAAACTTATTAAATTTCAAGGCTAATTATTTATACTCAAAATTTACTATTGGGATGAGGTCTACGCAATGAAAAAAAAGTTGAAATTTTTCAAGAAATTCAATTTCTGGGTACAAAACCTATCTTTTATTGGGGACTTGGACTAGAAAAAAGATAAAAGAGAACTCTATAATCATTTTTTTAAATTGGACAGTATCTTAACCATTGAGATATAAATTCAAATAATTACATCATTTTTTTGAAAAGATATCATCAGGACAAAAGGAAAGCATGAAAGAGAAAAGAAAAACACATTAAAATGGAAAGGAAATATACAAAATGAAAATAAAAAACATATAATTGGAAAGGAAACACAATAAGATCCTAGCTCATCTTTATATATGTAGGGTAAAACCTACTTCATTAAAATAAATACTTTAGATCTTTACCATTATATGGAAATGGAATACATGTTCTATTTTTGTATGCCAAGCAGTACATGTTTTTCCATAAAAATAAAAAATATTGAAGCATTCCATCTATTGGAAATTAAAATTTCCATGAATAGCTTTTGGCTCTCTTCTCTTATCCTAAAGTAGAATTAGTTCATTAATTTGTAAATTTATTTTCATGGCTATCTTGTCAAATATTTATTTACTTTTATTTGATGCTCATTGACTCAGTCAATGACCATAAATTTTTCTTCTTCTCTTGCTTAAGTACATGATTATTTTGTTAAGATAATTTCTAAACTTCTCAAATTTTATTTTTATTTTCAACTATAGATAAATAGGAATCTCAACATGCATTTCATAAAATAATTGAAAATGAGATGTGTTAATAGCTTTCTTGGGAGTGATTTGATATTCACATAGTGCATATGCCTTTATGTGCCAATTATTTTTATCCTCACTACCAACTTACAAATGATAGTGATAATATACTTGTTACTTAATTATAATTTTCCATTACCCAAGGGGAATTCATTAGAGGAATGGGACAAAGATATCACATACATGTAGAAGAAACTAATGAGTTCAGATGAGAAGAAATTAGAGATATTATTTGCCATAATTTTTTTGAGGTAAATTATATATTATCATAATATTTTCCAAGATCAAATTTCACACTATTTCAAAATTAATATGTTTCATAGGAATGGCTTCAATTAACTTTGTGAAATAATATGGTGTCATGAGAATGTGAGTGTGTTTTTCACTTGAATACAGTTTTAATATATCAATGAAATCTAAATGCTATTTTTTAAATGTTTCTTCATTCACCATTGAATTGAGGAGAAGTGTTAAAAGATTTTTAATTATAAAAAAAAATTCAACGTGATTCAAATATTGAAATCCATTCTTGAGAGTCTTTGAAAAGTGTGGGCCAATAATAGTGATATCTTATGATTTTGAATATTGCGACAGGTGCATAAAAATGGAAATTTTATGCTTGATTATGAAAAGCCTCTAGTAATATTTTATGTTTATATTTATTGGAATAACTCAAAAGGAAGGCATCAATACCCTTTTTGAAAAGAGTATTATTCTATATAACATACATGGTGGCCCTCAATTTAACTAAAATTTTCTCTTTGGAACTTAGATATTTGGGGAATTCTCTATAATTTATAAAATAGGCAATATATAAGTACCATTTATAAATATATATAATGAATAATATTTATGGTAGATTATTATATTCTTATTTTTAAAGCTTCTTCTATCACCACTTTATTTTGATCATCTACTACTTATGTAATCAGTAGGAACATGCTTATACCTCTTACCATTTTTGTGGGTTTGATCTCTAATTCATATTCTTGCACTTTGGAAATCCATCCGCACATTTTTTAGTTGAATTATTATTGTGTCAATATGGACTTGAGGGTTATGTCAAGAATGATAAATATAGTATGAGAATTTAGGATATATATTCTAAAATGTTTCATGGCTTTGAATACACCATAAGCATGCTTCTCAAATGGAAAATATTTTAGTTTGTGTTATTTGAGAGGAAAAATCATGAAAGAAATCATGGATTATTTTCCACATTCATTATTTTATACTAAAATCATTGATAATATATGCTCAGAGGAATATAAATATATGATGAAATATTTCTTGAAGTCTAAACATGATAGCATAGGAACATTAGCAATAACATTTTGTATTTCATTAAAATAATTCTTACCGTGATTGCTCCATTTGAAAGACACTTTTCCCCACACCATTTGAGCTATGTGCCTAGCAAAATTTACAAATACAATTATAAATCTTCTCAATAAATTCACTTTACTAAAGAATAATTGTGTTCTAGAATTACTTGTTGGAAGAGATAGCTATTGAATCACCTTTACTCTTTAAGGAGAAATGTTTATTTCTTCCTTTGAAACTATGTGACCTAACTATTTCCTTCAATTAAAAAAAATGGAGTTCTTAGGAAAAAAACTATCTTGAGGTATCTATAATGATATTTTACTCTCTTAGAGAACATCGTAAGATCATTGAGACTGGTCACTATGCTCTTGTTATTCATATCAATAAAAAATTATCCATGGCACACTAAAATGTTTATCTAGCATTAATGAGTCCAAATGACATATGTTTGTATGAAAACATACCCTAGGGAATTGTGAAGATAATTTTATACTCATGAAAACATACCCTAGGGAATTGTGAAGATAATTTTATGCTCATATTCAAGAGTCACTTTCACTTGATTATAGTTTTAGAATCCACTAAACATGAACATCATCTTAGATCTAGTTACTACTTACAAAACCTAATCCATTATGGGTAGTGAGTAATTATATTTGAAAGATTCCTTCTTTAAATTATATAGATTAACATAGGTTCTAATTTATTCTATCTTCTTCCTCATAGGTACAATATTTTCTACCCAATTTGTGTGATGGATGGGAAATATTATCCTAGCATGCATCATCTTCTTCACTTCCTCATAGATTGTTCAAATAACCTTTAGGTTATAATGCCTTTGCTTTTGTATATAAGGGTTAACACCAAGTTTAAATGGAGTGTTATGTCTCATCTCCTTTGGTCAAAGACTTAAAATCAACATCAAACTAGGAAAAGACATATTTATATAGATTAAAAATACTTATGAACCTACATGTATCTTCATTAGAAAAATATTTACCAATGTTCACATAGTTATATTATTCTACAATGCCAACATTTATGTTTTTGTATTCTATATATCCTTATAGTTACTCTTGATTTTTCCTCTTAATGTACCTATTGTGTTTATCCAAAAATTATTCCAATGAGACCAAATCTTTTAGAATCTTGTTCCCCTTGAGTTGGATGATTCCATCATTTATTTTTACATCTTTGATTTTGTATTTATTATTACTTTTGGTTTAAAATTTATTATTACTTTCAGACTTTCCTCTATTGACTTGAGAGTGAATTATCTATAGGCAAAATAACTCCTACCAAAGTAAAAATTATGAATTATCAACCTTCTCAGGGAAGGATATGATATGTTCATCACTGTTTAAAAATTTCCAATGTTCATAATTATCGAGTACACTAGGTCAATAAACAAACTATATGGTGTATTTTTTCTTATTGATCCCTAGGTGAGGAATCAAAAAAGAGGTAGATATAAATAAGGCATTGGATTTAAAATTCTCTTCTCTAGGAATTATAGTTATACATAAGTATTTAAAAACTTCAGTTGAATCCCACACCCTATTATGTTAGTGTTTTCAGAGATCATTATTTAATTGAAATCTAATTATCTTGATATTTATACTTCTTATTCCCACCTCCTTTGCAACTTGTGAGCTTATAAACAAGGATTCATATTATATTATGTTATTTTTGCACTCAACTTGAAGCTTATGAGAAAATGGAAATCTATCATTATAAGGGGAGACAAAAACCAATTTAGAACCTACACTAGTATAAAAATAGATTTTATCAATCTCTAATGTCCATATGTTGCTTGTGTCACATTCAAGGAGTTTTATAATGTTTAAATCATTTTTATACATCATCATGTAGTTTCCCATGCCTAAAAATTCATACATAATATCATCACGAGGATCATCTAATTTTTTATACCATGTACTTCATTTTAAGCTTAGATTCTAACCTATGATTTACTCCTTTCACTAGGATCATAGCATGAGACCAATCCATATGTATTTCACCTCCTAGGTATTTATAGAAGCTTCTTACCAATAACATTTTGTAAATTATACGAATGTCTACAATTTGTTTGCCTCATTTTGTATTAGTTATCCATAATTAAATTTAAAACTATGTATTATTAATATTATTCATGTATCAAAATCAAGTATAGATTTGAATGAAAAAGGAAGAAATAGATTTGACACTTACACTTGATAATTATGGAAAGTAATAAGAGGGATAATATATTTAAAATTTTAATAAATTGTTCGGGTTTGAGACTAAATGTAGATGGTGGGATATGTAGGAACCTAGACTATGAGTTGTTTGTCAGGATCTTAACAAGAACAATTGATTACTTTCATGCAAGCAACTAAACACAGAATTAATCAGAAGTAATAAGTAACTAGAAAATAGAATCAACAAAGAACATGAGATACAAGAAACAATGAAAACTTGTATTAAACTCTTCCAGAAGGAAATACAATGAAGAAAACTCTCTTTCTTCCACACCTCTCAGATGTATAGATCTCTTTCCCTCAAGACTTATCTCTCACAATTACAAACACAATTCAACTACTTGAATTGCCTATCTTACATCTTCCATCTTACAAGTTATGAAGATCTATCCCTATATATAGAATTAGGGATCATGAGCTATGCAATATCAACCATTAGATACACCTCCTAATCAAGGGTTCAAAATAGTCCTGCCAAAAATAAAAATGCAAACTTACAACCAATAGTTTAACTTATCATGCAAACAATTTGTTCCATCCACGAAAATAGAATTTTGGAATGCACAGGTGACCGACGTCAGTCCCTGTTTGTCTGCATATGACTGACGTCGATCGATCCATAACCGACATCGGTGACTGTGTACATCCTACAACTTTGCATTTTCTCATCCATGAAGCTTTTAGCTCCACACCTCAATAATCTCCCACTTGGAGATAAACAGCTACACCTGTACCTGTACAACAACATCTTCTAGCTTCTCCTCCATCTTCAAGCTCAATTTTGAAGACCAACAAAAGTTGAATGAAGATTCAACTTCTCCTTTGTTACCGGCTTTGTTAACATATCAACAGGGTTCTTATCTTATGGATCTTTTCTAGCTTCAACTCACCATCCTCCAATACATGTCTAATGAAGTGGTACCTAAGCTGTATATGTTTGGTTCTTGAATTAAAGGCTGAATTCTTAGCCAAATGAATTACACTCTGACTATCACTGTATAATTTGCAACTCTCTTGCTCCTTTCCCAACTCTTCCATGAACCGTGTCATCTATATCATCTCTTTGCTAGCCTCTGTGACTACAATGTATTCTACCTCTGTAGTAGACAAGGCAACAACCTTCTGCAACTTTGAAATCCAGCTAACTATCGTTCCACCAACAGTGAAAACATAACCTGTGGTGCTTCTCCTACCATCCAGGTCACCTGCCATATCTGCATCTACATATCCATGTAGAGAAGTGTTTGAACCTCCATATCACAAATGCCTACTGCTGGTCCCTCTCAGATATCTAAGAATCCACTGAACTGCTTTTTAGTGTTCCTTCCCTAGATTGGCCATAAACTTACTGACAACTCCCACTGCTTGGGCAATATCAGGTCTAGTACATACCATTGCATACATTAAGCTCCCAACTGTGAAATCATATGGAACTCTACTCATGTACTCTACCTCATCATGTGATTTAGGACACTGTTCTTTACTCTGCTTGAAGTGTCTAGCCATAGGTGTGCCTACCGATTTTGCATCCTGCATATTAAACCTCTCCAACACCTTGTTCACATAATCCTCTTGAGACAAAATCAACTTGTGATTTTTCCTGTCTCTCTTAATACTCATGCCAAGGATTTTCTTTGCTGCTCCCAAATCCTTCATGGCAAATGTGTGAGCTAATTTTACCTTAAGCTCATTAATATCCTGCATGTGTGAACCTACAACCAGCATATCATCTACATATAGCAACAAGATAATATATCTACCATTATCCAATCTCTTAAAATACACACAATGGTCAGATTGACATCTACTATAACCATGCTCAGTCATAAACCTATCAAATTTCAAATACCATTGTCTAGGAGCTTGCTTAAGACCATATAAGCTTTTCTTCAACCTACACATAAGCTTCTCCTTACCTTTGACCTCAAAACCCTCCGACTGATCCATATATATTTCTTCATCCAAATATCCATGAAGAAATGTTGTCTTAACATCAAGCTGCTCAAGATGCAAATCCTTAATAGCAACTAAAGACAATACAGTCCGAATAGAAGTCATTTTAACTATAGGAGAAAAAGATTCACCAAAATCAATACCTAGTTTCTGTGCAAATCCCTTTACTACCAACCTAGCCTTGTGTCTCATTTGTCCATTCTCACCTTCCTTTAACCTATAAACCCATTTGTTTTTCAGTGCTCTCTTACCCACTGGCAACTCAACCAAATCCCATGTTTGGTTCTTTTCCAATGAATCAATCTCCTCATTCATGCCAAGCTCCTACTGTTTCTGGGTTTCTACCTACATTGCTTCATCAAAACTCTTTGGTTCTCCACTATCAGTGAGCAACAAGTAGAATAATGAAGGGGAGTATTGAATTGGAGGTTTACTTACCCTTGCTGACCTCCTGATGGGTGTCTGAGACTCATTTTCTGCTTGCTATCCACCAAAATTCTCTGTTAGTGATCGATCTCAGTCATCTCCGAGTCTGTACCTGACCGACATCGGTTCTGCCCGATCGATGTCAGTTCCTATTTGACCAATGTCGGTCACTGTCTGACTGACATTGGTTTCTGTATGATTGACATTGATTCCTGCCTGATCGATGTCGGTGTCTATGTTTTCTTATCTGTGATTATTCTTTCCTGCGAGCTCATCTTGGATCATCACCTCATCCAAATCAACATTGCTCTGCTTAGAATTGTTTAGCTTCTTGAGCTGATCACTGTACATCACTTTTTCATTGAAAACAACATCACAGCTTCTAATTATTTTATTAGTTTCTAAATTCCACAACCAGAATCTAAAATTTCTAGAGCCATAACCAATAAAAGTGCACCTCATAGACTTAACATCCAGCTTCTTTCTATTTTCCTTATCAACGTGCACAAAAGCTTTAGAACCAAAAACTCTAAAAAATGAAAGATCTACCTTTTTACCTGTCCAAGCCTCTTCTAGAATTCCACCATCTAGAGCAGTAGAGGGTCCTCTATTAATCAGGTAAATAGTAGTGTCTATAGCTTCTACCCAAAACTATAAGGGCAAACCAGCATGCAACCTCATACTCCGTGCACGCTCCATTATTATTTTATTCATCCTCTTAGAAACTCCATTTTGCTGAGGTGTCCTTAGAACCATCCTTTGCCTGCATATTCCATTCATAGAACAGTACCTATTGAACTTATAGTTGCAGTACTCACCACCATTGTCAGATCTAAATCACTTCAATCTCAAACCTGTTTCATTCTCAACCAAAGCTTTCCATTTCATAAATGTGTCAAATACATCAAATTTCTTCTTTATGCAATAGACCCATACCTTTCTTGTAGCATCATTAATGAAAGTAACATAATATTGTGATCCTCCAATAGAAGCTACCTGAGCTGGTTCCCACACATCTGTGTGAACAAGCTCCAACTTGTGCTGCCTCCTTATTGACCCAGTTTTGAGAAATCTCACTCTCTTCTGCTTTCCAAAAATACAATGCTCACAGAAATCTAGATCTATGCTTTTCAAATTTGAAAGCTTACCTTTTGACTTAAGAATAGTCATTCCCTTCTCACTCATGTGGCCAAGCCTCTGGTGCCACAACTTTGTCTACATCTGAAGTAGATAATACAGAAGGAGAATAATCAGTAATATAATTACATAAATAGAGAGTACCTTCTCTCTTACCTCTGGCCAATACAAGTGCACCCTTGGTAACCTTCCAAGATTTAGTTGTGAGAGTTACTGTGCAACCCTCATCCCCCAAATTTTCTACAGAAATCATATTCCTCTTCAAGTTGGGTACATGCATGACATCTCTCAACACCCATGTGTTGCCATTCTGCATTTTCAGCTGCACTTTTCATTTTCCAACAATTTTACAAGGTTCATCATCCCTTAAATAAATTTTTCCAAAATCTCCCTGGACATAATCATTGAAAAATTTTCTATTTGGGGTAGCATGGAAAGAAGCACCAAAATCTACAACCCAAGATTATATTATATTATCCAAAGAAAGTACAAGAGCATCTTGTGCAACAATACCTGCAACTTTTGCTTCTTCTTTACCTTCATGCTGATTTTCTCCTTTAACCGGTAACCAGCAATCTTTCTTTGTATGCCCTATCTTTCCACAATTCCAGCAGGTTATTCTTCTTCCATTTTTGGATCTGGATCTTCTTCTCATCTTTGACTTAGACCTTGATCTCCCTTTCTTTCTCTTCTCTTTTTGCCTTCCCCTACTTTCAATACTAAAAACATTACCTGATGATTCCCTTGTGCTTTTCTTGTGAGTCTCTTCATTCAGGATTCACTAACAACATCATCTACTTTCAAGATATTTGTAGTAGATGCAGTATTACTAACTGTCATTACTAAACTATGCCAACTTTTAGGCAAAGAGCATAATATTAAAATAGCCTTAATTTCATCATCAAAAACTATTTTGACTGAATTTAATTGATTTACAATACCATGGAAATCATTTAGATGACTAGATACAGATCCACCTTCCTGCATTTGCAAATTAAATAATTGCTTCATAAGATATACCTTATTTGAAGCTGAGGACTTTTCATTTTAATTTTCTAAAGTTTCCATCAACTCTACCATTGTCTTTGCCTATGACAAGTTGGAAATCACAAAAGATGCCAGGCTCAACCTTATGGATCCCAAAGCCTTTCTATCAAGAACATTCTATTCTTCATCTTCCATATATGTGGGCTTCCTTGAAACCCCACCCAATGGTAAGTATAGATCTTTCTGATATAGATAATCTTCTATATTCATCCTCCATAATTGATAGTTCTTGCCATTGAACTTCTCCATTCTCAATTTACTTTCTTCTGCCATTGTTATGCTCCCACTCAAACAAAAACCCCTATGAGTGCCCTATAATCAATACACACTAAACAGATCTAAAACTAACTGTTAGTGAACCCAAGCTCTGATACCACTTGTCAGTTGGTATCACTTGGTGAACTAGCAACCTAGCTCTGATACCACTTGTCAGGATCTTAACAAGAACAATTGATTACTTTTGTGCAAGCAACTAAACATAGAATTAATCAGAAGTAATAAGTAACTAGAAACTAGACTCAGCAAAGAACATGAGATACAAGAAACAATGAAAAATTGTATTAAACTCTTCTAGAAGGAAATAAAATGAAGAAAACTCTCTTTCTTCCACACCTCTCAGATGTACAGATCTCTTTCCCTCAAGAGTTCTCTCTCACAATTACAAACACAATTCAGCTACTTGAATTGCCTATCTTACATCTTCCATATTACAAGTTATGAAGATCTATCCCTATATATAGAATTAGGGATCATGAGCTATGCAATATCAACCATTATATACACCTCCTAATCAAGGATTCAAAATAGTCCTGCCAAAAATAGAAACACAGACTTACAACCAACAGTTCAACTTATCATGCAAACAATCCGTTCCATCCATGAAAATAGAATTCTGGAATGCACTAGTGACCAACGTCGGTCCCTATTTGCCTGCATATGATCGACGTTGGCTGATCTATAACCGACATCGATAGCCTCCAATCAATCTTTGATTAATGTTGGTGACTGTGTACATCCTGCAACTTTGCATTTGCTCATCCGTGAAGCTTTTAGCTCCACACCTCAACATTGTTTGGGGAAGGAACTAAAGTTTTGGGCACACCTGGATAGTAATGTCAACCTTTGGTTAGTACCATATAATTTAAGAAACTAATTCTAATGGTTTTGTCTATGTAAATGTTGCTTCTTTTTTATGGTATAAGTTGTTGTGCTCTACTCTCTTCTATGTGTGTGATCTATAGGTTTGACTATGTGCAAAATACCAAAAAATATGTCTCATTCTCTTGAAAACGTAGGTCCACTTCTAAAAATATTTTTAAGCCTAAAAATAAGGGAATTAAGGGGACTTTAGTTGAAACTAACCACTCTTGATTGAATGGATGAGCACTTCTTAAATATGTATTACTCCAAAGAGGGAATTCAAACAACATGTAGTTCTCCTCATTAGGTGTATGTGTGAAATATTAGTTGTTCAATGTATGCAACATGTGATATAGTTATGAAACTTATAAAAAGATAAATTTGGATTGACTTTGAGGTGATTTATAATTGGATAAGACCTACTCCTTGTGACTTATTAATAAATTTGAGAGAATAGGGAAGTCTATTTGAATGTGTAGAAGTGTATATGTGTTTTTTTTATGAGTGCCAAATAGGTAAATAGGCTTTGACTTATTTTTTATTTATATAGGATTCTTTGGGTACTTTATAATTCTACCAACATATGAAATGTACAATACAATCCATATGAATGATTTGAATTGAAAATGTGACTATTTCTTGGCACAAGAAAAAAAAATCAAGTTTGGATGAAACTAGATTTATGGTACCATATGCATATGATGGTACTGTCTAGGAGGCATGAATATTGATATGAATAGTTAAATATGTTTGAGTATCATAATTGAATAGTTAGGCATAGAATATGGAATTTATTATGTGATTAAAATAAAATTGAGATAATTGGACCCATGGAAAGTATATGTGTGAGATAATGGTGAATAAGAGTAATATATGTTGCACAAGTCTTGTAGGTTAGAGCTAGCTCAAAATTAAAAATTCCAAGTATATAATATTATATTTTGGTATCTATAAATTCCTCATTTAGTATAGTATTGAAATGAAATAGAAATACTAAATTATAAGAATAAAGAGATGTAACTAAGTGTCTACAACATGCTTTATCTTTGGTAGATGCTAAAAATACCTACAATGAACATGTAGCAATCAATTTCCATGAAATTTAATATAAAATGAAATAATTGAAACTTTTAAAATTAAGAAAAAAATAAAGGAATAAACCTATAAGTAGGTGAATCATGTTTTCATATAACATTTTGGAGATGAGGTTTCCTTTTTCAAGCATTGGTGAAATATTATTTCTACTGAAACACTTGGAGAATGGTTCCTCTTGAAGAACCCATTGGGGAATCATAGGTGATCACATCCCAATTTGTTTAACTAAGTAAATTTAATTAGTTGGGAAGACAAATTCCCTAACCCTGATGAATAGGGAGTAATGTCAAGGATGTTGAGTGTCACTGAACCTCAACCACACTATTTGTGTACCTAATCTTACAACTAATATTTTAACCCAAAGATGAAATATGGGAGCCACATATTGGGAACACTTTGAGTAATTCCAAGGTCATTTAGAATAATTAAAACCCAAATTAATTATATCAGTAAACATGAATTAACTACAATAGTTGGACTTAGATATTTAAGGGTACTTACTTCTAGGAATCATAAAATGTGTTTGAAAAGTTGAATATTGTAGTAGTGCATTTTTCCATGAAAAAGCTTCATTCCTAATGAATTTATGCCAATATGATATATAACTCTATGCATCTATATGTTATTATGTTTTCTAAATATGAGAACTTGTATCCCAATATCCTATGAAATTATGCACATGCCCCAAATGTGGTTGAACATGTGAATATATAAAAAACTTGTAGTTTTTGTTCCTATACATAACTAGAAATATCTAAAAAAAATATAACTCATGTCCCTATAAAATAAGTATATATACATGGCATATGCTTCTAAAATTTATCTCAATGTGTAAAGATCTATCTCGATATGATATTTAAATCACTATGAAATATATGAATCCTATTAATTGTGATAATGGATTTATTTCACACTCATGGATGCTTAAGTATCAATGAAAATTAAACTAATATTCCCACTTTTAAGGTGAGGGATATAACCTATGAGTAATCCATCTCAAAATAAAAAGAGTTAACTATATCATGTTATGTATAAATTTGTATTCATGTAGAATCATTTTGACGTAGATGTAATGAACATGTCATCAAATAATGTATGAAACATATGTTGTGATACATATAAATGTCATGTCAAGATGTATATATAAATTACACACAAATTAGTAACTATAAATGATATAAGCACTTAATCAAACTATTAGAAAAAGGTGCATGATATATAGCATGACACTTTACACAAATGGGAAGGTGAATGATATGGATCACAACACCTAAAAACTTATAAAACTCAACAAAAAATATTAGATTAAT
>JARHVA010008454.1:415000-485825 GCA_037957365.1 Torreya grandis
CAAGTGTATAACTATATGTATTATTTAGATTTTTTATGTATTAAAATTAATCATCAATATGAAAGTAGAAGGAAGAAATTGCTTTGACACTTTTATTTGCTAACTATGAAAAGTAATAAGAGGGATAAGATAGTTAGAATTCTAATGAAATTTACAAGTCTGAGACTGAATGCATGTGGAAATAAATGTAGGAAACTAGACTATGTGTCACTCAAATCATGAACTAAAGTTTTAGGCATTCTTGAGAAGTAACTTTAGCCTCTTGTTAGTGTCATCTAACACTAGTGATTGAGTCTGATGGTCTTGTATGTGTGAATTTTAATTTTATGTTACAATATATCCCATTGTAATTACTTTTCTTCCATTTGTAACTATGTGTGTAACAACTTTAAATATGTCTCCTCTTTAAACTATGGGTCCACTTCCAACATTAGGTTTAGGCCTACAAAATGGGAAATAAAGTAGGTCGATCTGCCCCAAAACACTCCCTATTGAATGATTGAGTACTATGTACATGTCAAATACTTAGAATAGGGAAGTCTACTACATTTATTTTATTTTATCAGGTGTATGTGTCTCATTGTGTTATTTTAATGTATGTAGCTAGTGATCTAACTTTGACACTTTAAAATGATAACTTTGGCTTAGATTTGAGGTGCTTTAAACTTGGATAAGAAATTCTCCTTATAAATAATTGGTAAATTAGAGAGAATAAGGAAATCCATTTTAATGTTCAAAAGTGTATATGTGTTTCTTTGATGAGTAACAAATATATAAATAGGATTAAACATATTATTTATTTAAATGGGACTTTTTAAGTAATTTTTCATGCCACCGACATGTGAAATATATAGGCCAACCCATATAAATGGTTTGAATTTATATTATGACCATTTATTAGCATGAGATGAAACCATTAGGTTTGGATGATATCATATTTATTGTATTATATAAATTTTATAGTATTGTCTAGGAGGCAAGAGTACTGACATGATGATTTGGAGATGTTTGAGTACGATACTTGACAAGTTTGGCATAACTAGGAATTATTATAGGTGACTGATAGAAATTTATATGATTAGACCCATGAAAATCATGTGTATGTGAGATAATGGTGAATAATATTCATATATGTATGCACCAGTTATGTAGGTTGAAGGTATGTCAAACTATACATTACCAAGTATCTAATCCTAGATTTTAGTATCTACAACATGGATATTTAGTTTTACTCTCTTATAAGAATTTAAGCCAAATCCACTTGAGCGTCCCCAATTTTATTTTTTTGGTTTCCGTAAATTATAATTTGAAAAAGGTATAGTGATGCAAAGGTACCATTACCAAAAGTTCAACCTTGCTACTTATTGTCACTTGACATAACCTAACGCACTCTCTAGTAGCCCTTTTTCCACCTTTTATGATTATACAGACTAGTTAGGATTGATATTAAAAATATATGGTTCTTTTTTATTACCCTCTATTGATTTCCTTAACTCCAAAAACTTTCTTGATTCAAATACACTCAAAGACCACCTTTCTAGCCTTTGTCAAGCTTCAATTAGGCATCCCAAGGCCTAATTAACTCTCTATCCTATTTTTTCCATACATAGAAGGTCCATACAAGTTTAAAACCTCAAAAATATATAATAAGACATTAAAACACAACAAATCACAAATTTTTATGACTTTTTACTCATGGGAACTCATGTAAATCAAGTTCTAGTTTGAAAACCCTAACTTAAGGTTAAGACAGTCTACGCAGACCCAAGAAGAGAGAATTTAATGTTTCATGATCAAAAACTAATTTCAAACCTATGAAATTATTGAATGAGATCTACACCAACATTACACACCTTTTTAACAATTATTTACCTTCTTGATACCTCTATTTACCACTTTTGCAAAAGTCCAAGTTTGACTATGTGTATATTCACAATCATCTATAGGTATGTACTGAGTTTATCATATAAATGGTATGAAAACAACCAAAATAAACAAATAAATAACCTTCAAGGAATATGAAACAAACTTACCAATTCAAAAGGAGCACTGTAAATATATATTATTGAATCTTTCTCCAATGATTAGTCATACACAGTCAATCTTCATATCTAATACATAGGAAAAATGTCTACAATGGTTTGACATCAAAATGAGGAACTCATCTCTTGTTTTATTGGATATTGATATATTAAAACATTTAATGAATGATTCTTCCATGAGTACAAAATTTTTTATGAGTCCTAAAATTGCTCTAACTAATTTTAGACCCTCCAACGGTCACTAGAGGGTTATTTAGAACATTAAAACATACATCAAAGTTTGATATTCTATACATACATGGTTTAAGACCCATGGTATAGACACATGGTGTCTTCTGAAGTTCATATCAACAATTTTACACCTTTATATTTCTTATAAAACACTCTTATAGCACCTAAATGGCCTAAACAAATTCAAAAATTCAAGAATTCAATTTTGGTGGGAAAGGCCAAATTTGAATTTTTGAAGAACTAGAACTAAAACTAACAATTAAAAATGAAACCTAAGAATGATCTAAGTAGATTAAGACCTATTATACCACAAAAAAACCAAAATTTGACAAGAAAACCAAAATTTTCAAGAAAATTAGGACCAGGAGTGATGCTCCTACATCATATAGCACATAGTAGTCCTAGTGCATCAATAACATTGGCAGGAATCACATTGTCAAAGGCTCCAAAATTTATGATGCTTGTAGTTAATAATATTGAAACCTCCTATAAATAAGGAGACATATAAGGGTTATAATTTTACATATTTAGAAATAGAGGCAACCATAATATTTTAAGGTTTTGAAGTATTAGGCATTATAAGGATAATTTTAAATGAAAATCTAGAGGAGATGGGATTATCTCCTCTATTGAACATGAATAACCAATTGATATGATCTACATTGGATTTCAAATAATTATTTTGAAACATTTAAATTTTGGTCATTTTTACATGGTCTATCATATCAAATGTAGGAAAATTGGTAGAAGTTGAGGCTTCAAGATTCACAATATCCCAAAGATTCATATTATCCTAAATTTATAGAGAATAATCATATTATATAAATGTTTTTATAGGAAACCTCTTGAAATTCCATGAATAATTCCTTGACATGTTTCCGTAAGTCACCCTTTCCTTTATATTTTTCAAATCTAAGTGGCTCAAAATGAGCAGGAAAGGGGACCTTTAGTATATCTTTATCACATGGATAGAGATAAATATCTTCAAACCTATACTTCTTGATTTGGTTTCTTGTAATCCTTGAAGAGCATATTTAATAGTTTTCCATTCTATAGTGAAAGGTATCCCTTGAAGTGATTTTGATGGATGTTGATTTGTGGTAGATTTTTGTTGATGGGATTGATAATTGGATAAATTATTTTGATTAGATTATTTTTGGTGGATGTGGGTAGATAGACCAGACAAATTATAGTTTAATTACTATATTTAATTAATGATGACACAATTTTGATCTTGGTTAATTTGATTTTCTAGATTCAATTTTCCTTTTCCATGAGTGACATGGATAACATTAATATTTGTATTATGAGAAGCAGACTCAAAATTGAATTAGTTTTGGTCTACCTAGTGACTACAAGTAGACTTTGATTTATTAGGGGAATTTTTATTCTTATAAATAAGGATGTGACACAATTTTTTTGGATTGTAATCAGAGGGAAGCCATGCACCTATTTCTATAATGTGTAGGATAAGTTCATATTTTTTTCATATAGGCATTGATCAATTTGAGCTTTTCCTTAATTAGTTTTAAAAACATCATTGTGCTAATCATGGTATTCATTATTATTATTTAAATTATAGGTATCATTATGAACACTATCTTGATAGAATTGAAATGGGTTATGACTAAAAGGATTCTCGAGATCTAGATTTTGATTTCATTGGACTTAGTACCTCATTGTGGGTATTATGATTTTGATTTGATTTTATTGATTTATGAAAAGATTTAATTATTTATAATTGTAATAAAAGTTGACATGACTTAACTACTTCAAACTCACTCATTGGATGTGTTGATTTGATTTGGATGTTGGATTTAAATTGGATACAAGTTGGATTAGTTTGATAACGAAATTTGATTTGACTTGAAAAATCAAATTAATTTGTTTGGATAAACTCATTAGATGTTTTTTAATCAATAATTTGATTTGGATTATGTTTTAATTTTTGACTTAGTTGATTGTTTTGAGTTTTGGATTAAGTGTAATAATATCTTGGATACAAAATGATCAATCAATACACACAAGTATAACCTAGCTATTCAAATAGGATTAGATTCATATGATGGCCCACTGATCATACCTTAATATTAAATTGATGGGTTATTTTAGGTAATGTTGTGTTCCCAACAACATTATTCATTTATAAAAAATAAGATCATAATTAGGTTATCTATGTATGCCCTCTATCTACCTTTTAGTACATTGAGGCTTGAATTCATAACACAAAAGTGTCATTGTATTTACACTAGAATTAATTATGAATTAAAATTAACTCTAATTATAAAATTAAACTATTGAAATATGATCTAGTATTTTCTATAAGATATAATACAATGAATATATAGATCTACAAAATTTATAGATATTAAAAATTACTATAAATATAAACTACGGATAAGGTTAGAGAATTGTCCTTACAAATAATTTATTTATGACTATGTCAAAAAAAATTAAGATGTGACTATATTAAATAACATGAAAACACATATGCATAATAAAATAAAGGCTCATTGTCTACTGGGACAAGTCTGCAAGAGGCAGACAGGAGTGTAGTTCATCATTATCTAGTACTATGAATTTTTACTATCAGATTACATGCCAAATCTAAAAATATAGGTTTATTCACCTATGCTTGAATGTGATCTATATGTGTGTGGAGCTATATTTAGTGTAAAAACTATCTATAAAATCATAACCCTAGTCTTTTAGAAGCACATAAATAATATCAAATGTAAAATGGGGGAAAATGGTGGATGTGGGAATAGTCGAGTTGTCCTTAAAAACCTCCTTGTTGACTGAGTGATACTTACATAGCCCTAATGCCCTCATGCTAATGTAGTTATCCCTTTAAGGAAGATCATATGAATGAAAATAGAAAATTTATTATAATTAATTAAAGAAATGCCTCCAACCTATAATAAACAATGTTAGATATGGATAAGTATTATAAAATTGTAGTAAAATTCCAATACAAGTCTTTACTCATACAATATATGCTTTTGAAATCATAAAAGAGATGCTTTGTGAGTGAGCTCTAGGTCATTTCAAGTGTGACCCTTGATGTACTTTTATAGATAATTTTGAATATTTATGACTATGGATATGTGTGGGATATCTATTAGGAAGTGTGTTGTTTTAAAAATAGAGGTTTTAGAGTATAGGGGACAAGTCCACAATCCTTGATAGGTGCACAATATGCCCCTATCCACCTAGTGTACACTTGTCTAAAAGGAACATAACCTTCTAAAACAAGATTGATATTGAAGTGCATGTTGAATAGAGATGAATATGAATAAATATGGATAAAATAAGTATGGAAGATGTTCTTAGTAATTTCAAGACTTTGAATACTTTCTTAGAGATTGCAGGTTGTTAAAATGATGAACCATCCAAGGTAAAGGTGTTAAGGAAAACCATTTTCAATCATTTATTGGTTAAGTTTAGGTGTCTATATCCAATCCCCCTCTCTCCTTCCTATTCTAGTGATGAATAAAATTAATAGAGTAAAGGAAATGGAAACCTGAGTGTGTATACACAAATTGTATTTGAAATAGAGATGTGCATGCTACCATGTTGAGGTATGTAGAGAAATGTTGAATATGTATAAAATTGAGAGAGGTCAAGTCTCAATTTGAAGAATCAAGGAAGATGGAGGAGTTTGAAATATTATAAGCTCTAACCCTCATAGAGTAATATGTAATTATTGAAGAGATGAGAACCAATAAAATGGTTCATTAAAAATACAACCAAAATGTGGAGTGTTACTAAGCTCAAACTTGGATCATTTGATGAATTGAAGGTAAGATGTGGGAACTATTGCATGAATCACTAAATTGAAACCAATACATAGAGCGTCACTAATCTCAAACATGATCCACTTGTAAAATAGAAATCACATTACTATAGAAAGATGTGGATTTGAGCTGTAACTTCTTAAAACTTTGAAACTTGAAGAAGAAAATTCTTAATTTTTTAGGGTATTATCTTGGAAATGAATTTATATCATGCCCCCTATACTATATAGAGTGATAATTTGGTATTTTTAATTTCTTTTTGAAATATTGGAACTATATTTTCATAAGTGTATATGTGCTCAAGTAACTATAAGAGTGGAGTGTATAAGAAAGTCAAATGCCTTCATAATCTGAGAATTCTAATTTTTGCATATTTTAAATTGTCAAATCTGAAATGTATTACTTGTTAGAGTTTAGAGATAATCCTATTGTGATGCCCTATTTTTGAGATAAGGTAAATTTCCTACAAATCACTTGTCTCAAAATAAAAAGTGAGAGCATTTATGAAAGATGTAATCATGTAAAAGCATTAGAATATTTGAATTGCATTGGAATCATTGAATCATATAAAAATATTTTATTTTGAATTACATCATGTAATTGAATAATACATTGAAGTATTGTATAAAGTAAGTAAAGAACTTGCAAGTCTCATATATGTATTGTAAGAATTGTATTGAATAAATAAAACATTGAAGCACATAAGTATTATGTGCATGATATGTATCATGCCACCATATATGTATGTAATAAATATGTAGTAGTGCACAATAATAATCATGGAATCATAGTAGCCAATAATGAATATTTAATAAAAGTCACACAATGTCATACAATAAATCATAAATGCTACATACAAGGGACATGTAAAATGTTTCATAGAGTTAGAAAGCTTTCATAAATGTCATATATAAGGCCCAAAGGATGAATACAAGTGAAATTTAAAATTCACACAAACATAGAAGGTCAAGGGCCACACAAATATGGCATGGTGATTTTGTACAAGAAAAATGGTGTATGTTGACCATATACAAGTCCAAGGGATACATACAATTGATAAGAATCCAATATGAAAAGTATAATGAATGTCATATAAGATCTAAATATGAACTTGAATATAAAATAATATGAATAATATCCAAATTAATTATACACATAGCATGAAATTTAGGTGAGAAAAGCTCAAAATGTAAAAACCCAAAAATGTTGATATTCATATAATTGAGAAACCTATAAATCCCAATACACAACATTCCTATTCTCACTTCCTCTCAACCAGTATTAATAAATCCTTTCCAAATATTTTCCACACAAATATCAAAATTACAATTCACAATATTTCACAATAGAGGTAAACCCCTATTTATAGTGAAATGTGAAGAGAGCTGACCATTGAAACCAACGAGTCCAACCATATCTAAAGTTATTTAATAACATTAGTAAATATTAAATAAATATAATTTTATTATTTACTTATATGAATTTTTCACCTCGTATTAATAAATAATATATTATTATTATTATTATTATTATTATTATTATTATTATTATTATTATTATTATTATTTAATTAACTACCAAGATAAGCTAAAGGTCAGTTAATCCCACCTAGACATTAAATGTTCTAACACTCCCCTATAATACCAAGTGGGGATAAATGTCATGGTCACCCCAGAAAATGAATTATATTATGTACATAGTTGAAAGGTTTTAAAACCTTCATCATGCCAATCATCACTTTTTGAAAGTAAAGGAATTATAATCCATGCCATGTCGCACAATCTCACATCTTTGCTCCTCTAGCCCCTCTAGTTTATTCAATAGGTCTTGGACCTATAGGTTTCATGAGATCACACCATGTGGCATAATCCATTTTATTCAATCAATTAGGGTCATTGGTATACTTATTGATGATATAAAATCCTTTAGGTTCTTAGGATAGTGCCACATGGCATGATTCTATTTCTCTATGCCCCTAAAGTGGATCGTATGTTTGAGAGTTTCCTGTTAGGACCAAGATAATGTGATATAGACAAGTGTCAAGATATAATTTCACCAATACATTACATTTCATCAATATAATTAGATACTAAATAAAAATATGAATATTGAAATGGATGCTCTATGGCATTAATTGCCAACTAGACAAAGCACCGACATCCATGTCAACATTTAACTACTTAAATTTGATAGTCGTATACACTTTAAATATTGTCATAGAATTAGAATTATTTTCCCTAATGACCTAACTATTTTAATCTCCTTAAATATTTTGATTATGAATCTAATGCATCACTTAAAATGCTTTAAATTGATTATTTATCTATTATTTTTAATCTAACTACTTAAATCATTCATCTAACTGAAAGGATTAATTGAATATTTGAAAAAAAAAACCTTCTCAATGGAATGATGCTATAAGATTTTCATCCTCTCTTTTTTGTCATTTTTATTCTTAATCAAATTTCATAGAATTTGAAGTCTAATAGCTAGTCTATTTATTTAAAATCTAATGACTAGTTTTTAAATTCAAAACATTAATGGTTAGTTGTATACATGGGGGTCAAAATTAAATGAGGAACTACCACTAGTCATAATCTTAGATATTTTCTTCTATGGCAAAAATTCAATAGAAAACCAGGGCTTCAACCCTATTGGTACCTAGGATCATGCCATGTAGAATGATCACACTCCTCTAAAACAATCGAAAAGAAGTTTAGGTTAGCATGATCGTGAGACTACATCTCATAGTTTCTCATGAATAATAAATTAAGCATATGTGGAACCTTTATAACACAAGGACCTCCATTACAAAGTATACATATTATGGTACAAAATTAAAAATTATACATGAATATTATAATTACATACCTTCCACACAAAGTTTACAATATTTTCCAATGGGAAGTATAGATAATAAAAAGGAATGTGTGGATGTTAGGAAGTAACATTATCATGCACACTCGCCCTTAATGGAAACTCTAAGAGGTCTAGCATTACAAGAAACTAACAAACTTGGTAGTACCAAGTGATTTTATGAGAATATCTACCACTTATTCATTCATAAGACAAAATTGGATATCAATATCACCATTGAAGACTTTCTCTCTAAAAAAATGCACATGAACTTCAATATGTTTAGTTTGTTAGTATTGCACTAGATTTTTCACCAGAGCTATACAACTTTGGTTATCAAAATTAAAGGTGGTACTATGAAAAACATCCAAATTAAGTTGTCCAAAAAACATTTATAATGAAATGGCTTCTTTATAAGCTTTCATAGAACTTCTATATTCTACTTCAGTAGAAGAGATAGAGACAATAGGTTGCTTTTCACTACTCTAAGTGATAGCACCTACACTAAACTTAAGTAAATGTACAGAAGTTCTGATCTATAGTATCACCAACATGATCATCATCAAAATAACTATATAAATTATAAATATTAATGGAAGAATAAATTAAACCAAAATTTATAGTTCCTTTGATATACCAAAGTATTCTCTTTGATAATTTCCAATGATCCAAGTATGGATCCTGCATAAATATAGAATCAACACCAACAAAATATTAAATATTTGCCATAGTAATGGTTAGATAAATAAAACTACCAACAATCTATCTATACAAAGTAGGGTTAGCTTTTTCACATGTATGTTTTGGATCAAGTTTAACACCAAATTCAATAGGAGTAGACATAAATTAAAAATCAAGCATATCAAACTTAACAAGAAGATTATGTACATACTGAGATTGTGTTACAACAATTGAATTTTTATCTTAAAATATAGTCATTCCTAAAAAATGATGCAGAATTCTTAAATAAGCCATTACATACATTTGGCTTAGTTTATTCTTATATTTATGAATTAAATTAGTTAGATTGACACTAATTAAAAGATCATCAATGTATAAAACAATTAAGATAAATTAACCATTTTCAACTTAAACAAAGAGATCATTATTAGAATAACATTTAAATTCACCTAGATCTTTAAATAAATAAGTAATTTTAGAATACCAAGATCGAGGAGATTATTTTAAACCATATAAATATTTCTTTAATTTACACACAAAATGTTCTTTGTTAGGTTTAGTGAAACATTAGGCTGAGTCATATATATTTTCTCATCTAAATCAACATTTAAAAATGCATTATTGGCATCCATTTAGTGGATAATCCAACCATTTTGGGATGAAAGAGCAATGAGTAATCTAACAGTACTCATTTTTTCAACATGAACAAAATTTTCAACATAATCAATCTCGGGTTTTTGAATAAACCCATGAGCAACTAATATTTCTTTAAACTTATCAATTTTACCAATTGAATTATACTTGATTTTATATAGCCACCTAAAACCAACAATATGACTTTCAGGTAGAGTTGGGACAAGATTCCAAGTTTGGTTTTTAATTAAGGCATTGTACTCAACTTTCATAACAACTTTCTGTCTATCATCATGAATAGATTCCTCAAAATATTGAGGTTCACATTCATACATAGTCATTAAGGCATGATAATAATTGTGAAAACTAATTAATTTATTAATATTATCAATATTAGAAGATTGAATTAGGGATTCTCCCCATTTAGGTCTTTTATATTAAACATGAAAATTAGGAGGGTCCTTAGACTTTAAATTATCTAAAGATGGATCAAATTCCTCTAGTGAATGTATTTCTTCATAAGGAAGAATAAGAGAGCTAGGTTCATCAAAAGAAGAACATTGAGGAGGTTCCACAAAGGGCTCACAAAAATATTTTTTGAAAATAAGAACATTCATATTCTCAATGATCTATCTTTTATATAGATTATATACTTTTAATACTTTAATATTATCTCTATAACTTAAAAAAATACAAGAATAAGAGGTAGGATCAAGATTCTCTCTTTTAATATTAGGAACAAAGATGGAAGCTTGTCTACCAAAGATCCCAAGATGAGCCACATTGGGTTTCTTTTTACATCATATTTCTAAGGGATTAAAAATATGCAAAGATTTAATAGGGACTCTATTAATAATATGCATAATAGTATTCATAACTTTGACCCATAATAAATTATGAATATTTATAGAATGTAATATTGTTCTAGCCATTTCTATAATGGTGTAGTTTTTCCTTTAAGCAATAACATTTTTTTGAAAGGAATAGGGAGTTGTTATTTACCTTTGAATACCATAACTAATGCAAAAAGACTCAAACTCTTTACTTATATATTCACCACCATATTTATATTTTAGTCTCTTAATAGAAAATTTAGAAGCATTTTCAACAAAATCTTTAAATTCTTTGAATTTAGAGAAAATTTTAGATTTATTTTTAATGAAATATGACCAAATCATTATAGTATAATCATCAATAAAAGTGATAGTATACAAAGAACCATTGAGAGATATAAATTTAAGAGGGCCTAAAACATCACTATGATTAAATTATAAAGGATGTGAGGAATTCTCATCATGATTCTTGTGAAAGGGGTTATTAGTATGTTGGTTATCACGTAAGCAAACTTCACAAGTTTTATGATGAGAAGATATAGAAGGAAATCCAACAATAATATTATGATAAAAAATATCATGTAAACTTATAAAATTAACATGTCCTAATATTTCATGCCAAAATTGAGATTCATTCTTGCTATGTGATGAAATAAAACATGTAGAATAAGTAAATATGATGCATAAATTCCTCGATTATCTTTTCAACCTTGAATTCTTGACCAAAACTCTCTAAGATTTTTTGCCCTTCATACTAGCCCTTTGTCCCTATTTTATTAATTTTATATAAAAGGTATAGATGATTATGACTTACCAAAGGTATATTCTTATTTAACCTATTAATACACACATGTGTGTCAATTTTGGTGGCCTAACTCCTTACCTAGGTCCACTTTCCTTCTTTAGGCCTACTCAATTAGGCCTCTTCTAACCTTTGCACAACACAATTCACAAAAATACATACTATAGAGTTCATATAGTAATGAAAATTTACTATTCACTTCAAGCATGTTGAATAGGACTAGAACACAAAAAAATTTGAAATTTTGATGGTTAAAATAATAGTTATGCCTAAAACCCTAGTTTAGGGATTTTAGGTCTCTATCACTACCCAAAGGCAAAGAAAAATCCACTTTGAATATTTTGTAAGATTTAAAATTATTGTGAGAGGTTATAAAGGTCTTTCTTGACCTATTTAAAATTTCCCTACCAATGGTTAGTGCTTTCCAATCCTCTGCCAAGGTTTTCTAATCCAAAATAGTGTTGATTGTGCAAGAAAATATTGAAACTATAGGTTTATGCTCCTATAGAATTAAAAAAACAAAAAAAATGTAAAATAAAGTTACACTGAGCCTATAAACACCCTTAAGGAACTTATCTCAATATTCTAATCACTTGTAAATTAATTTTCTGATCATTTCTTGCATAGAACAATACACACAGTCCTTTCACATAAAACGTGCTACAAGAAAACAGGGGTCTATTGTAAATATATCTGAATGCCAATTGATTTGGTTATTTTACCTTAAAATTTATAGTCTCAAAACATACTAAAAAATCCTTTAAAAACATTTAGAATAATTATCAAATTCCATTTGATTGTCAATCTTGAAAACACAGTCTATAACCAAGCCAAAATACTCAAGAACAGGGATTTGTATCACACTTTCTTGAACAAGGACCTTTTGTTATTCTATTCCTTTGAATAATTCTCTCAAAAAATATAAATAAATCCTCTAAAACTCAAAAAAATCACTTTTTTTATGGAACATAACTGGTGTAACAAACTTTTTGAAGCCTTTCAACAGTTAGATGACAAGTTTTAAAAAGTGACAAAGCACCAAAGTTGCTTTTCTAGGCATAGATCACTTTAGAAAATTATCAATGGTTTAAATGGTCTCTAATGACATTTAAAACATTTTAATAAACTTATTCAATCTTTTCACTTACCCCTACAGGTCCTAAAATAAACCAAAATTTGAAATTTGAAAACAACTAGTTTTGGAAGGGAAAACCTTAAATTTGAAATTTAGACTAACTAAATGAAATCCTAGGATAATAATTTCAATTATAAGAATTATTAGGGCCTTTTAAAGCCATCCAAATCATCATAAAACCTAATTTAATTCAATCAAGCCAAAATTGAGACAAAAATCTCCCTAAGAGTGATCCTCCTACATCATACTCCCAGGGAAAGGAAAAAGAACTCATGGACTGTTATCCATGAGTGATTCTAGAGTACTCCCATGCTTATATATGTTATTTTAATTCATAAACATGGAATATTCTACTAGTTTATTCTTATATTTGACTAAATACTTGAGGTACTATTTGTCTCTAGTCCTCTTGATCACCTGCTTGTCCAATATGCACTCTATCTCTTCTATTTTGGTCTTAGGCAGCTATGTTGCCCAATCTGGGCATGTTGTAGATGCATACTCTACCATGTTTCCTCCTTCATTCCATTATTTATAAGGGTATAATTTTTCAACATTGAAAATAGGTGAAATTCCTATCTTACTAGGCAACTCCAATTCATATGCATTGTTTACAAACTTTCTGAGAATCTTTCAAGGACCTATATTTTTCATCTTCAACTTGTTGTATTCACCTCTTGGATACCTTTCCTTCCTGAGATGAGATTTAAATAAGTCTTCAACCTATAAATTCAATTCTCTTCTACTCAAATCTACATGTTTCTTATACTTGTCAACACTAGACTCTAATTTCTTTCTTACCTGTTCACGTACCTCCATTGTCATTGCAAACTCTTCACCTTCAACACTTCTCTTGTCTATATGGATGATGTTTCTGACCTCAAATATACCTATAGGATATATGCCATATATTACTTGGAATGGACTCATAATAATTCTCTTATTACTAGAATCATTATTAGCAAAATTTGATTGAGGCAACATAAGATCCCATTGCTTGGGATGGTCCTTGGATAAACACCTCAACAAGTTCCATAAAATTATATTCACCACCTCAATTTTCCCATCTATCTAAGGGTGGTAAGCTGAACTAAAATTTAGGTTTGTGCCTATCTTCTTCCATAGTTTCCTCTATAAGTGACCAAGAAACTTAGTGTCCCTATCAAAAATAATGTTCATGGGCAATCCATGAAGTCTCACTACCTCCTTGAAAAAAAAATTGACCACATGTGTGGCATCATTAGTGGTTCTACATGGTATGAAGTGTGCTATTTTAGAGAATCTATCAACAACTTAAAAAATTGAATCAAAACATCTTTGTGTCCTAGGTAATCCCATCACAAAGTCCATACTGATGGATTCCCAAGGCCTATTTAGGATTGGTAGGGGCTGATACAAACTTGCATTAGTTATCTTACTTTTTTCAAATTGAAAAATCTTGCACCTTTCCACATACCTCCTTAATTTTTATTGCATTCTACATCAATAGTAGTGCCTAGTGAGTAAATCCAATGTCTTATCAAGCCCAAAATGGCTTGTCATGCTTCCATTGTGCTTTTCTTGGATCAGATTTCCTCTTATAGATCTTTTTGGCACACACAACTATACTTCTTTGAATAGTAGTCCATTTTGAAGTATAAAATCCAACCATGGCTCCTTGTTGAATGTACCTGGGTGATTTCATGCATGGTATGATTCCTTTAAGTCTTCATCATCTTCCTAAAAATCTTTGAGTGCCTCAATTCCAACACTTTCTAACTGAATCTCATGCACCAATAAGACCCTCCTCTTTAATGCATATTCAACCTTGTTAGTTTGTCCTTTTATGCTTGGTAGTGAAGGTAAAATTTTGTATTTATTCCACCCATTTCATGTTTTTGGTTCAACTTAGACTAATTAGAAATGAAATGAAGTGCATGATTATTTGTGTATACTATGAACTCCTTTGGCATGAGATAATGCCTCCATTTCTTCAATGCTTGCACCATTGCATAAAAATCCAAGACATAGAATGAGTACTTCTTGGCATCACTGAAATAGGATATAGGTCTACCCTCTTGGCTTAGGACATCCCCTATTGCCACTCCACTTGCATCACACTCTAATTGGAACACCTTGTTGAAGTTTGGTAATGCTAGTATTGGCTACTCCATGATTCTTTGCTTCAAGTATTAGAATATTTTCTCTACTTTCTCATTCCATACAAAATGTTTCTTATCTCCAATTTATGATGTCAATGATGGGATCACATATACTAATAAAATTCCTTATGAACTTCCTATAGAAGCTTGTTATACCATGAAAAATTCTCACCTCTCCTACTATCCTAGGTGTTGGCCAGTCCATGATTGACTTCACCTTATTCTTATCCATTTTTAGCATGCCTTTTGATATGATAAATCTAAGATACAATAGCTCTAATTTCATGAAACCACACTTCTTAAGGTTGATCAATAACCTCTCTTTTTGTAGCCTCCTCATAAACAAATCCAAATGATGAAGATGTTCCTCCTTGCTTTAACTATAAATTAGTATGTCATCCAAGTATACTACTAAAAATTTGCCTATGAAATATTTTAATACCTCATTCATTAATCTCATAAAATTTCTTGGTGCATTGGTTAAACTAAATGGCATGACCATCCACTCATACAAACATTCATTTATCTTGAAAGAAGTCTTCCACTCATCACCTTGCTTGATTCTTATCTAGTAATATCCAATCTTGAGGTCAATCTTGGAAAAGTATCTTACTCCACTTAAAAAATCCATCAAATCTTCCATCCTAGGAAGTTAAAATATATATCTTATGGTGATCTTATTTGTGGCCCTAAAATCAATACACATTCTTCACTCACCTTCCTTATTTGGCACCAACACTATGGGCATTGCACAAGTACTCAAGCTTTCTTTGATCAGCCCTTTGTCAATCAACTCCTACACTTATATGTTGATCTTAACATTCTCTTGTGGGATCATTTTTTAGGTAGCCTTGTTTGGTAGACTTTCTATAGGTACAAAATCTATGTGATGTGTTATACTCCTCATAGGTGGTAATGTGTTGGGCAGCTCATCAACTACTATGTTTGCATACTTCTCCAACATTTATTAGATATCTTGGGGTAGATCATTGATCTTAGTGTTTGTCATAATAGTCTTTGTCTTGAATACTAAATCAAATCTTATCTTTTTTACATCCATAGCATTCAAAAATTCTTTACCACTTACTACCATCACATATGAGCCAACTTGTTGATCACTCTCCTCATCTTTCATGGGAAGCAAAGTGTGACTAGCTCCATCCTTGATCAAAGTGTACATGTTCCTTCTTCCATCATGATTAGTGTGTCTATTATATTTACAAGGCCTTCCAAGAAGCACATGGCACACATCTATTGGGATGACATCATAAAGCACCTTATCTTTATACCTTTCAATTTAGAACTCTACCCAACTTTGTTCACTCACCAAGACTTGCTGACCTTTATTCAACCATGAGACCTTGTATGGAGTAGGGTGAGGTAGTTTCTTCAGCCCAAGCTTTTTAACCATTTCTACTGAAACAAGGTTATCCATGCTTCCTAGATCTATGACCATTTTACAACACTTACCTTGGCATTTAAAAGATATCTCAAAAAGATTCTTCCTTTGTGGTGACTCCTCCTTGGGTGGCTTGATTAGCACCTCATGAGCAATGATTCTCTCACTTTAGGATTTTATATAAGTGATGGAGAGAAAACACTCTCTTCCTCACCTCCTTGTGCAATCTAATTTCTCCCTTCATTGCTTGGGCTTCCTACTAGTTGATCCTATGGGCACTTCCATAACTTATAGCCAGTAAACCTATTACACCTAAAACACTTTCCTAAAAATCCACTTGATCCTCTACCCCTTGATACATAACCACCTCTATTGAAAGGTCTCCTACCTCTAAAACCACCTCTTGAATTAGTGGTTTGCTCTTGTGATTTTCTTGACTAACCTTGATGGCTTCTTTGTGAGAAATTTCTACCCCCTTGCTGTCCTCTACCTCTAAAATTTATTCCCCTTCCTCTATTCTACTGATTATGTTTCTTATATTTAGCCTTGAGTGCAAATTGTTAACACTCCTTAAGTGTTCTTAGGAAAATAAGTTCTAGTTCATCTTGTATATTGTACCTCAGGCAATTTAAATATCTTTAAATCTTCTCTTTATCCTTCTCAACATGTCATGACCTAATGGTGAGCTTATAGAACTATTTTGTATATGCCTTCACAATCATTTCCTTTTGCTCCAAATTTTGCAATTGTCTAAATAGGTTTGTCTCATAGTCATCTGGCAAGAATTTGATTTTGATCTTGGAAACCATTCTATCCCAAGCAGTTATCTTATTCTTCCTCTTTTTTCTTCTCGCATCTTATGTGAAGTCCCACCATAATGAAGCATGCCCCTTCAGTTTGGTTCTTGAAAAATTAACCTTCTTCTTATCAGGTACCTCTTCATACTCAAAATACTTGTATAACTCATTCACCTAATCCATGAGTTCTTCTCCATCAAGACCACATACATAGGTGGGTAATTCCTAGGTTTTTTTTAGTGATGAATATTTGTTAATTCACAAATATTCCAATTTATTTTTTTTATATTTGGTAATTTTTTAAGGTTGATAGATGGGACTGGATCACCAAAATTTTAGGGATATATATTATTTTGGGGGTCAGCTTGCCAACCCTTTACAACATTATCTTAAAAAATAGTTTAATTTGTCACATATATATACCCCTCGATCATGATATCAAACAATAAAATGATTCTAAGCACTAATTAGTTGAATGGCATAGCTAAATGACCATGAGAAATGACATGGTTGAACAACATGGTTAAATGACATGGATAAATGATAGTACCAAATGACATTATCAAATGATGCTACCAAACTAGGAAAAGAATAAGGAAACCAAAATTTTAAACCGTGAAAGATAAACAAAACCTCACATGTACACTTTTGAATCAAGAACTAGTGAAGTTGTCTCTAGAAAACATGTCATGGATCAATTAGATAGCTTCAGAATTCATACTAAAAAAATAGGACACATTAAAAAGGGGAAAACCCTTGGTGACATAAAAATCAAACCCATGTAACAGTTTAATTTTTATATCACTAAGGGTTTCATCTTTTTCAATGACCTTTTTTTGGCAAGCCCATATACTTTAAATGGGTTTTGGAACACTGAATCTTGAGGCCCAACTCCCAAGGGCATAAACCTAATACAATGTCCATATTTGAAACTCATCTAAAAAGATGGGTCTCACCTACACAATACTCACCAATGGAGCCAAATGATTTGGCCAAATGACTCTTCTAAATGGCAGAGCCAAATAGACTAACCAAATGGCTTAGCCAAATGGCTTGACCAAATGACAAAGTTGGGTGGCTCGATCGAATGATAGAGCCATTCATCTCTACCATTTGATCGAGTCATTCAGCTCTACTGATGGCTGATCTAGATAGCTCTACCCTTAACTTAGTTGAATAGCTCAATCAAATGGTAGAGCCTCATATTTTAGCCAATGGTTGAGCCCAACAGCTCCATCAATGGCAAAACTCGATAGCTCTGTCGATGGGAGAGCTAAGTGGCTCTTCCTATGGTAGAGATGAATGGCTACCAGTGGTAGAGCTGAAGGTGGTAGTGCCATTTAGCTCTGTTATGGGTAGATCCATTCCACTTTGCCATCGGTACACACCTTCAACTTTTCCCAGGGCAAACTCTAGAGCCATTCATCTCTTCCTAAATAAGAAGAGCCCTATATCAAAAATAATTGAGCTACACTAAAGAAGAGCTATTGGTGATTTGAACAGCATTTTAGACATGCTGAGTCACCAAAGTTATAAATCAAATTTGCCTAAATGAATCTAGGGTGGTTTGGGATATGGCCTCTTAAAATGAACCCTAGTAATTCCACATTTGGTTTGGATCCTTGACCCATGATCACCTTCAAGAGTCTCTCTATACCCTTCTCTTTAGGTCCTTCAACTATTTCTTCTCCCTCTTCTTCCTCATGGTCTTGTGGCTCATCTTCCCTATCACTCATGTCCCCTATTAGGACTCCTCTTCTTTGGTTTCATTCTACAACAATCAACCTAGCATCCAAGTTGACTTTAAGGTCCCTTAACTCTACCAACATAGCATCTTGATTCCCTTGATTCCTTATAGCACCTCCTCTATTTCTCCTAGCTAACATTTTGATCCTTGTTCAGGAAATCTATCAAACAAGTATATGTTGCTCTCTTATCTAAAAGATCTTCTCTCTCCCACTTGTTCTTGGGTATCCAATGTTGTTTTTTATACTATTGGCTAATTTTTGGCCCACACACCAAAATATTAACTATTTTAAAAATCTACAGACTCCATCAAAAAATCTATGGACTCCATTAGCATTTACAAAAGTACAAAGTGGAAGACTAAGTTGTAAGTCATGAGAAAACTGAAGTAAGCAAGGGCACTTTTCAAAAATCTGAAGGTCCTTTCAAGTCAACATCAAAGATTGAATTCTTTCTATAAAATTATTTGAGTGAATTATTTTAGAATAATTATCTGTAAGAAATGGACCATTTTAGGAAAGTCAAAGGGAACTTTTCTTGGCAAGGTTGTCTACTTCAAAAAATTTGAAGGGTACATTCTTTGGAGAAGTGGACCAAAACATGAATTCTGAAGGGTATCTTTCTTTTGAATAAATGGTCCATTTTAACTTTTTTGAAGGTTCAATTTCTTTTCAAAGTGGACCATTACAACTTTTTCAAAGGTGTTTTTTTTTAAGGGAAATGGACTATTGAAATTTTGTCAAAGGCTCATTTCAAAGCTTCAAAGGACCATTTCAAAATTCCTAAAGGGTTTTTTTTCCTTTTTGGAAGGTCACTTTTCAATTTATTTGAAGGGGTACTTTCCCTTTAGAAAATTTCATTTGAAATAATGCCAAAGGATCATTTCATAATTTCCAAAGGGATCTTTCCCTTTGAGAAAGTCCATTTAAAGAAACTCAAATGAATTATTCAAAGCAAAAAGTCTAAAAAGATAGCTATTTGAATTTGAAATCCTAAGACATTCTCATAGATTTCAAAGATGGGTCTCATCAAATATCCATTTCCATTCCAAAAAATGTCGAAGGGAGTCAGTGAATCTCAAGAGCAAAAGTGTACATGAAAAGTATCAAGGATGCATTCAACTAGCATGAGCTGGTAGGTGTGAAATAATGGAGAAGCCTTCATCCTTCGGTGTGGCTCTCACCTCTGACAAGTGGCTACTCAATTAGAGGTAGAATGGATAGGATTAGATTCATAGATATGGTAATTTCATCCTTAGCCAAGCAGAGTGGAGTATACCAAGTTTTAAACGCAAGATATCCAATCATGTACACTTGGCAGGGACATGCAGCTACCCATGACATGGCTCTCTCATCTCCAAAAAGGGAAGGGACTTGAATGCATGAGGGGATCGAGGATACTTATGGAAATATTGGATGGTTCATTTCATGGTCAAGGTAGTTGCATGCTTTGAATGCAAGGGAGCTCAAGTAGAATAGCAGGGGTCCCAGTCATCGATGACCTCTTCTCTCAGTTTTCCTTGCTCCCATGAGCCTTTTTCTTTCTTGAGGCCCTTTTCTCTATATATATCTAATGCTTTCAATTTTGGACGGTTCCTAGTTTTTAGACTTTTTTCATCTTTCTAGGAGACAAACATTCATTGAGATACTACAAAGTATGTTCCACTTCATTAGGTTAGACCCTATCAAGTCTATTGTAAGAACTATCTCTTGATGTAATAAGATGATTTATTTACCCATCACTTGTCATTGATTAGTGCCTTAGTATGTTTTTGCTTGGTGGATTTATGAAGGAGATTTTTCCTAGTCTATTAGCCTTCTACTTGCCTCTTTAATGTATTTTTAAGCTCTTGCAGGTCTAGATTAGTGTTCTGCCTGAACCTCTTCCAGCATGTTAACTTGATCTCAAGATTTTGTAAGCCATAATTATCTTATGACTAATCTAGTGTGGGTTCAAGCATAGATAAGTGTCCATTTTACTTTGGTGCATTAACTGGTTAGCTTTCTTAGGAGCCCTTATCCCCTTTCTAACCCTTTTCCCTCTGAATCATTAGTTTGGCATTAGTTTAGGTGAGAATCAAAGAGGAAACCAACCTTCTCTGGAGGTTCAAACTCACTATAGTATACCCATAGCCTGATTTTGTCCCAATGATTGTATCTAGGAGTGAGAGAGCCTAAGAAACTCTCCCATAAATGGTGCAATTCTAGTGCTATAATACTTTCTAGCACACTCAGTGGGACTAAGGTCCAAAATAGTAGAAGGATTTTTGGTGTTGTTCTTCTGCATATCAACCTTTAGAGGTATTCAAAAAATATCAATGGTGAATCCAAACATATATCATATGGTTTGAATATTCCAAGTGCCTAATCACCATTATTTGGTATGTATAAGTAACCATCTTTTGATCAATATGCTTATTCTCTACCTTAGCATCGTACTTATCAATATAATAATGTTTATGTGTTCCCCCAAGTGGACCTCAAACAACCTATCAACCATATCATGGCCTTCTCCCCCCTTCTACAACTACATATGACCAATATTAGCCTCCTAATCATTTAAATTGGTCCTTTGATTCCCCTTGTAAAGACTATGTTTATCCTATTACATCCTTGTCAAGATTCAAGTAAGTATTATCAAATTATAATGAGTTGATAAGGGAGATTGGTAGGGGTTTATAATTTTCTTTAGTCATCCATATTCATTTCCTACAAGAGGCAAGGAATGCTCTTCAGCTAGTCAAAGATAAATGGTTAGTTTGTGAAAATAAACAATCGTTAGTTTACGAGACGGAGAATAAGGTGTGGTTGAGAAGTATTGTCTAAAATTCAAAAAGTGTGTTGATGTCTTATGAAAATTAGTAGACTCAGTGTGATCAATATTATTTGTCATGTCCTTTCCAAGAGCCAATCAGTTTGCCCTCTCATACCCCAATGCCCATTCCCACTCAAGAGCATGAATCCCTTCCGTCATGGATCTTATCCAATACTTTTAACCCTAGCTATGTCATGCCCTCTATTTTTTAACCATCCTCTCCTATACTCATTAAAAAGGAATAAAAAGTGTTTGATACCTACTCATTTCCCTCATGGAAATTAGTTTTTAAAAGCACAGAGAAGAAGGAAGAGGTTTTAGTTGTGGTGATCCAAGAACTAGTTAAAGAGGAGTTAGTGGTTGAAGAGTATAAAAAAGAGGTGATAGATTAGCTCAATGAGCTTTCCCTACAAGAGTTTCAAGAATATTTTTCCCTCCCTCAAGAACCACTAAAGAGACCACTCAAAGTGCCTAGTTAGAAAAACACTCTCTTAAGCTGCAATCAAAATAAACTTCTTCAGCCTCCCACCATCTCCCTATTAGAGGAGAAGACTATTTTACAAGGAATAGAGGAGTATATTAGAGTCAAATTTGAGTCTCAAGAAGATGACACAAGTGTCTATGATGAGGAGATCATAATAGGTAGTCCACTTCAAAAAAGGGAGGAGAAATCAGGTGTGGACCAACTATTGTGGCATGGCTTTGACATTGACGAATTAAACCCTGAAGGCAGTATTGATGCATTCATAATTAAAGAGGTGTGTATTCAAGATGCATCTAAGATAAAACAATATTTTTTTTGGTCCCAAGATCTTCCATTTGGTTTGGCTATAGATGAATATGACCAAGGTGCAAGAATTGACATAGTCAATCAATTAGCTGGCCATGTTGAAGAGGTCATAAATGAGCAAGAGGATCAAGATAAATTATGGTAGTAGTAGTACCATGACTTCATGGATCGGGTAGAGGTTCTAAACTAGCCTATCCCTCTAAAATATGAAGGTGAAATCACCAATCAAGTTGAAGAAGATAACCAATCTCAAGATGTATTGTCTATTGAAGGCAGTACTAATGTCTTCAAGAATGAAGAAGAATGGTTAGATCTAGAGCCACAAGAACATGACATGTTAGGCCTTAGGTGGATTGATGAACTACTATATGGCCCTTTTCAAAGAAAGAAAATAAAATATGGTGTTGAAGTTGGCATTGTCTCAGATGACCAAGAGGAAGTTACCTTTTGGGATGAAGTAGAGCTTTTCTACTTAAGTCTAGATAGTCAACCAAGCACTAATTCAAAGGATCCATCACATGTGCTTGATTCAAAGCACAAAATTGAGCCATAAAATGAGAAGAGAAAAAAATACCATACAATCCAACATGAACCAAGTTTGGATGACATGAACTAGTATATCTACATCAGAGACATGTTTGTTCCATTCCATCTATCAGAGAGCACATCAAAAGGATTGACCATAAAGTTCCCTGGTTCACCAATTCTGGTACCTCTAAAGCAAGGTATTTTTAATCTTGGATTATTACAAGGGAATAATAATCATAGTTTTCCATTTGATCTAGGAGGGAGATACTTGTAAATTATAACCTTGTATATATTAGGATAGATTTCATGTTTTCCTCCAAGTGCCTTATGCACATTTCCTTTTTGTTCTATTTTTTATTTCCCAAGTGCCTTATGAACTTTGTTTTGTTTTATCCTTGTTTCTTCAAAAGAATTTTAAAAAAGGGTCATCCTTGTATCTAGTTTTAGAGCAAATCAGTTGTAAAGGATAATGACTCTATGCCCAATGGACTAGATGAGGCAAGTGGTCTAGGTTCTCAAGCATAGCAAGCATGCTTCCCTATGAGTCACCAAAAGTGTTGGCCAATTTTTTTCCCACATACCAAAATTATAATAGTTTTAAAAATAAATAGACTCTATCAAAAAATCTACAGACTCCATCAACATTTACAAAAGTACAAGATGGAAAACTAAGTTGCGAGTCATAAGAAAACTAAAGTAAGCAAGGGCACTTTTCAAAAATCCAAAGGTCCTTTCAAGTCAAAGTCAAAGAGTGAATTATTTCAAGAAAATTGTCTGAGTGAATTCTTTTGGAAAAATTATCCACAAGAAATGGACCATTTTAGGAAAGTCAAAGGTCACTTTTCTCAGCAAAGTGGTCTACTTCAAAATTTATGAAGGGCAATTTCTTTGGAGAAGTGGACAAAAACAATAATTTTGAAGGGTATCTTTCTTTTGAAGAAATGGTCCATTTTAACTTTGACAAAGGGTCACTTTATTTTCAAAGTGGACCATTGCAAATTTTTTCAAGGTATTTTTTTCAAAGGGAAATGGACCGTTGCAATTTTGTTGAAGGCTCATTTCAAAGCTTCAAAGGACCATTTCAAAATTATCGAAGGGTATTTTTTCCTTTTGGGAAGGTCACTTTTAAATTTCTATGAAGGGACACTTTCCCTTTGAAAAAAATTATTTTCAAGAATGCTGAAGGATCATTTCATAATTTTTGAAGGGCTCTTTCCCTTTGAGAGAGTCCATTTTAAGAAACCCAAAGGAATTGTTCAAATTAAAAAGTCTAAAAAGATATCCATTTGAATTTGAAATACTGAGATGTTCTCATAGATATCAAAGATGGATCTCATCAAATAGCCATTTCCATTCAAAAAAAGGTCAAAGGGAGTTAGCAAATCTCAAGAGAAAAAGTGTACATGACAAGTGTCAAGGACACATTCAACTGGTAGGAGCTAGCAGGTGCAAATTAATGTAGAAGCCTTCATCCTTTGGTATGGATCTCACCTCTGACAAGCGGCCACTCAATCAGATGTAGCATGGTTAGCCCTATATTCATAGATATGTTGATTTCATCCTTATCCAAGTAGACTGAAGGAGCACGCCAAGTTTAAAATGCAAGAGATCAAATTATGTACACTTGGTGGAAACATGTAGCTACCCATGACATGGATCTCTTAGCTCTAAAAAGGGAAGGGAATTAAGTGCATGAGGGGCTCAAGGAGATTTGTGGTGATCTTGGATGGTTTATTTCATGGTCATGGTAGTTGTACTCTTTGAATGCAAAGGAGCTCGAGTACAACATCAAGTGTAATGAAATTACATAGATGTTTTCACATAATATTTTATATTGTGAAAAATAAGCAAATATGAGAGATAGCATAGCAATAACTGACAACATAATAGAATACTAGATAATAAACTAAATCCACTTCGAGGAGGCAACCTCCACATTAATGCACTAATATCAGAATACTTAACATAATAAATAAAGACTAACCACTACCTCTTGTATATAGTCTACTTATCCAAGGTTATTCCATAGGTTGACCTATCTAAGAACATAGAGAAATGTAAAAATTAAATAAAAGAGGTATGTAAGCCACAAGTTGACCACATATATCCCTAGACACACCAATGGTTAAGGGCATAACAAGCCCCTCCCATTTAAAAAAATGTTGTACTAAATGTTGTGTCAACTGTAGATGTTGTTACATGAATGCTTCATCCTCCCAAGAGGCATCTTTACATGGTAGATTCTTCCATTTGATTCGTTACTCTATAATTTCTATGGAATATAACTACTTGGTGCACCTTTGAAGGATCACCTCAAGATCAAGAACAACTCTACCTTCCTCATACAATTTTGGTAATTATTTTTGAATGGAAACCCTGTGTCTAATTACTTTCTTTAGGCATGATACATGAAATACTAGATTTATATGAGTGGATGAAGGAAACTCTAACTAGTAGGCCACACTACCAATTTTTTGTAAGATCTGATAAGGCCCATAATACTTAGGGGATAGCTTGTTATACTTTTTTTGTTGCTTCAATGACATATATTTATATGGCTATGAGTGAACAAAGACCCAATCACTAATGTCAAAATGACTCTCACTTTTGTGTTGGTTTGCCTATTGCTTCATGCGATTATGGGTCATAACTAAATTTTCACTCAAACTTGCAAGAACCACCTATTGATGGTGAATATGTTCTTCAACTACATGAACCTTAAGATGGACCTTCAAGATTAAATTGATGGATGGAGGGTGGTATCCATATAGTGCCACAAAAGGAGACATTTTGGAAGAACTATGAACAGAAGTATTATACCACCATTCAGCAAGTGGAAGCCAATGAACCTATTTATCTTGTTTATCAAAAACAAAATAATGGAGATATCCTCCAAACATTTGTTGACTACCTTAGTTTATCCATCAGATTAAGGATGATAAGATGAACTATGAGCCAATTGCATTCCCAAACATGTAAATAACTTAGTCCAAAAATTACTAGTAAAAATGGGATCTCTATCACTGACAATGATCTTAGGGATCCCATGTAGTTTTTGAACTGTATTAAGAAAAGCATCAACTACTGTACTAGAAACAAATGGCTGGGATAATGAACAAAAATGAGCATATTTACTAAGATGATTTACAACAACCATGATAATATTTTGATCATTAGATCTTGGTAACCCTGTAATGAAATTCATAGATACCTCCTTCCAATGCTAGCTAGGGATGGATAAAGGATGTAAAAGACTTGGGGTTTTGATGGTTTTTCCTTAGTTTTATTGATAGATCATACATTTATCCACATATTTTTGGACATCCCCATTGAGACCTTCCCAAAAAAATCCTGCTTGATTTTGTGATAGGTTTTTAAAAATAGTAAATGACCTCCAATTGGAGTTGCATGAAGTTCTTGAAGGATTTTTTGTTTAAGAAGAGAATTATTACATAGGTACAATCTATTTTTATAACATAATGCATTACCTTTCCATGTGAATTTTTCAAATCCACCTAAACCTTGATGAATATTTTGAATCAAATCATGGGTAGAACTATCATGTTCCCATTATGATCATGCTTCCTCTAGCCAATTTATCTACAAAATGGTTATGGAACATAGAAATACCTTAACTGAATCATCTTTTTTGGATAGTGCATCTGCCACCACATTGTCCTTGCCTATTTTTTAGACTATTTCAAAATCATAGCCTAACATTTTATTTACCCATTTTTTTGTTTTTCAGATGATAACCTTTATTCTAAAAAATGTTTGAGCCTATCATGATCAGTCTTTACCTGAAAGTGATGACCCATCAAATAAGGTCTCCATTATTTGACAGCATATAAAATGGCCATCATTTCCTTCTCATAGATAAGCTTGTGCTAATTTTTACCCTTTAGTTGATGAATTTTAAATGCAAGTGGTCTACCTTCTTGCATGAGTACAGTACACATACCATACCTAGATGCATCACATTCAACCACAAAAGTCTTAGAAAAATCAAGAGTGGCCAATAATGGAGCAGTGTACATAACCAATTTCAATTGTTCAAATGCCTAGGTAGCTATATCAGTCCACTGAAAGGAGTCATTCTTTAACAAAGAGGTGAGTGGGGCTGCAATACTACCATAATTTTCTATAACCTACGATAGTAACCATTAATCCCCAAAAATCCCTAGAGATGCTTGAGTGTCTTAGGAATTAGCCAGTCCACCATTACTTAGATTTTTTTAGGATCCACTTTCACTCCTTCAAAGACACCAAATGACCCAATTATTCAACCTCACTAGCCCTAAAAGTACATTTGGAAGGTTTGGCATATAATTGATTTTGCACCAAAATAGAGAGTACCTGTTTCACATGTTGCAAATGGTCTTCCCAATTTTTAATATAAATGAGGATATCATCAAAGAATACCAAAACAAATTTCCTCAAAAAAGGCTTCAAAACAATATTCATCAAACTCTGAAAAGTAGATGGTGCATTTGTTAGACCAAAAGGCATAACCAAAAACTCATAATGGCACTCATGAGTCTTGAAAGCAGTTTTGGGTATGTCATGGATCTGGATTTGATGATACCCAGAATGCATATCTAACTTGGTAAAATAAAGAGAACCATATAATTAATCTAGCAAATCATCAATAATAGGAATCAAAAACTTATCTTTGATAGTGTACTTATTGAGTTCTCTATAGTCAAGGCACATCCTCTAGGTGTCATCTTTCTTTCTCACCATGACAATTGGTGAAGAGTATTCACTTTGGCTATGGTGAATGATTCCTACATCTAACATATTTTTTACCATATTTTCAATTTCACCATTTTAGACATAGGAATACCTATATGGCCTGATGTTGGGTGGTGTACTACCAAGAATAATTGTGATAGCATGATCATGTGTGCAGCTAGGTGGAAGTCCTTTTGGCATGTCTCCAAAAATAATAGAATGAGCATAAATTATTTGTTACAAATCAAGAGGTGGATATGGCTAAGTTGGTTGTACTTCTATAGAAAACAAGTGAGCTAAAAATACCTCAACATCCTTATAGAGAATCTTTGTCATTTTATGGGAGATAAAAAGTTGTGTATATTTAGCCTTTAATCCCCTTAGCTCAAATGTCTTTTCTTCAAAATGAAAATTCATGAATAATTCTTGAAAATTCATCTCAATAGTGCCCAAAGTGGTGAGCCCCTAAACTCCTATAACAATATTAGCTCCACCCATGGGAATAATAAACATAGGAGAATCTAATAAGTAGTCTCTCATGGACAACTTAACACTATGACATTTTCCTAAATAGTTAACAGTACCACCATCTGCAATCATAACTTGAAATTATAGAGCTAGATAAATGAAATAGTTCAAATGAGTAGCCAACTTACTATGGATGAAGTTGTGTGTGCTCTTAGAATCAATCAAGATAGTGACCTTTTGTTTCTTAAATAAACCCATCACCTTAAGAATTTGGGGATTACTAATACCTAAAAGGGCATGACATGAAATAGTAGGCTGAGAGTCTTTAGATTCCTCCTCAGGAACTTTTGCATCATCATCATGCACTTCTTCATCATCTTCATCATCATTGGCACCTTTAATGTAAAATAGCTTCTTTTCAGCACAATGATGGTCTTTGTTCCATTTGCTATCACAACCATAACATAACCCTTTGGCTTGCTTTTCCTCAATTTTTCATTGTGTTAATCTGGTGGGCTATGGAAATGATGGTGCTAGAAAGTTGCTATCATGACTAGTAGTGAAAGTTTTCATTTTAACCATCTCATTTTATTCTATCATGTGTGCCTTAGGGATAGCTTCTAATATAGATGTTGGATTAAACATTCAAACCTCTAATTGGATGCTATCTTTGAAGCCACCTAAAAATAGATCAGTCAAATTTTCCTTAGTGATATCTTCCACTTATAAAGAGTGATTCTGAAACTGATGAATATAATCTTTCATAGTTCCTATTTTCCATAGCTTGGCTAATTGGCTGAAATAGTTCTCAAAGACATTATTATGATAATGAGCTGACAAATCCTTAGTGAAAATAGTCCATGTAATAAGAGCACCATTCTTTTACTTTTGAGAACATAATTAGCAATACCAAATGAATTGCTCATGTTCCAGATATGATGTAGATCAAATAAATTCTCAATTTGGGTAATCTAAGTGAAAGGATCCTTACCGTTGAAATTATGCATGTCCACTTTTGGTAACATTTGTTTCATACTAGCATGGGAGTTGTTGAGAGGAGGATTTAAATGCTAAAGTGGAGGGTTGTTGGGTTAAAACTAAGATTTAAGGGAAGCCAATTATGTAGTGATATGTTATAATTCATTATGAACCCCATTAATCTCTTCATGCATCCCTAAAACATTAGCTTAGACTACAACAAAGTCATCATTCCTCACCAAGTTCTTTATGTTCGCTTAAAGCTGAGAAATCACCAGATCTAAAGTTCTAGATTCCATGTCATCGGTAGGAGTCTTAGGATTTTTTTGGCCCCTTTTCTTCCTCGAGTACCTAGACCTACAATATACAAACCCTAGGAGGGTTTTGAGACCAAAAAAATTGTATTGGGAAATGATATCATTGTGATCACCTTGTCAAGATGAATCCAATGACTGCCTTTGCACACTAGGGTAAAAATTTTGATACCAAAAAGTGTATCGATAGAATATACCATTGCAATCATCTCACTAAGACAAATCCAATGACTACAATTTTGCAAGGGGAAAAAATTAATTTGTTTTGTTTTAAATATTTTGTTTCAAAAAAGCATTTCGAGTAATACTACGTCGATAGAAAAAATTAATTCTTTCCAGATTGCAAGTTACATTTTTTTGCTCTCACCACTCCTAGAAGCCATGCCTCACCAGATGTAAAAAAAACTACCATAAGAAACTTTCCCAAATCAAAAATCTGATACTGCTTGTAATTAAATTACTTAGATGTCCACACAAAATGATTTTATATTGTGTAGAATAAGCAAATATGAGATATCACATAGTAATAATTGACAGTAGAACTGAATACTAAATAATAAAGCAAATCCATTTTAATGGGGCAACCTCCACATCAATTCACTAATAACATAATACTTAATATAATGAATAAATACTAACCACTATCTCCTATATATAATCTACTTAGCCAAGGTTATTCCATAGGCTGACCTATCTAAGAACATAGAGAAATGTAACAAGTAAATAAAAGAGGTATGTAAGCCACAAGTAGGCCACACATATCCCCAGACACACCAATTGTTAAGGGCATAATATTATGGGTCCCGATCATTGATGACCTCTTCTCTCAGTTCTCCTTGCTCCCATGAGCCTTTTTCTTTCTCAGGGCCTTTTTCTTTCTCAGGGCTTAAAGAAGGAAAGTGGACCTCTTCAATTTTAGAGGGTTCTAAGCTTTTAGACTTTTTTCATATTTATAAGAGATAGACATTCATTGAGATACTACAAAGTATGCTTCACTTGATTAGGTTTGACCCTGTCAAGTCTATTTTAAGAACTACCGATTGATATAATAAGATGATTTATTTGCCTATCTCTTTTCATTGATCAGTGCCTTAGTACATTTGTGCTTGGTGGATTTGTGAAGGATATTCTTCCTAGTCTATCAACTTTATTATTACCTCTTTAATGTATTTTAAATATCTTTTAGGTCTAGATTAGTGTTCTACCTGAACCTTTTCTAGTGTGTTAACTTGTTCTCGAGATTGTGTAAGCCATAATTGTCTTATGACTGATCTAGTGTGGGTTCAAGCATATATGAGTGTCCATTTTACTTTGGTGCATTACCTAGTTATCTTTCTTAGGAGCCCTTATCCCCTTTATAACCCTTTTCCCTATGAATCATTAGTTTGGCATTAGTTTAGGTGAGCATCAAAGAGGAAGCTGACCTTCTTCAGAGGTTTAACCTCACTATAAGATACTAATAGCCTGAGGTTGTCCAAATTCTTGTAGATAGGAGTGAGAGAGTATGAGAAAATCTTCCACAAAGTTTGAAATTCTAGAACTATAATATATACCAAAATGATGCAATGATTCCTCTATTATCTTGTCAACCTTGAATTCTTGACCAAAACTCTAGGCTTTTTAACCCTTCCTACTATCCATTTGTACCTATTTTATTAATTGTATGAAAAAGTTATAGATTATTATAACTTAAAAAAGGTATATTCTTATTTACTCCATTAAGACACACCTATGTGTCAATTTTGGTAGCCTAACTCCTTGCCTAGGTCCACTTTCCTTCTTTAAGCCTACTCAATTAGGCCTCTTCTAGCTTTGCATAACACAGTTCAAAAAAATCCATATTAAAGAGTCTGTAAAATAATTAAACATTTATATTCACTTAAATAATGTTTAATAAGACTAGACTACAAAATTTTGTGAAATTTTGATGGTTAGAATAATAGCTATGCCTAAAACCCTAGTTTAGGGCTTTTAGGTCTCTATCACTACCCGAGAGCAAATAAAAATACATTATGAACATTTTATAAGGTCTAAAATAATTTTGAGAGGTTATATAGGTTTATTTTTACCTCTTTCAACTTTTCCAACCATTTTTTAGTGTTTTCTAATCCTCTGCCAAGGTTTTCTAATCTAAAGTATTGTTGACTATGCAATAAAATTTTGAAACTACAGGTTTGTACTCATGTAGAATAAACAAAACACAAAACACAAAACAATGAAAAATAAAATTACACTAAGACTCTAAACACCCTCAAGGAAATTATCTCAATATTCTAAGAACTTTTAAATCAATTTTCTGATCATTTCTTGCATAGAACAATACACACAATCCTTTCACATAAAAAGTACTATAGGAAAATAGGGGTCTATTGTAAATATATCTGAATACTAGTTGATTTGGTTATTATTCCTTATAATTTATAGTCTCAAAACATAATTAATAATCCTTTAAAAAATTTATAATATTTATCAAATTCCATTTTATTATCAATCTTGAAAACACAGTCTGTAACCAAGCCAAAATACTCAAGAATAGGGATCTGTATCACACTTTCTTGAAGAGGGACCTTTTTTTCTTCTATTCCTTAGAATTATTCTCTCAAAAAAGTGCATCAATACTTTACAACTTTAAAATATCACCTTTTTTATGGAACATAACTGGTGTAACCATCTTTTTGAAGCCTTTCGATGGTTACATGACAAGTTTAGAAGGGTGACAAAGTACCAAAGTTACTTTTCTAGGAATATATCACTTTATACCCTTGTCAATGGTTTAATGGGTCTATAATTACATTTAAAACATGTTCATAAATGTATTCAATATTTTCACTTAACCCTGTAGGTCCTAAAATAAACCAAAATTCAATTTTTGAAAATAACTAGTTTTGGGGGAAAACCTTAAATTTGAAATTTAGACTACCTACATGCAATCCTAGGCTACCAATTTGAATTATAATAATTCTTGGGGAATTTTCAAGCCATAAAAAGCATCATCAAGCATAATTTAATGTAATCAATCTAAAATTGAGACAAAAATCTCCCTTAGAGTGATGTTCCTGCATCAAGATAAAATGTATAAGACATTTTTTGAACACCTTCAACAACCAGAGAACCAGATTGATTTATAATGGACCATCTATCTTTAAAAAAATTTATAATGAAATTATAATTTATAAGTTGAGAACAAGATATAAAAAAAATCTTAAGTTTAGGTACAAATAAAACATCATTAATAACAACATTTGCAAATTTTATTTTTCCATGTTTAGTTGATTCTAATAATGAATTATATTCTAAGTAAATATTTTCAGAGATATCTCTAGAATCATACAAAATATTAGATAAGCAAGTCATATGGTGAAATTAACCATTATATATAATCCATTCATTCTCATTTAAAGTAAATAAAGTAGCATATAAAAAATAACATTTGAATTTTGGTCTTAATTGTTATTCTGATTAGCGTTATGATTCTTCTATTTGTTTTAACTAGATTTCTTCCCTTTTTATTTTTATAATATTGGTTATTAGCTCTAACTTTATTTTTATAACAAGTTTCCCTTTTATGACCAAATTTACCACAGAGAGTACAATTCCTATTAAACTTAAATTACCACATAGAGTAAAATTAAGGTTAGATATATGTTTATTGTTGTTATTAGAATTAGGATTGATAGTGATAAGTGGAATTCTCTTGAGAATCAAAATTAGTCGTAACTTTATTTTCTTGAATTAGAGGAGCTAATAGGGTAGTAAGATCAGACATATCTTGCTTTGTTTGGTACTTTGAATTCAAAATAGAAATAAAATTACAAAAAAAATCATGAATATTCAACTAAATAATAAAATAAAGTAATAGATATTGAATTAAATTACAATTGCATCCATCTAACTAAGCTTTTATATTATTAATTTTAGTAATAAAATTAATAATTTTTTCATCACCTTACATAGGTGTAGTCAACAATTCAAGAATCAATTTAATTTTCTTAGAGAAATGAGTGACATCATGCACGGACTCAAGGAGTTTCCAAGTATCACTAAGAGACTCCTGATTACTAATGTGGATTAGAAATTCATCCTTAACACTCCATAAGATAATCAACATAGATTCTTTTGATTTATATTGAAATGTATTTAAAATTTCAAGGGTAACATGTCATCTTGATGGGGCTTTATTGGCCCTTAAATTTTGACTAAGTATTATCCCATTTTTAGCACATGAGACTTGATGGGCACGAGAGGACAATGGCAAAAGAGAAGTATCATGAGAGGACCCATTAAAAATAGAACATCATGAGGAACCTGAGAACATAGGACTCGGAACAAAAGTATAAGACTAAGGGAACACATGGGAAGTAGAGTGATTGGGAAGCAGGAGTAGTTAGAATAATGATTCATATGGGACACTTCAACCATTTTGATCAAAGGTTTTATACCATCCCACCAAGAATGGAACACATGACCACTAGCATATAGCATAGAGTGAGGATCTAGGGGCACAAGGCCCTGGGTCCTCAGGAAGAACTTGTTGAAAAAGTACCATGACTCTTAGTCTATTGAGAGTCTATGTGCCATTTGCATTTTCTTTAATGATAAGTAACACTTGGTCAGGGAGAAACATGTATAAATAGCCCTCTTGTAATCATTTACATGGATGGTCTTAGATAATAGATAATAGATCCCTGCTTTGTAATTCACTAAGCATATAATGGGAGATATCATTTTTTACCAAATTGTGCTATGAATGATGAAATACTTGTTTACCATTTTTGCCCAACAAGGCAAAAAATTGGTCACCTTCTTCCCTTGTTGTTTAAGGCCAATTCATTTTTTTATTTTGCATAAGTCTAGGAGCTTCTACAGACTCTACAGGTGAAATTCTTGGCAAATGAAAAAATAGTTCAAAAAGTGTTGGGGTTTACAAGGCTCGTTTGGGCCTTCATCTGAAGAAAATTTTCAAGGTTGGCATCTTCAAACCATTGAACCATCACTTTAGTTCATAGCCTTGATTCTATCGGTAGTTCAATCGGCAAAGTTCAACAGACTGGTTCAATGGTTTAATTCAATCGACAGTTCAATCAGCCTTGTTTCAGGCCTTGGCTCATCATTTCAAGTCTATCATTTCAACTTCAAGCCTTGGTTCAATCTTTAAGTTCATCACTTGGTTTAGCAAAAAATTCAATGATCTCGGCTCAGCAGTGATGAACCATTAAACCGGTTCAACGCTTTGGTTAAATGCCTCCAGTTCAATGTGCAGGTTCAACAGCAAAAGCAAATAAAGAAAGTTCAAAGGCTTGGTTCCATCATGCTCAGTGCACAACATTGAACCAATTCAACATTTTGGTTCAACATGACTGGCTAAAAGGGTCAGTTCAACAAGCAAAAAAGCTCAAAGGAAATTGCCAAGAATGGTGACGTCCCAAAAGCCATCAACCTTAAGAAGGTGAACTAGATGTTGGTTTTCAAGCAATGATGGGTGTGCGAACATCAAGTTTAAGCCAGCAAAAGGGCCATTGTTTTTTTTATAAACGCCCAAGTGCCAACCATAAAAAGGCCCAAAGGATGTAGTGACCCGCCAGAAGATCTCCCCCGAGGGCTAAAGGAGCTAGAAGAGACAAGAAAGGGAAAAGACAAAGTGACAAGCATGGAACGAGCAAGCAGATGGTCCAAGTGGCATAGGGAAGTGCTGATTCAAGAATTTACTCTAGCAGGTGATACAGTGCCTATGAATTAACCATTGGGAGGCACAAACAGCTAGCAGTGAAACTGGTTTTCTTCATTTCACATTTATGAGTAGACAAACCGTGTAATCACCTTGAAGAAGCGGCCTTACAAGCAAACAAAAGGGCACAACTCATTGATGTTTTGAGCAGCTTATTCTTCCCAATGCTCATAAGGCACATGGGCCACTGACAGAAAATGAGTGCCAAAATCCTTCCCATAAAGTGCCAAGTTTCTCTTTCTCTTTCTATAAATATGGTAATTTTCTCATTTTGAAGAGGAATCGGCTCTCAGCCTTAAGGCAAACTCTACCCAAAAATCTCTCAGGCTTGTAAGGCAGAGCTCTGGCAGATATTTACCTTGAATCGAAACATAACATTTTTACCTCCATTCTAAGTTTTTTGCATCTTTAGTATGTGTCTATGCCTTGATTTTGTATTAAGTTATTTCTTTAATGCTTCTGCAAAATGATTTCAGCACATCTGGTGTATTTTTGAGTTTTCCTTCTACAGGTCTGTCAGAAGTGTCCCTAAAGGAATATAGGTGAAGTGGATAGGCTGCTGCAGTGCATCTCATAATGCCTCTAGTAGTTATTCCCTCCTTGTATCTCCATAGACCTCTGACCTACTGATGCAGAAGGTTTTCTCATGACGAATGAAGTGTATAGGCACTTCTTTTGGTGAAAGTGTATGTTCAGGCCTGAGTGGATCACTTTTTTGGTGTATCACCTTTTACCTTTTTAGGCTTAGGCTTTGTTTTCAACATCTCCTTCTCCCTTTTCATCCCCCCTTTTTTATTTCATTTGTTAGCAGTAGGATAAACTAGGGCCTAAATGATACATCAGAGGGAGCTAGCCCTCATCTAGAGACTCTCCCCTCCAGCTTCACCAGTCCCACAAGCGAGAGGGGAGTTTACACAGTTGCATGAAGAAGGCAAGAGCTCAGCCTCCTTCCAAGGGTGCAATCTTCTGTGTTAACAATAATCTAAGCATTGGAAATAGACATGGTTTAGTTCTTTTTCTTGTTATTGGTATCTTTTTCTGTTTTGAGTCACAACTATTAGATAATAATGGTGATCCTTGTATTAGTGATAGTTACATCCGAGATGAGAAGTATAGTAGTACTCTCTCTCTCTCTCTCTCTCTCTCTCTCTCTCTCTCTCTCTCTCTCTCTCTCTCTCTCTCTCTCTCTCTCTCTCTCTCTCTCTCTCTCTCTCTCTCTCTCTCTCTCTCTCTCTCTCTCTGTGTGTGTGTGTGTGTGTGTGTGTGTGTGTGTGTGTGTGTGTGTTATTAAATAATTCTTTACAGATACATATTAGAAGATGAACAAACATACACTATTGTGCTGCAAAATCTTTAGGAACTAATTCTTTCACTATGTGTTTTAGGTGAGCACGTCAAACTTAACTCTCACATGATAAGTCTAATGCACTAACTTTTTGGGATAAACTTTAATGCCAGAGCAAGAATCAACAAATAAAAACTAACATTTTGGTTTCATTGCTGGGACTCAAAGAACTTAAAGCATAGTCATGGGAAAATTTTTGAGTGTATTGTGTTAGAGAATATAGAAGAATGGGTTATAAGTGTTGAAGACAACTTTGTGGTTTCATATCTTGAACTAGGCATCTCTACACAATATTGGGTAGAGTATAATCTCTACAATCCCTTGTATGAGACCTTCTTTTTTGAGGTCCTAGTTCCCTTACATGCTTGGATAATAGCCTATGTTGTTAGGTGTGGATCTTGATTGTCTTCCAGCATCAAAGGTTAAAATTATGATGTTATTTCAACTGGGTTTGGATCCCATTTTTTGTATCCTTGATGGTGTGGGGGGTTGCAAGGGGGTAAATGCCCATGTAGGGTCTAGGGGCGATGACCCCCCCTGATGGGGAGTTCAGGGGAAGTACCCCTAAAGCAAAAATTTTATTAAAATTATCTTATTAAATTATAATTTCGTACTCAATCTAGGCCATTGATTATAGGTTTCTAGATCTGATGGAAAAGGTTATATTTATGTGTTTTTTCCCTAAAATGTATTGATATATGACTAAGAGAAATAAGTAAAAAAATTAACATAGAGTGGAGGCAAAAAAAGGTAGAGAGGTGTAACAGGGTTTGTTACATGATTTTGTTTCTCCCTTGTATTATTGGAAATAATATACTAGATAAGTTTGGTAGATGTAGCACATTTTGGGTGAACCATGTTAAAATCTAATGTCTCCTATTATGTGTATATTTTAAGTTTTGATTAATTCATTTCATAGTTTCTCTAGGTTTTAATTTATCCTAACATATGCTCAAGGATGATCCAAAAATATTGGAAGGAGGCAACCTTGGATGCTTGAATGATAAAGGATTTTAGCAAAAATTAGAGTTCCATAGATGTGAGCAGTTAACTATTAGTGGAAAGGAGTTTGAAACAATTACGTTTTGGAGTATGTTGTGACCACCTATTCATGCCCTAAAATAGCAAAATTCTAATTTCTTTGAAAGCTAAGGGGTCACTATCTTATTACTTTTTATTTTGAGATAAAAAATTTGTTTGTTGATATTAGGCTAGAAATAATACCCATGGAGGGCTAAATTCTTCTATGCATGAGCCACACATTTGGAAGGGGAGACTAGGGGTTGATTGAAGATTGTGGGTATAACATGGTATCAATTCATCAAGCACTACAAAAATAAAAGTGTGATGAAACTCAATAGAGGACCATGGAAGTTAGTGGCATGAGAAGAGACTAAAAAACCTCTAGGAGTCCTATGAAGAGCCACAGGGAAGCGGACACGCATGAAGAACCCATCACTTTTGAACCATATTCTTTGCCACTTCTATCCTACAAAAGAGAAACAAGATGGACTGCAAGATATGATCAACCAATCCTAAATCAACCAATCTTCCCCACCATATTATGTGTTCATGCCCTTGAGTTAGATAGAGTACATTTATGAAACTGGGATACAGACACTTTAGAGTCAAAAATTGAATCGATAAGGGAGACCAAAACTAGGCCATTAGACATTTATTTATATTTTACATTATCCTTCCCTCTTCAAGGTAATTCCATGGCACAACTTGGGATTCCTAGTGGGTCTGGTCCTAAGGCTAGAGTATAGGCCCAAACTTGAGTATCCAACCCTCTACCATGCCTCTTTCCATAAGCACTGCTACTAGAGGATTAGGAGGAGGTGTAGGTAGAAGTAGACCCCCTCCTCATAAAATAGAATTTGGATCTTCCTAGTAACCACTTGCTCAACCATAACCCACTACGGTCTAATATGAGATGACATTGCACTTACCTAAATACTGAGGGGTAGAGAATGTAGCTAAACATGTCCATAAGTGTGAACTAATTTGGTGAGTGAAAGGCATCACATCTTTTGAATGAAAGGATATGTAGTTTTTAACTATGCTTTTAGAGTGTGTACATAAATGGTATCAAAATTTCAACCCTTAATAAGTGGTGATCGACTATGATCAACTCAAAGTAGCCTTCCTACAGGAATTTGACATTCTTGAATTTGAATAGTAAAGTATAGTGACAATGAAGGACATAAAGAAAAGTCTTATAGAGAGCATACATGAGTATGATGCACAATTTAAAACCTTGATTTCTAAATTATCATTTGATATAAACCCTACTCAACATGCACTATGGTTTGTGGGAGGGTTATTATTACCTTTTTGAGGGACTCTATCATAAAGAACCTTCACCAATGCATGTGAGGATCTAGAAGATGCCCTTTATGCTGAAGCAGTTAAAAGTATGGATACCAGGATTAGTACCTTTATAAAGTCACATATATAATCCATGACATCATAGTTATAAAATTTAATAGCCAAAAATGCACACAAAACACACAGTGGTGTCTAGTGTACCAATTGTGAAATTGAAGGGCATACAAGGAATAACTACCCATGTAAGAACATTTGTGTAATAAAAAAACAAACATGTGAGATCTACCATGAAGAACATGATGTCCATTATTATCCTCTTTTGAAATGGGCTACCAATACTAAGGTGTCTGAGTATTGTAATATTTGAGATGCCTATACCCATGTCACCAATGGCTATCGATTGATCAGTGATATTCATGAAGCTCAAGTGTGTGACACATACCAAACCTCAGTTGATAATACCCAAGAAAATGGTGGCTACTTTGGGTGAGGGAGAGGATGAGGATGAGGTGATGGTTGATTTACACTGATAACCTATTACAAATTTGGTTCTCTAGGCCATTATTAAAGGGATTTGCCAAAGTACTTGACATGTGTATTTTGAAAAAGGGACCATCTACTAGAAGAGTGTCTTAATCTATATGCGGTTATCACCAAGGAACAAAATGAAAAGGGTGCTGGTATGATTCAAATTGATAAACCATAATTTCACACATGTCTAACCATACCCATTTTTCAACAAGTAAACATTACCACCCACAGTAGGGGACAGACCCAGTCAGCTAATCTATTGGAGAATGTATAATGGGAAGAACCATGAGCTAGAAATTATTTTGATGCTCAAAAACAAAAGGATATCCTTTAGGATACAATGTCACTCATAAGAGATCTCCAAATAAAAATTCAATATCTCAAAGATAAGGATGTAATTTAGTGCATTGTTATGCAAAGAAAATCTGAACTCCAAATGGTGGCCCAGGATGACTTCTAAGAACTATGTAAATGGATGTTGAATGCAGATATCATCCCATAACTCAGTGCTTGGATTAAAATTCAAGCTTGACTACCAAATGAGGTTCACCCTCATATTATTTGACAAAGTGAAGACTGATATTTAAATCATACCCAATGTCAAGACAATCTTAGTTCATTTACTCCCCTAAAAGATAGAGAAATCTTAATTAATTCTACTATCGATGGATGGGTGATCAGGGACATTTTGGTGGATACTAGCATAGAAGTTAATATCCTAACTAAGGAAGTTTGGTTTAAAATTTCTATTCCAATGCTAAAACCATCACCTCATGTCTTATTCAATGCAAATAAGACTCACACTCACGTGATTAGGGTACTCAAGAATGACACAGTCAACATACTTGGAGAATTATTCAAAATAGATTTTGAGGCTCTAGAGTTAGTTGAAGTTGTTGATTACCCATCCCTACTAGGAAGTCCTTAGTGATATGAGATTAATGTTGACCTAAGCTTTAAAAATCACTACATTAGCTTTGATAACACTGATCAGTGCATCATAATACCACTAAATCAAGCACAAGGGCCCCTTTATATTGAACCTATCAATATGGATGAAGACATCAACCATTTATATAATGCCATAGCCTAAAATGATGAGCAACAAGATCTAACCCTAGATGTTATTCTATGTTGGATAGATACCTAGTCAATTTTTGATACTACAAGCAATGCATGTAATTTTTGGGCCCGTGGTGATTATGATCTCACTGGGAGAGTATGTAGTACCATCAACAACCAAGAGAACCTCCCATGCCCAATCCATAAACATCATAAATTTTTTCACTTCATGGGTTTATCAATGAGATAGCCATTAATAGGACCACCATTGGAAAAAATTGATGAAGCCTCATGGTTCTAAGGATAAATGGAGGTGCGTGACTTTGTCCAATGTCTCAAAGAGTTATATGATACTAAAAATAACCAGATGAGGTCATTAGATCACATTTTTTATGGAACCACTATCAGATAGTGGCATACTCATAAAGAGCACCTCTTGTACTAGGATAAAGTGTGAGTTTTTCTACACCATAGATTTCATCATGATAATAAGGTCAAGAGAACACTTAGTTACAATAGTGTCTAAGCACCCAAACCTCACATTGAGAGTTGTGAGACAATATGGTGAGATAAGGAAACATTCTTACCATAGTACCTTTGGGTACATGCATTGTATGGGACTTTATGCACTAGTGCATGGGCATGTTACATTCATGAAGAGAGGCACATGGGTATAAGGTTATGGTAGTTACTAAAGGAAAACATGAAGTCGGTGCTATCCTATTCCTCACTGAGGATGGACTTGCACCTTACTCTCCATGCCATGCATGAAGCAATATTCAAAGACCCAAGTCCTTTAGAAGATCTCCTATAGAACATTCACCAGGAACTCAAGGAACCTATACACTTATTCAATGAACCTTCAACACCTCCAACTCATGCACCTACTCCAGTTCTTGATGAAGCATGACATGAATAAATTCTCTTGGGAAAGCAAAAACTCATCTTTTAAGTTGATGAAGGTGAGGGATTTACTTCACTCAACCCCTTGACCAAACATTTAGATTTTCCTATAAGTACTAGTTCATGAATAGTTTGGGACACAATTTATCCAAAGAACAACCCCTATCCTGGGCCCATTCAAACTAGTCAACATAACATTGGCATAGAAAAAGAACCAAAGATGGTGAAAATTAGAAACTATTAGATTGAAATAGAGGTTTCAAAAATATTTGAGTTGTTGAAAGAATAGCAGGATGTATTTCTAAGAAATTATAGTGAAATGAAGGGAATCCACCCATCTCTAGGAAATATGCACATTAATCTAATTGATGATGCTCACCCTATAAAAAAATGACCATATAAGATGAACCCTAATATTTAGTCATGAGTGAAGGAAGAGATTGATACCATGATCCATGTTGGAGTAATTACTCCCATCATCGAATCTAAATGGGTTAGCCCCATGGTAATCAATACCAAAAAAGATGGGCTTATCTGTATTTGTGTGGATTATCATATGTTAAATACTACCTATGTGATAGAACCCTTTATAATGCCTTTCATGAAAGAAATCTTAGAAGGTGTTGTTGGTTTCAAATTATACTCCTTTATAGATAGATTCTCAGGGTATCACCAAGTCCAAATAGCTGAGGAAGACTAATCTAAAATAACTTTTGCTATAGAGTGGGGATCTTTTGCCTATATTATTATGCCTTTTAGGTTGAAAAATGCCCTAGTAGTGTTTTCATGGATAACAATTGAAGATTTTAAATATTTCATTCACAAATTCCTCTAAGTCTACTTGGATGATTGGATGGTATATGGGTTAGTCAAGGACCATTGCGCTAGTCTTATACTCATGTTTGAGTGCTATTAGGTGTTACAAATTTCCTTAAATTTGAAAAAGTGCTTATTTATAACACCTTTTGGTGTACTTCTTGGGGATATCATTTGTAAAGAAGGACTCTTGATGGACCCAAAAAAATTCTTTGTAATTATACATCTACCAATACCCAAGACTCAGTGAGAGGTGCACACCTTTCTAGGATACATAGGTTATTTCAGAAAGTTCATTCATGGTTATGCTAAGATTACCACACCCTTGGAATAACTATTAAATCACAATGAATAGTTCATATGGACTAATTATTGTAAGACAACCTTTGAAACACTCAAATAAAATTTAGTTACCACTCCTATCCTATAATTCCCTAATTGGACAAAGCCTTTTCATGTCCATGTTGATGCATCTAGCATGGTAGTTGGTGTGATTCTTGCACAACTAGGTGAAGGACATTTAGACCACCTCATTTACTTTGCCAATAAGAAGTTGACACCAGTAAAAATAAACTACACCACCATAGAGCATGAATATTTTTCTATGGTCTATGCTTTGCAAAAGTTTAGGTAGTATCTTCTAGACACTTCATTTACATTTTATATAGACCATGAAGCCTTGAAGTACCTTGTCAAGAAACTAATACTACATGGAATAATTTATCACTAGATTGTTTTATTTCAAGAATTCCAATTTTCTATAGTAGTGAAACTGGAGAAGACTATGGAATTGACCATTTATCTCAAATTGAGACCAAAGAACCCCCACAAGCCATAGAGGATGATCTTTCAGATGTACAACTCTTTTGAGTTGTCTAAGTACCTAAAGAACTAGATGATATTACAACATTTCTCAACACTAGTTTTATGATTGACTCTCTCACCATGCAAGATAAAAAGTAACTTGTGGTCCAAAACACACCATATCAACTCATGCATGAGATCTTTATAAAATAGATCATGACAAGGTGCTTCGCCACTATGTAATGCAACATGAGCACCTTGAGGTACTATGAGAAGTTCATGAAGGTATTACTAGAGGACACTATGCTAGAGAGGATCCCATGCATAAGGTGTTGCTCACTGGACTTTGGTAGCCAACTTGATTCAAAGATGCTAAGGCATATGTCAGGAAATGTGATGTCTACCAGCATATAAGTAAACCTAATAGGAGAGATGATATGCCTTTGAGACCCATTCCATCTCAATAACCATTCTAAAAATGGGCTATCAATTTTTTTAGGCCCATCACTCTAATAGGATGATGAATGGGTTATCGATATATCATTGCAATGATCAACTACCTCATGTGTTGGGCTGAAGCAGTGTCAAAAAAGGACTATACTATAGAAACTATGGCATAATTCATTTAGGAGAATGTTATAACACACTTTGGATGTCCCCTATGTTTTAATAGTGATTAGTGTAACCACTTATTGAATGAGATGATTCGCATCTTTGTGGTTATAATCTAGTCCCCTATGTTTTACCAGTGATTTTTTGGTGGTGGTTATTAAATGAGATGATTCACATCTTGGTGGTGGTTTTTAGAGTTGTATGTTATAGGTCTACCATTGACGAAGTGTAAAGCTCAAAAAGATGAAGTGAATTGGTCTAGCACCACGTATTCATTTGGAAACATGAGATGGATATGTGTCAACCTTTGAGCTCCATGAAGGGTAATATATCCTAAGAAAAATGCTAAAAGACTCAAAAAGCTACAAACTATACTAGAGGAGGAAGAGGTGAGTGGAGGAGACTGCTTCCCTATTAGATAAGAGGCTTCAAAGAACCAAAAATAGAGACTAGAATAAGCACAATGCATGGAAGGAGAGGTGAGAGAATGAATAGAATAAGAAAGGGAAAATATGGTGAAGAAAGGTAAGCAAGAATAGACATCAGTAGCATAGAATGCCCCAACATCTCTACCTTTATCTCTGTTAATAGGGGAGATACAATACCTAGAGTTGGTCTTGCACACAAAGAACTGGGTATCCAAAGTATCAACTACCACCATATTTTATTATAACCACCACCAATCAAGGAATGAATTGGAGCCCCAAAATGATTACTAGGTCAAGACCACTAATACAAGAAATCAAGTGGTCTATGACTTGACTATTAAAAACCAACTGGACCAAGTAGGTCTCTTCTAACTTTTTGAATTGCCATATTTTGGGAAAACTAAAAAGGTAGTATAGTTCCTCCTTTCACACATCCATGAGGAATACATCTACTTCATTGGTCACAACATGAATATCACCCCAAAAAGGATCAACAAAGTCATGGGACTACATTGCTTAAGGATGAATGTGTTGGATGACTTAGCTGATACAAAGGAGATTCAGAGGACTACCATGACACTTATATACTGGATCAGGGGCATGTTATGCATATCACAAAAATTTAAGATCACACCCTCAAAATCATGGTGTGGATCATTTCTACCAAAATCAGAGGGACCAACCACTAGAAGGAGGTGGACATGGCCCACCTATATATTGCTCACCAAGTCACACAAGGACTAAAGTATAACTAGGCTGTATACTTTATCCATAAAATAACTAGAGATGTAGTGAGGGCCCATAAGATGTCTATGTATAGGTTTCCCTAGGGATCAATCCTCTTAATAATGGTTTTTGAAGAAATTATGGCACCAAGTTAATGTTTAGATTCATTAAAGTGGGTATACCCTCCCACTCACAAGTCCCTCACTAGCACTTTAAAGCATTCACTTGTTCTCAGTATATCACCCCCTCATACAAGGTAAATATGAGGTATTAGTTTAATGCAATGAAGGTGGCATTTAGGAATGATTGGTGTATTCCAAAGAACTTACCCCCCTTAGCCATAGATCAAGTACAATTTGTTGTAAAGCAACATTATTCCCTTTTTCACATCTGCATGAATCCTTTGGGAGAGATTTTAGCATGGCTCAAACTACCATATGCCTTCTCTACATGTTAATTCATAGACTCCATTAATTGATATATGACACACAAATAATCATTTTGTACGTAGAAAGGATCAACATGAAACTCCATGCCCTTTAAAAAATGTATGTATATCCAGGCAAGAAGGCTTGTGTGGAAAGGTTAGAGATGGACTTGACCAACATCAAGGTTAAGGATATTATAGTTAGGGAATAAGTTTACAAATTATTCTATATGTTATTCCCCAACTAGTACCCCTAGGATGGAAACCCCAAATAAAAACTCCCCTAGGGACCACATCTATGGAGGAAGCAACCAGAGCTGAGCATAAGTTCAAGTGGGTAGCAGGCCCCACAAAAGTGGTAAAGGACGATAGAGCCACAACCCTCTAGACCCATTACTTCTTGCCCCTATATGTGTCATCTACCTCTACTTGGCCCTTCACCTTCACCACCTCATCTATCTCCTTCCCCTCCTACTTCACCATCCCTTACTCATTCCACTCCTCCCCATTCACCTATCCCAAACCCCTTATCTCCTCATCCCACTCCCCCACCTTCTCCACCTCTCCTTCCACCTTCACCCCCATCATCTCCAAGGACTACCATAGGATATGACCCACAACTTCCAAGGTGAGTGCCCCAATAGGAGGCCCCTTAAGTGCAAATCCATAGCTCAAGATCAAACTCTAAAAAGACTCCATCCCCAGTACAGGAGGCCCAATTTGGTTATCCCCATCTTGATATTTATGGAGTGGGAGCAAGTGAGATGGACAAAAGAATCCATCAAGAAGCTAAGCTTTCATGGGACCCAAACAAGGGAAAGGGGCCAACTGAATTAGAAGAGCAAGAATAGAGAGTCGACCACTACGTGTGAATGCTATCAATTCAACGTAAAGGATAAGGACCTCTATCTTTGGAAGCACTTCCACCCCAAGGAAATGACTCTAGACACTAGGAAGCAAGTGTCCTTCCTTATATAGATGTATATTAAGGAACCTAAGTTTGACCTCCTATTAGATAGCATTTTTCTAGCCTAAATGCTCCAAGTCTATTGAACCTAATGAGGGTTGACCCATAAAGGCTCACCCCATAAATGACAAGCACACAATTTTTGAAATTGGTCATGGAAATAACATGCCAAAATATCTTATCTAATTTTGATATATGCACAATAGAACATAAACATGCCAAAGTAGTGGACATGTACAATAAAGTGCTTGTAAAGAAGCAAGTGCTCACTAAGGAAGGGGCCTATTTGAAGCAAAAGATCCAAGAGGTCATAGAGACAAAAGTAAGGGTTGTAACCCTTTATATAATAATTTTTAAGGATAAACCAACACTTGTAGATGGCATACCTCTAAATGGGGACACCATTGGAAAATTAGAGACCCTAGTTGAACTGATGCTTAATAAATGCAAAGAGCAACCCACACCAAGAAATGAGGGGAAAGAAATTAAACATTTCACTATGGTAGTTGATGTCTAGAATCATGCCTTGGAGAGATTCAGGGAAGTCATCCCTATTTTGGATGGAATATTTGCATTCTTAGTGTACCTAAATAAAGTCTTAGAGGCCTAACTCCATGATGAAGAGGTCCTAAGGTAGTAAGTGGTAGATGCTAAATTTTTAATAAAATACCACACTAAGCACACGAAGGCATTTAGGAATGTCAAAATGATGGAGGATGCCATTAATAAACATCATTAGCAACTAAATGTAAGTTTTTCCACACTCTAAGGATAAGTTGATAAAGAAGTCTTCACATTAGAAGATGTACAAAAGGAGGCTAACACAACCCTGGATGAATAGGTAAACAATACTAAGACTCTAAACCAATATGAGGAGTTAAAATAATCAAAAGAGGCCATCAAAGGAATAACTGCCAAAGTCCTTAATGCATTATCCCATTGGGGTAGTCTGAAGAAGGAAACCGAGCAAAAGGGGCCTAAATTTTTGGAAGATACTAGCATGGCTTAGTCTAGGATGGATTAAGGGAATAGTGTGGGGTGATGTTGGCCCCTAAATTTTAACTAAGTATTTTCCCATTTTTAGCATGCAGGACTAGCATGATGCAGAAGGATCATTATTCAATTTGTCACAAGACTGACATGGTGTAGAAAGACCACGGCACATAGATGATAGACATAGAAGCATCATGGCATAGGACTTGATGGGAGTGAGAGGATAATGGTTTAAGAGAACCAACACAAGAGGACCTAGTCAAAAGAGAACATCATGAAGAACTTGAGAACATAGGACTTAGAATAAAATTGGAAGACTAGGAGAGCACTTGGGAAGCAAAGCGTATGGGAAGTGGAGCATGTGGGAAGAGGGAGTAGTTATAATAATGATTCATATGAGACACTTTGACCATTTTTATCAATAGTTTTTAATTGACCCACCAAGAATGGAACACACAGTCACTAGTATATAGCATACAGTGAGGATCTAGGGGCACATGGCCCTGGGTCCTCAAGAAGAACTTATTATAAAAGTACCATGACTCTTAGTCTATTAAGATTTTGTGTGCCATTTGCTTTTTATTTAATGATAAGTAACACTTGGTCAAGGAGAAACATGTATAAATATCCATGTTGTAATCATTTGCATGGATGGTCTTAGAGAATAGATAATAGAGCCCTACTTTGTAATTCACTAAGCATATAATGGGAGATCATTTTTTACCAAACTGTGTTATGAATGATGATATACACTAAGTGTTGTAAATGGATGTGGTTTAGTTCTTTGTCTTGTTATTGGTATCTTTTTATTTCCTAAGTCATAACTATTAGATAATAATGTTGATCCTTGTATTAGTGATAGTTACATCTGGGATGAGAAGGATAGTAGTAGTATATCTTTGTTATTAAATAATTATTTAGAGCTGCAATAATGGAAGATGAATAAACATACACTACTCTGATTCAAAACCTTTAGGAGTCGGTCTTTTGCTATGCACTTTAGGTGAACGTGGGAGACTTAACTCTCACATGATAAGGCCAACGTGCTAGCTTGTTAGGAGAAACTTCAATGCCAGAGCTAGAATCAACAAATAAAACCCAACAGGGTTTTTCAATATTGATGACAATGTTTCATAGCTTTTGGACCATAAACTCCACCTTAATGTGGATTTTCATATATTATAGTTTGAACCATTAAGCATTTGAGATCTGTCTAATACAAAGTTAGGTGAATCCATAGTCTCCCTTTAAAAATGACATTATATCACAAGATAATGCTTAAATTTAAACCTTTTTTAAATGTGAATTTATACTCTATTTAAAAATAAAGTAAATTGTAAGTGTAAACAAATAAGAATTATTCAAATTAATTCTAGATAAATAAAACAAATTATGAAAGATTGTAACAAAATAAGGTGTTGTGTCATAAAAATACACTAATGTAAGAAGAATTATTAAAAAATGAACCTTATTTAATGTTAATTTTAACTTTATTTGATAATAAATTAAATTACAATCATAAACAAGTAATAAATGTTCAAATATATGCTTAAAATGTGAAAACATAGAGTCAAAATACACTAATTCATGTGTCATAAGAATTACATACAAAATAATTATTAAAATAATATAATTAAAAATGGTGTAGAATATATATAATGAGGCTTAAAATCAAAAAACATTACCACACAAATGCATCTAGAATGTGTCAAAACCTAGGAAACCATTGGTCAGACGACTATGCTTGATAAAATATTCACTAGGTCAAATGTCACAACAAGGTTGACAAGTCTAAAGTTTTTTCACATGATAAAGTTGGCACAAAAACCAAAAAATATAATTAAATTTTAATTAAATTTTAAAAATTAACTTTACTAAGTCAAAAAATATATTTAAATAGTTGTTTTTTAGGGGTTTTTGAACACTAGACCACCCTAGTTACAAACTTTTAGCAAAATAAATACTACCATCCCATTTAAGAAGCTAATAAAAAATTACATACATAAAATTATAAATGAATATTTTTAAACTTATTTTTTAATTAAAAATATATATAAATTCATATATTTGGTGCATAATGGAATAAAAGTTTTAACATTTGAGTTAAAAGACTAGATAAAGAAGGTGGGGGCCACAAATCTATGTATAAATTAAGATTTTAATTTTTTTTTAAAAATATTAAATAAATCATAAACTTCATTACTAACCTTTGACACACTCTAAGGAAGGAATGACATAGTAGCAGTGACAGGGAGATGCATAGAAGCTTGTTCAAACCATTAAAAGGCTTGAAACTTTGTCAATCCTCTTAAAATATTGAGATGAAGCAAATTGAACTCTCAAAATGAAATTTTTGATGTTTAAATTATTATTTTTACTCTACTAATCCATTAATGGTGCTTCTAGTTGAGTTTTTCTCCCATAATTTCTAATAGAATGCTTCAATAGCTTTGTAGGAGGGATTGTAAGCATAAATGAGTGAGATTTAGCCACAAATTGTAGAATAATACAAGCTAGATCAATAAAAATAAATTTTCAAAAGTTTTTGGATTGCCCAAGCTGTAAAATGGCATCCAAGCTTCTAGAAAAAAATCAAAATTATCAAAGAAATTCTTCAAAGACTCTGCAAAATCTTTAGGAGGCTCAAACTAGTTGTTGACAGATCTACACTACAGAATAGCACCAAAGACAACCTAGAACTAATTTGTTTAGGTAGGATGATGTACCATAGCCCATACAACTCCTCTACAGGCTGAAAAAAATTGGAAATTAATTCTAGGATGATTCACTACTTTCTTACCAATCAATTCCACCCCATTGGATCATATTCCATGATAAGCAACTAATATGTAAAGTATACTAAATGTCGCAAAATATCTAGAGATGAACTTGAATAGTTAAGCATACGAATAATAAATAGATAAATTATACACAAAATATGGAATTTAGGTGGGAAAACCTCGAAAGGTAAAAAAATTCATAAATGTTGATATTCATATAATTGCTAAAATTTATGAACCCCAATACACAACCTTCCTCTTCTCACTTCCTCTCAACCGATCTTCATAAAGGTTTTTCAAATATTTTCCACATGCAAATATCAAAATCCAAATTCATGGTATTTCACAATTAGGGTAAAACCCTATTTATATTGAAATGTGAAGGGAGGTGACTATTGTAACCAATAGGTCCAACCATCCTGAAAATTATTTAACAACATTGATAAGTATTATATAAATATAATTTTATTATTTATTTACATGAGTTTTTCACCTCGTGTTAATAGATAATATATTATTATTATTTAATTAACTACCAAGGTAAGGTAAGGGTCAATTAAGTCCACTTAGACATTAAATATTCTAACAACAATAAGCAAACAACTTGAAGTATGTTATGTAATGAAATAAGCATAAAGTAGATAAAAGTGGCATGTTTTATTCATATGTGTTTGTGTCTTAATGTTAGGAAATAGCATATGCATCATGATTCATGTAAAATATGAGTGAAAAAAAGACATGTTTTTTTGTTATAACTCAAAATGGAAAAGAGTTTTTTGGATAAATAAAACCTATAAGAGTGTTCATTTATAAAAATTAGATTCTCCCAACTGAGCAAGGATGTTGGGTATAAGGCTAGCCCAACATCAAAACCATGTAAAAAAATGTCTTAGTCTTGAAATATGATGGGTTTTAAATAAATATGTTTCTATGTGATCAAAATATGGAGGTCCCCATGACTATGTTGTAGTTGGAATCAAATATTGAAAATGCACAAGGACAGGTTTGTAGTATAGGATAAGTTCATAGTGCATTATTGTCTGATTGGTGTGACTTTGTCCTAATTGACTATATACAAGATTTTACAATCAAGATAGCTTCTATGAATGATTGTTTCCTATTTCTATAGAAACATGTCTTGTTACACACTCAAATACCTTGTGAGAAACTTTATGTATTTAAAATTTAATGAAACATGCTATGTATTGAACATAAAAATAGATGACATATACAAATATGTAATCCAACAACATGTGAATATGATTACAAGTCTTGATTTTAGTTTTTTTTCAAATATTTTAATTTTTTTATATTTTAAGAATATATGAATGTTTTTTTATTTTTTCCATATTTTAAAGGTGAAATATGCATAGCTAAAAGTTTAATAAGATTTTCAAAATAAGATAAGCATTAAGGTTTTTAAAATGGAAGAAGGAGGGATATATTCTAACAATCTGAGAAACAAGGTTTTGAATCAAAGCACAATAAGAAAGAAGGAAAATGAAATTCCCCAATTGTATTTGTATATGTAGCATAGATGGAAAACATGGCCATGTAATCTCATGTGAAATTAAATAGATGTAAAATGAAAGTATAAATGAGAGATAAAGCATGTATAAATGTGCAATAATGAGCAAATAAGTTGACATGAAGCATTTGCATTGAAAGATTAATAAGATTATTATCTTAGATTGTTTTAATTGAGTTGAAAAAGATAAGAGATAAATTACCCCAAAATGAAAAATAAAGCCAAGGGCTAGAAGAAAAATGGAGTAGGTGTAGAAGAATAAGAAACAAAATTAAAGATCAAAAAAGCTATGTATAAGTAGGTATCATGAAAGGAATCTAATCAAGTATATTGGCCCAATAATTAGTTTTCAAGGTGGAAATATCACTTGTCCAACCAATGATCTCATATGTATATCCAACTCCTTGATAATAAGAAGTGAGCTCTTCTGCAAGAGAAAAAGTGTCAATTGTAGAAGCTCGTGAATCTGAAGAAGAACCATGTATTTTAAAATAACACTCTAAATCACTACTTATGTATTTATATAAACATGTATCCTCATGCATAGGAGAAGATGATGTAATAACCTGTACCTATGTAGGATCCTTATAAATAACCTTTGACATTGTATTAGACAAAGACCTTGTGTTATGTGACACTTTCTACTTAGAAGTAGATGTATTACTTTTTATATCCAAGTCATCATGTTCATGTGTAATCAAATTATGATAAAAATAGATGGATAAACTGTAATATCCTTATGATCATGACTATGTGAAGAAACTAAAATATTCTCATGCTCCTAAGCAGGTATAAAAACTAATTTTGGAATATGTTTCTTTGAATGTAAATCATGATCTTGAATAGTTGTATAATTTAACTCATTACCAAATTTATCAATAATTATGTCAAATAATTATTTTGGAGTATGATTAAGTACCATTGGTTCCATATGATATTCATATTGAATGCCTAAAATTTTAACCACTTGATTGTCATAAATATACTTTAGACATTTTTGAATTGTAGAACAAATTGCTCTAGTTTTCTGTAACCAAGGCTTCACTAGTAATATATCAAAGACACATGTTTTGGAGCACTAAGAAAAGGGTGGGAAATATGATAGGTCCCACTTGTAAAGGTGATATTATATGCCTAAGAGTATCATATATATGAACATAAAATGCTTTCACAACTCTAGATGTATGTTGTATATCTTACTCTTTATAACCAAGGGAATCTAAAAGTGTTATGGTGCACACATTTTCATTTGATCCATTGTCTATCATAGCATTATGGATTTTTTTTTATGTCAACATATGATCTAATGAATAATGCATGTCTATGTGAATCATAATAAATAATTTTAGAATAATCAAATGTGATAAATGGGCATGATGCTAGCTTGCTTGTAACTATACCAATTATGATATCAAGTGGATATCCATTGATTCAGGAACATCAAAAAAGTCCATATATCTTAGTATGTTTGTTATGATTTTAGATTATTTTGGTGTTAAAGGTATTATAAGGACCCAATAAGGGTGTTAAAGTCATCATGTAGATTTGTATTGGATGTTATTGGCCTTGAGAGAGTTTCTTGCCAAAACTCCATTTTTGAATATTTGAATATGTTAAGTGTGCTTAGGAGTAGTCATGTTATCAAATGTGTGTAACAGGTCCTAAATGAGTTTAAATAAGTGTTTTAAATACATTTCATAGTTAAAATGACATAGACTACATATTTTGAGTGTAATGTTCATATCAAGGTAGTTACTATGAGAGTTAGTTATCCAAAGGTAGTTACTCGTGTGTAAGGGAAATGAATGAGTTTTTAGATTGAATTAGGTATTAGATTAATAGGTAGAGATGAGAAGGAGAGTTATTAAAATTTAGGGATTTGGTTAGATGGTTAGAGGAGGTATGAGTATAGAGTAGGATGGAGAAGGAGAGAAATTTTAAACCTCTATATTATGTCCACATGATAGAGTTGAAATGTAAGTGAAAAGAATCAAATAAAATGGAAATGATTGGAGTGTAACCTTTGTGTATTTTTGTTGGAATTATTTCATAAATACTATGGATGTATATAAATATTTTTTATATTTATAACAACACTTTGTTATATGCAAGTTGGTATACTACAAGTCTATTACATGAATTCTATGAAGGTTTTAAAACCTGAGAGATTTGTGAAGAAAAGAACCTTGTCAAGAGAGTTAAAAAGCAAAGGAAGGTGATTCCAGGTATATAATTATCATGGTAATAATTTAATTTGACAAGCACACCTATAATTTAGTTTTTATTATCAATAATGACAAGGATTCATGTAACTAGTCTATATATGTGTTATGTTTATACAGTCAATATTTTTGTGTTTAATCTCAATCATAGGTGTGAAGCATGAGGTAGGTGGGAGAAGAGTGAATATGGTGTATAAATAAGTAATGGAGGATTTATAAATTTTAATAAACGTGTCTAAACCTTTAGGTGAGTTAAAATACATTGAAAACCCTATATTTTCTTGTCATAGGTAGACTATGTCTTAGAACCCTGTAGGATCTAAGGATGGAATGTGATAATGAGTAAACCAAGTAGAGTTTAAGCTTGGAAAAGGTGGAGATATGTTTTAAAACCCATATTATGGTGTTTTAAATGTTTTAAATCAAGTGTGAATCAATCAAACCAATATTGAGCCCTCTCAGGTCTATGCATAACACAGAACCCCTAATTTAGGGCAAAAACACAAAAAGTGGATTATCTAGTGTTTGAACTAGTGAATCTTCATGAAAATTTTTATTTTCATCATTTTTTGTGTTATTAAATATATTTTTAAGAGTTGGAGTCATTAAAATATGGTGTTGTATGGTAAAATCTGACTATGTTGTAAATAGGGGTTAAATGCCTAATTAAGCCTAATCAATAAGGGAAAAAGGTTGAGACAAGTGATTTACCAAAATAATTAGGTCACTCAACTTTATGGAGAGACCAATTATGATATAGGGTACCTATAAAGGACACTATATTTTAAATACAAGTTTTTTCTTATCCATACCATGCAAAATTATGAGAAAAAGAGCTACTATGACTGAAGGGTGGCTAAAGGTTTGAGAAGTGAAGAAGGCACTTAAGGCTATAATTGAGCACCAATTGTGTTGAAACAAGTTTATTAAGACTAATATAGGTTATCCAAGTTGAATATTGCCTATATAAGACCTAGATCAATAAGAGAGGTTGTTGGAAATATTGTCATTGATGTCAAAGGTTTAGCATTATTGGTGATAAAGACCCCATTGCATTTAATGTTGTTTGTAATAAATATATCTTGGCTAATATGAGTTAATATATATTTAATATTAATGAATATATTTTTGGTTGCATATGAAACAAAATAAGGGCCCATGGTGAAGTCGAAGAGCCACAGGATAAAGATAAAAGAAGGATGGGACTCATTTTCCCATGAAGAGTCATCTTGGGGAATACCAACAGTCACCAAGTGAAGACAAAAGAGTAAGGGCGCAATTTCTCATGAAGGGACACTTTGAGGAATATGAAAAGTCACCAAAGATAAGGACAAAAGTGGGAAGGACATTTTTGGTCATGAAGGGTCACCACATGACTTTTCAAAGGCTTGAATATGAAGGGTCATCCAAGATTGGTACGATTTTCCATGAGGATTGAAGGGTCACAAAGGGGGAAGACCAAAGGTCATTTGGAAAGCTATAAATAAAGGCTTGAGAAGCCATTTGTAATATGGTTGAGAGAGGTTGATTTGATATTGTAATATCTAGCTTAGAAGAGCAATTATGAGAGATGAATAGTATTTGTTATATCTAGCTTAGAAGAGCAAAGGTGAGAGAGAGGAAAGAGATGTTGTATTGAACTATCATTTGTTGAGATAGCAACATTGAGAGATAGGTGTGTGGTATACACAAAGGCGTTAGTGCTCTGGGTTGGTGCTCACAAATTGTTGTTAGGTTGGTGCTCGGCAAAGGGGTTGGTGCTCCTGTGGGTTGGTGCTCACGAATTGTTGTTGGGTTGGTGCTCAGCAAAGGGGTTGGTGTTCTTGTGGGTTGGTGCTCATGAATAGTTGTTGGGTTGGTGCTTGACAAAGGGGTTTAAAACTCCTATGGGTTGGTGCTCATGAATTATAGCTGGGTTGGTACTCAGCAAAGGGGTATGGTGTTCCTATGGGTTGTTTCTCATGAATATACTTGAGATTGTTCTCCATGGTTTTTCCCACATTAGGTTTCCACGTTATATCTGGTGTCTCTCTCTATCTTGTGTGATGTTTATTGTTTGAGTTTTTTTGCATATCTTGAATGTTTGTTTAAGTGGAATTTGATAAAGGGAAAGTTTTATTAAGATATATAATATACTAATTCACCCCCCCCCCTCTCAATATATTCCGTGCTTAACAGAGGTGATTTGGGTATTGAGAAGCAAAAAGCCTAGTGAAGGTTAGTGTGTGGTTGAAGCAAAAGGGAGTGAGTAAGTGAATAGAATGAACTGAATGAGATGAAAGGGTGAATTTGATATTTATATAGGTCCCAAAGGTAGAGAAAAAATTGAGTCAAATATGCTTAGTGCATATGGTCAAGCAAAATAATGGCAATATACCTTGTGAGGAAGTTGACAAATAAGAAGAGATTAAGAAGTTTGATAGAATGAGTTAGTGATTTCAAGTATTAGAGCTATAGAAGGGTGGAGAATGAAAGAGGTCTCTACATCATTTGGTATCAAAGCATAATTTTCATTAGGAATCAAATCAAGACAGTCTACAAGAACAAAAGGTACATGTTTAGTTTCAGTTTTCAATTCATGTTTTGTTATGATCATGAGATAGTGTTGATGGTATGAGTGAAATGTAAAATTGTGGTAGGTAGCCCTGAAGCCAGTAAGTCTTGATAGTGAGTGAGAGATCTATTGTAAATATAAATAGAGATATAAAGGATATATTGAAGAGAGAGAAGAGGTGTTCTAGGCAAAGGACAAGAGAGAACATAAGCCCAAGTGAGGTCATAGAGAATGAGATATACCCAAGTGAGAGGTCATGAGTGGCAATTGGATGAGGCTTTTCAAGAAGAGTATTTCTAGTTGAGACCAAGAGATAGAGATAAGGATAAGATGAAGATAGAGAAAGGTAAGATAAAATAGGGAAAGGTTGAGAAGAGCTACCACAAATAGAGAAAGGTGTAAGAAGACACCAAGAGAATAGAGATGGAGAAAGAGATGGTAGAAGTAAGGAAAAAATTGGATGAGTTTTTTATCATGGTGGAGAAACTAAAGGAGAGTGAGAAGCCACACTAATTATGGGTCATGAGAAATAAGACATTCAAGTGGCCAATAAATCTACAAGTGAAGAAAAAAAATGAAAGCTAAAAGAGAGGAAAGAGAGCAGAAGAGGTTGCTATGCAAGTAACTTAAGAGAGAGATGCAAAGGCTTTGGTTGAGTGGGCAACCTAAAGAACAAGTGGGTGAAGATGAACATCACCTTAAGAGAGATAAGATCAATTTGAGTAAGGACCAAGAAGATAGTTGTAGCCAGCTAGGTGATGGTAAAGAGAAAGGAGAAAAGACCAAGTTGAAAGCCTCATTGAGGGCTTGGAAAATGAAGTGAAATTAATTTACCAATGTAATAAATATTATTACACATTTTTTTATGACAGTCAAGAGCAGTTAGAGAGAGATAGTAGCCTTAAAGAGAGATTTTCATAGTGATATGGTGGAGAATGCAAAAGTGCATGAGCTATAGTATGAAGTGGAATAAATGGTATAGATTGTAGTAGTAAACAACAAATGACAACAAGAGAAAGCATTTATGGCAGCAATATAGTAGGTTGAAGACATAAAACAACATAGAGGTTTGAATTTTAGTGAGATAGAAGGTAGGAAAGACATTGTATTAGTTTTTGTTGAAAACATGGATTTGATAAAAAAAGGAAAGTGAGAATGTAGGTGCATCAGTAGTATTTTGGGACATATATAGCCCATATGATATAGGAAAAAATTTAATTATGAGTGCACATGAAGTGCAAGTTAATACAAGTAAGTAGTGCAAGCAAGAAGGAAATATAGTCTTTGATAGAGGAAAGTATAAGATTATCATTTGAATAATGAAGGATCATAATAAGATAAGGATGATCCAAAGAGCATGAACTACAAGACAAGGAATAAAAGTACAACAATTCATTTGAGCCCAATTTTCTTTCTTGCTTGGGAGTATGATGTAGTAACATCAAGCAAGTCCATGTCTCTCAATATGTTTATTATCATTTTTGACGTAGTTTGGTGTTAAAGGTATTATATGGACCTAATAATGGTGTTAAATTCATTAGGTATCTTTGTATTGGATTTTATTGGCCTTGGGAGAGTTTCTCTCCAAAACTCCATTTTTGAATATTGAATGTGTTAAGTGTGCTTAGGAGCAGTTTGGTGTGATGTCAATAAAATTCATGTTATCAAATGTGTGTAAGAGTTCCTAAATAAGTTAGAGAATTTTTTTACATACATGTCATAGTGAAAATGACATATACCAAAGATTTTGAGTGTAATGTTCATATCAAGGTAGTTACTATGAGAGTTAGTTATGCAAAGGTAGTTTCTCATGTGTGTAAGGGAAATGAATGAGTTTTTAGATCAAAGTAGGTGGTAGATTAATAGGTATAAGTGAGAAGGAGATTATGTATAAGTTATGGAATCAGTTATATGGTTAGAGGAGGAAGGAATATAGAGTAGGATGGAGGAGGAGAGAAAGTTTCAAACCTCTGTATTCTGTCCACATGATAGAGTTGAAATGTAAGTGAAAAGAATCAAATAAGATGGAAATGCTTGGAATGTAACCTTTGTGTATTTATTTTGACATTTTTTTATAAATAATATGGATGTATTGAAATATTTTTGATATTTATAAAAACACTTTTTTATATCCAAATTGGTATATTGCAATTATGTTACAAGAATTCTATGAAGGTTTTGAAACCTAAGAGATTTGTGAAGAAAAGAACCCTATCAAGAGATTTAAAAGGAAAAATAATGTAATTAAAGGTAAATAATTATCAAGGTAATAATTTAATTTTAAAATCAAACCTAGAATATAGTGTTTATTATCAATAATGACAAGGATTCATGTAACTAGTTTGTATATGTGCTCTGTTTATATAGTCAATATCTTTGTGTTTGATCTCAGTCATAGGTGTGAAGCATGAGGGAGTTTGGATAAGAGTTAATATGGTGTATAAAGACTTCATGAAGTAGTTATAACTTTGAATAAACGTTTTTAAACCATCAAGTAATTTAAAATGCATTGAAAACCCTATATTTTCTTAATACAGGTAGACTATGTCTCAAAACCCTTCAGAATCTGAGGATGGAATGTGATAATGAATAAACCAAGTATATTTTAAGCTTGTAAAATGTGGGTATATGATATAAATACCTAATTATGGTATTTTTAACAATTTTAAAACAATTTTGAATCAATTAAACTAATATTGAGCCCTCTCGGGTCTATGCAAAATATAGAAACCCTAGTTTAGGGTAAAAACCCAAAAAGTGGATTATCTAGCATTTTAATTGGTGAATATTAATGAAACTTGGTATTTTTATGGGTTTTGGTGTGATGGAATATATTTTTAAGATTTGGATTCATTACAATATGGTGTTATATGGGAATAATTTGATTGTGTTGCAAACAAGGGTTAAATGCCTAATTAGGCCTAGTCAATAAGGGAAAAAGGTTGAGAAAAATGATCTACCAAAAGAATTAGGTCATGAAATTTTTTTTAAAGACCAAAGATGATAGAGGTTACCTATAAAAGACACTATATTTTCAATACAAGGTTATTCTTGTATGTACCATGCAAAATTATGAGAAAAAAGGCTATTAAGAGTGAAGGGTGGTTGAAGGTTTGAGAAGTGAAGAAGGCACTTGAGCTTGTAAATGAGTGTCAATTGTTTTGAAATAAGTTTTTTAATACTAATAGAGGCTATAAAAATTGTATATTATCTATAAAATACCTAGATCAAGAAGAGAGGTGAGTTGGGTATTGAGAACCAAACAATCTAAGGGCTAGTGTGTGGTGGAAGCAAAAGGGAGTGAGTAAGTGAATAGATTGAAATGAATGAGATGAAAGTGTGAATTTGATATGTATTCAAGGCCCAAAGGTAGATATCAGAGCTATATAAGAGAAAATAATGAAAAAGGTCTCTATATAATCCATGTACTTCAATGTTTTCTTGTCATATTATGCTTCATTATTGAACAAATTATATTTATATATTTGTATCTTTGCATTCTCATTTGATTGTTGCTTAGCCTCTTCATTAGGTGTGCCAATGTAAATAATTTTCTCGTCAATGAGGTCTTGAATTTTTCGCTTGAAATTAATCCATATATTATTGGAATGTAAAACATGTTTAGGATTTAAAAAATGCATTCTATAAAATATTATATAATAAAGTCTAAATATATCAACTTCTAAGGGCTGAGGAAGTGTGATAACATGACATTAAAGTAGCTTTGGTAGTCGCACACAAAGAGGTGAAGGTAACCTTAATAATTTCCTTCATGTTGAAGCCTATGATATATAATATTATTGTTAATCTTTATTTTACCTTTATATTCACTAAGATAATCCAAATGTATATGAGAGGTAGATTCAGTATTGTACCAAGATGCATTCATCCTTTATTGGGAATAAGGAGCAATATGATTAATAATACCTTGAGTATGTTTACCAACTCCCTGTCCCATAGTGTATTTATACTTTTTAAAGTATTTAAATCCAAATCCATATTTTTGAAATTTTATTGATGAGCTAACTAAGTTGGGATTTAGGGGAGGAGTGAGAATATGAGAAATGTAAGAGGTTTAATCATTAAATGGATGTGTGCATGTTACTTAGCATTTATTAGTTATGGGGAGTAATGGAAAATAATGTGAATTCAATATGGTTCATGAAACATTATTGAATTGAAACTATGTATATACATACTTAATAACATATTGGAGGGTAAGCAAATTTTTTGCAATAAATTGGACAAGTCTATGTAGACCATGCAGAAAGCATTTGGTTATGGAGCCCATTACAATATTCAAAAGGTAGGACTATTTTTTATAGTGTTATTCAAAACTACCAGACATAGTTTCTAAAACAAGCAAAAATATGAAATAAAAGGTGAAATATTTTTTTATGGGAAAATAGAAAAAATCAACCCAAAGTCAAAAGAAAGAACATCTATGTCAGTATTTATCTGAGGTAACAAGATAAAAATTATCAGTTTTGGAATACTCCAAAGTCATAAAAGCTGAATTTTAAAGTTATGAATAGTATCTAAGGTTGATGACGATAATATTTTAGTGTCAATAATTTACAAAATTACATTGAAATCCTAAGGCAAAAATTAGTAAGGAACAAGTAGCATTCTAACTAAAGTGGGTTCACCAAAAATTTGACACTAGAATTAATTATGAATTAAAATTAACTATAATTAGAAATGTAAACTATTGAAATATAATTTAGGATATTATATAAGACATGATACAATGAATATATGGATCTAAAAAATTTACATAAGTAAATTGCTAAAAATAGAAACTAGGGCTAGGGTTAGAGAATTGTCCTTAAACTAAAATTTTATACATTATGACTATATTAAATAACATAAAAACATAGATGCATCATAAAACATATTTTTTTTGTCTATTGGGACAATTCTATATGAGGAAGACATGAGCACAGTGTATCATTTTATGGTACCGTGACTTTGTCCCACCAGACTATGCATTAGATCTAGAATTATGGGTTAGTTTTCATGTGGTTGAATGCGATCTATTTATGTTCAGATCTTGATTTGACATGTGTAATATCTATAAAATCATAATCCTAGTCCTTCACAAACATGTAAAGAAGATCAAATTAAAAAGGGTAAACAATAGGGGATGTGGAAATGATTAAGCTATTTTTTAAAAACCCCTTGTTGATTGAGTGTTTCTTACATAGATGAAATGGCCTCAAGTAGATGTAGTTATCTATTTAGGTAATAAAATATGAGTAAAACTATTAAATTTGATTATAATTTTTGTTAAATGGATGAGCCCAACCTACAGTAAATTATGTTAGATATGTCCAAGGTCTGGAAAATTCTAGTAGAATTACAATAAGAATATTTACTTAGAAAATATATGTTTTTATAATCATAAAAGAGATGATTTTTCAATGAATTGTGGATCCTTTAAAGTGTGACCATTGATGTGATTTTATATAGAGATCGTTTAAATATTTCCAAGAATTGACCTATTGATATGCACAATAAATTTGTTAAGAAGTGTGTTGTTTTAAAACGATAGTCATTAAAGCATAGGGGAAAATTCTACACTACTATAGAGGTGTGTAGTGTGCCCCTATCTACCTAGTATACAATTGTGCAAAGGAAAATAATATTTGTATTTAATTTCATGCTAAATATATAGGAATAAATATGGATAAAATAGGGAACTCTAATAAAATGTTCTTAGTAACTGTAAGACTTTGAAGGCTTTCTCAGAGATTACAGGTTATCAAAATTATGAATTAGCCAGTAAAGTTAAAGGTGTCAAGGGTAACCACTGTCAAGAATCTATTGGTTAATTTTATGTGTCTACACATTGAATACTTGGGTATTAGTGGATGAAACCACTTCACTTCATGATGTCAGTAAAATAGGTGACTACTTAGCGAATGACAATGTCCACACCAATTAAATTATATAGCATGTCAAAAAATGGGATTTGTCTTTATGTAAGGTGATGAAATCCTAAACACAAAACCCTATAAATATAAAATAAATATGGCACAATTATTTTCTAATTCTAAATTTTGCCTTGCAGTGTGAGTGAAAAGCATACACAACTGTGACCTAGGTGGATGTAAAATAATTAAATTGTTTATGATTCCTAATTTCACCTTATAGAATGAAGGAAGATCATACATGACCATAGGTTTGGAAAACACAAAAAATATAAATATAAATAATATATATACAGGTAAGAATGATTAATTTATCTTAAACATTTAAAGTGTGTGTTGCATTTTATGTTATATCTTCAATAAGAAAACCTTCAAGTCTAAATGTTAGTAGTTTTAGATGATTTTAATATTTTATGAACATAAAATTTTAATAAAATTGTCATAAATTAAAAATGTCATGGCATAGGGTGGGAACATTATTATCAAGGAACAAACACTAGGATAGGCATAAGTGATGAGATGTCTATGCAAACTCTAGCACAAAAAAATAGAACATAAATGGATGCAAACATTGTTTGTCCATACATAGGTATTGTTTGAACCAATGCAGACATTTTTTTACCTCATTCAAATGTTGTTTGACTTTAAATTGACACTATTTTACTAGACATAGACATTTTTGACTTGACACAGATGCTACGATAGACACAAACATCATGAAATCTTTGTAGATGGGAAAAATAACATAGAGACAAATATGAAAGATCATATGTAGATGTTGTTTTACTATGTGTAAATTTTATCTTACCTACGTAGATGCTAACAACATGCATAATGGATTAGTAGGCATAGACATTAACCTAACTGTGTAAACATTTTATTCAAATACAAAAAAAAATATGATATAAGGTGCATACACTAACAATACTAAAAATGAGATTTTGAAGCCAAAAAACCAAATAATTATCCTAAAAAACTAGACCAACCAATCTTAAAACACCAAGCATGCAAAATAGATCAATGATTGTGGATAATTGTCCCACTAGGTGTGCCAAATTTATACACAATGAAAATGGTAGGACAATGCAAGTTAGAAATCAAACACAATGTAAAACTCTTATTTTAAAAATTAAAGGTACCTCCGATCAAGATTAAGAGATATTTAAGATGCACCTTTGCTTAACCAAAATGAAGAAGCCTCTCTTGATGCATATTTTCTCATTTTGAAAGTTTGGGATGTGGTTGCTCAAGTGAATTATACTCTAACAATCTGACAACGTGTCCCCTTATAGATGAGTGATTTGATTGATGCAAGGATGTTTGATCTTAGGATTGGTATAATGTATCTAGGCTCTCTTGGATTTTTTCAAAGTGAGGGTTGAGCTTCAATTTATAGATTTATCATAATGATGTGGACCATTGGATCTAACTCAAGATCAAGGGCTAGAAATGAGTCAAATTCCTCATTGATTGAGGGAATTTGAGTATTAACTGTGAAGATTTGGATGTGTAAGTCTATTAATTAATGAAGAGTGGCTTGACTAAAAAAAAATTCCTTTCCTTGGATGTGATGATATTTGCCAAGTTAATGGGTGATGTCATTAATTTTAGATTTTATGGAATTTATAATTCCATGGATTTTTTTATTAGGACTAATTAAATAACTAATATGATTATTTAGCTAAATTAATCTAGATTTGACATTCAATGGGATGGTTAAAATTCCAATATGCATATATGATTGATCGAATAATTTATTGGGGGTGATGTTGAATAGTGATGGGATTAGGGTTATGATGTAGTGTGATAATGTGATTAGGGATATGATGAAAATATTTGGGATGAAGTTATTAATTGGATTAATAATTTGGGTTTATGGGATAATTTAGGGTTTTATGATGTTAGACTGGATAGCATATAAATGAGTAGTGATTACACTAGGTGTTAGAAATGAGGTGTCTACACTATCAAATACTCTTTAGAACCAAATTATTCTTCTTTATTTGGAATTCAACACTAAATTATTGTATAATTATTCCTCTTTCTATATGATCTCTTACCAAATTCCTAAAAAATATATGATTGTGTAATAATTTTCACAAGATCGATGACCAAATCATTCATGACAAGAAGAAAATGAAATAAGATATGAAAACCAAATTATATATAGTCATATTCAGCCAAAACCTTCTCCTTATGGATGTGCATAAATAAATGTCATCCATATATTAATAATATACAAGTTTTATATCATGACCATTAATCATAAATATCAAAATAATAAATACACTAAATATATTGTCTATATAAGAGAGTTAATTTATAGGCCATGTAGTTTTAATGAACCCAATTCACAAGTGAATATTAACACTCAACACCCTCCCTTTATATTGACTTAGGGAGTGGAAGGTGTCATTAATAAAAAACCTCCTTCGATGACAACAACCCACATCTTTATAATATCTCAAATACAAACAAATGGAACCTCTATTATAAGTTTTTTAAGGATATTTTCAATATGTTATATATTAATAATTTACTAAACATCAACCACTTTTGTTTTACAAGAGAACAAGGAATAGAAACGAGGAAAAATATGACCACAAGATCATAAGAAAGAATATCCTCCATAACTAACAATAAGAAGAAGCCATGGCTACTCAAACTCTAATAATACCATTATATATATATATATATATATATATATATATATATATATATATATATATATATATATATATATATATATATATATCAACACATGTGAAGGATATGCAAATAATGGCACATATGGTGGCCCAAAATGATAAAATAATCTCTCTAACACATCATAAAAGGTTTTAGAAAATAGGCATAGTATCTCCAAGTAATGGCCCAAAAAATGGCCTGACAAAAAAATAATTCTACATCCTAAAGACAAATCTCAAGAAAAACTTCTAATTTAAAATGATACAATAATGATGCAAGTCCCACCAAGAAAAGTACAATCTCTATAAACATGCATAAAATCAAATTTCAAAGAATAATTTAAAAAGGTGCTCCTCCCAACTCTCCAAATGGCTCAAAAGAGACAAAATAAATAAAATTCTCACCAATATGATGCACAGATATCTCATTTTTAAATTATGGTATGCCATGAATCTAATAAAAATAAACAAGTGTCTGCCCCTCATCTAAATATTTGAAGTAAAATTATCTCAATGTGTCATCCATCTAACATTGTAGACATCTAAAATTAATCATTCCTTCATCATTACTATTTTTGTAATTATTTGTCACTAATGTTCATCATATCTAACCACATTAATATCATTGTCTTAACATCACCCTTTGCATTGTTGTATTTCACACTATACTTACAACATCCCTTGCATTATTTAATCATCCACTTATCATCCTATTTAGTCTCTAATCAAATCCTCTCATTATTTGGGAATTTTATATTCCTATCTACTTACCCTCACCTACCCATAGTAACACTCCTACAAATCACATTTATAATCCTCGTTTAAATCCTTAGTATCTTAATCATCTCTAGAACCTACTAATATACCTTGACCCACTCACCATCCTCCTCTAAATTCTTCTAGGAATTTTTAATTCCTAAATTAATTTACCCCAATCCTCACATCAAATATAAACCATTAATTTCAATCCTCCATGGCACAAATACAACCCTACATTTTTCCATGAATCTCTTATAAATTAAGTTACAACCTCATACAAACCATATTTTTAAATTTGAATCCTTGAGTCTTAAAGATTATTCATTCTTGCATCCTTTAATCCAAGCTATCTATCAACCATTTCCAATAAACCAAGCATCCATATCCTAAGTTTTATATAGATATTGAGAAAACAAAGGAAATCATACATCAAAGAGCATCAAACATCCACTCATCCAATTGGGTAAATCTTATCTGCTAAGGAAGACATCTTCAAATGCAAAACAAGTTATGATTCATTTTATTTTTCATGGATTTTGATTGATATTTTTCCTTATCCTAGTATAAGGTATTTTAATTTGAATTAGATTAGAAACTTTCATGGTTTCTAACACAACGCTTTATTTTTTATTGCATACATTTTTGGTGACCACATTTTTAGATGTTGTGATGATTGTCTTTTATCAAACATTTATATCTTTATATATTTTTAATTAATAATGTATCTCTATAAATATTATTGTTATCAATTCATTTTTTATCTTATCTTATGCTTGTGAAATAACATTAAAAAAATATGTCATCTTAGTTCCTTATGCCAATGGTAAATTATGCTACATGCTACTTGTACACTTTATTTTTAATCTTTGTATCTTTTGCATCAGTCCAACATGCATTAAAAAAAATGTCATCATGGTTACACATATCATGGTGCATGCTACCTAGTGTTACATTAAACATGATTTCTTATACATATGGATCAAGGCCATGGAAGCATAAAATCCTCACAAACTATCACTTAAAAAACATCCAATCATCAAAACCCATACCCAAATGATACATCAAAACATCTATCTAAACCAATAATATACCCAATCAAATCATTTTTCAATCCAATCATATATCCTTCCTCTAATCATATCTAAAAACAATAATCATCACTAATCCAATATTTTTGTTAACATCCATCATACTCATCAATCCTAATCAGTCTCCTTGGGGCATCCTTGGGACATATTCATCATCTAATGTATCCTATCATCTATCATTACATAAATACCTTCTAAGGAGAACTAAATAGGTCTAAGGTCCATATAGACTATGTAGGTAGTGCTTAGTCACATGGGGTGTCTAAAGTTAACTTGGCTACAATCTCACAATCATCCAAAATAATTTAAAATCATTAATCATTTTATTTGAACTAACTACCTATATCTAATTGATATCCTCATCAACATGATCCATCATCATTAATCCATGAAATTGATAAAATCCTTGAGTTACAATCAATCCATCAATCATCAATCAATAAATCAATAAATAATTTGGGGTAAGTGCACAAAGTTGGGGAATAAAAGGGGGCCTACACGTGGACATGATTTTCCTTAAATTTCATAAATATGAACTTCTATAGATAATTTGAGATATCTACACTCCAAATTTGAAGATGGTGTAAGAACATGAAATGTAAAATTTTGAGTATAGTTTAAAAAATATTAATTATTTTAAAAAATGATTAATTATAACTAAGTAAAATATCTAAAATTTGAAGAGGAACTCATACTTTTTAATAAAATAGAGTAGATAGATAGTTGTGTAGTGTACCATTTTTTTAGTAACGTTTATTGTTGTTAGAAACCCTTTGGTGAATATTTAGATAAGATCTTTTAGTTTGTGACCTATATTTTTTTATATTTTTTCAATCAATACTTTTTTTTTATGAATTTTTTAAGTAAATAGATCCTGAAAACTGATAAAAAAATGGATAGTCACCTATGTGACGCACCTAAATACTTCAAAAAATAATGAAAATCAACTTTTTTTAATGTTTGTAAAATTAGGACTAGTTTGTGACCATATAGCTTGTTTTGCACTTGGATCAATGAAAAATATATTACATGAATATGTATAGGCATGTATGTTTGTGGCATATAGTGGCCTAAAAAAGGTATAGTTAGAAATAAACATAGTTTGAAACCTTAAATTAGTCCAAAACTTATAAAAATTTGGAAAGAGGAGAGTGTGTCCATCATGATGGTATCAAGTTTTCTAAATTTACCATTGAAATTTATAGTGTATTTGGTGATTGAAGTTTAATTTTGTTATTTTTATCAAATCTCTTGGACTCGACTATAGATTGATAGGTTGAAGCCTTTGGCTCAGTAATACAATCGATTCTCAATCCAAATGGCTTGGTGTTTGAATTAAAATTCATATAGCATGATCATGTTAATAATGTGATTGTGTTAGTAATGTAATTATGTAAGTTACTAACACAATCACATTAATAATATGATTGTGTTATATCTTAATAACACCTAAAAACACAAATTTGCTCTTGAGCTCAAATTTTATATATGTTCTTATATATTCTTGAGCTCCCTAATTGTGGTAATATTTCATGTGATACAGGATATGTCCCCAACCTTGTACAATGAATTAAAGTGTTTTGGTATCACATTCGACTTCAAAAAATTTATGGGCATTTCAATATGTTGACTTGACTACTTATAATTACTTTGTTTTAAGGTGTAACTCATTATACATTTTATGATATAACTAATTTTATCACAAGACATCATAAATAGCATTTTTTAAACTTATATCCAAAACTTATCCTTTGGAGTACCAATCTAGCTGTGCATTTGAAGTAAAATGGGGTTATTTCGAGCCCCTTCAACCTAATTACATGATTATAAAATGTAATTTGTGGGTTGATCGGCTCTAATTTCATCAACTTGATTGAAGCAAAGAAACATTATTTATTTATGCAAGTCTTACATGTATAGAATGTGGTTTTGAGTTCAATAAACTTGAATGGCATCAGCTAATGAATATAAATATTGATTAGTTCAATTATGGAGGTAATTAAGCTAAAAATGAGCCATATGAACCTATTTTAAATTATGTATGATGTGATTTGGAGTGAAATTAACCATAATGTCATGTCATGTATAATTAACCAAAGAGTTTATTCATTTAATTGAGAAGGCATTTGAGGCCAATTTGAACCCCTTTAAGAACAAGATATAATTTGGGGAAAGATTAAGTTTGATTCTATCATGAATTGATCTAATTAGTTAATTTGTGCAATTAGGGGTATGATTTGGGCAAAATTGAGCCCCTAAACTAAATTTATGGCTCAATCGATTGTATAATGTATGCAACATATATGGCTTAATTGGCCCTACTTTTATTAGAAATGCAAACATGAAGGAAATTATCACAAATAGGTGAACAAGTGACTCAAAGTTTCTTTAATTACCTTCGTGATTAGACCATATATTTTATACCTTAAACCCTAAACCCTGTAACATTTACCTTGAACCCTAAGCTATAATACCTAAACCCAAAACCCTTTAAATTTTAGATCATAAACCCTAAACCAATCAATTTATCCCCATTTAACATCCTTTATATAATAAGAATTAGGTTCATAGGGATCAACTTGGTAAAAATCACATCATTAATTACTGCAATTAACTTAGTTGGATTAATATGTGATGATGTGGGGGATAATTGGGCCCAAAATCACATTCTTTACTAATAGATCTAAGTTCAAGGAGCTCAAATTTTCTCCAATTGCCTTCACAATTATACCTTATATACCTTAAAACTTATACCCTAAGCCCTAATTCCTAATGTTCCCAATCCCTAAACTCTAAACCATAAATTTAAACTCTTTAAACCCTAAACCAATCATTTTATCCCAAATTAACATCATTTAGACTAAGAATTAAGTTCACAAGGCTCAACTTGGCCTAAATCACATGACTGACTACCCATTTGACTAATTCACTCAATTTACATGATGACATGGGTTATAATGAAAACCCAAAAAACACATTCTATAGTCACAAATAGGTCTAAGTGGTTCAAATTGTCCTCAATAATCTTTTTGATTGGACCCTGTGTACCCTAAACCCTAAACCTTATAGGTCTTAAACCCCAATCCATAAATCATAAACCTTATACCCTTTATTTTAAACCCTAAACCAATTAGTTTAACACTAACTAACATTATTTAAAGTAATAATTAGGTATATATGTTACTTAATTTGGCCCAAATTGCATTACTCATTATCCCAATTGACTAATTGGCTCAATTTGTGATGATATGGGGGATAATTGATCCCAAAAACATAATGGACCCTATGTACACCCTAAAACATATATGCATTAAACCATAAACCATAAACCCTAAACACTATACCCTAAATTATAAACCATAAACATTCCCTATTTACCAATAAATCTAGCCCAAATTAACATCCTTTATAATAATAAGTAGGTTCACATGGCATAGATAAATTATAAACACCCTTAAACCTAAACCCTATTCCCTAATAAAAAAACCCTAAACCCTAAAACATTAATTGTAAGACATATGCCCTAATACCCTAATCCCTAATCCCTATTTTATATTAAGAATAATATGATCATGTTATTAAATAACGTAATCATGTTATTCTTAATATAAATTAAACTCACTTTTCAATGGTCTATTTTAACCCAAATCAAGAATGTTGTCTTTGCATACTTTTGCGAGACATGTGTACTTTTTGACCCCCACCTTTAAAAAGCTATCAATTGTCCTTGATGGGTGATGAATCACGTTTGATGAAAAATAATATGTTAAAAATAAAATATTGAATGAATTAGAATATTTGAGAGAGAAACACAAGATACAAATGTAAAAACTTCATTTATTATAAGGTGAAAACCCTAATCTCTATGAACCAAATGCCATAGAT
>JARHVA010008455.1:7500-52500 GCA_037957365.1 Torreya grandis
AATTTAACTAAGATAAATATTAAAAATATATGTAAATAATAAATTATCTATTAATAATTCAAAGGTGTAACCTTCATTAAAACATTCTAAGTTTAAAGTTGTAATTCATAACATTAATACTTATCACAATACTAAAATATAGAAAAGATATGGATAATAAGTTACATATAATAAGGGTAATATTTTAAAAGATATGTGTATCAAGGAAAAAAATTAAATGGAGGGAGAAAATAATTTTAAGAAAGTGAAAAGTGTTTACTTATTAGAGTCAACACACAATAATAAATTTGTATATACTAACAATTTATCATCATCAATGACCCTAGGGATCTCAACCTAGAAATTTTGAATACTAGGATAAGAAGTGAAGTATAAAGATCATTACATTCAATCTATATCCATAAAAATTAAATGAATCCTACATTTTTTTAACATGTTTCATATTCCTTATGACCCTTCATATAGTTGTTCTCTACTACAAGGATCAAGTAATTACATGAGAAATAAGGTGGAATTAATGATATATATGATACCTTGTTCCCATGTACCTGATCCTTCCACATTTTAAAGGTTACTGACTATCTTATGATTCTAAATATGAATTTCAATATTAAACTATGATATTGGGTGGGATTATCATTTATTTTGGCATAATTATGACATATTTAAATGTATCTTTCACTTTAAATATTTCTAATTTCCTTTTGAGTTTTGTCTTGATATTTTATCTTTTAAGACTTCTATATTTTTCTATTTCACTTATCTATTTTGATTTAAAATACTAACAATAGGTTTTAAACATGAAAAACTTAAGGAAACTTTCACCAAGTTAATAAATAAGTTAACATAAGAACCATGAAGATTATATACTTCTATAATTCAACATTAAAAGGAGATGCAATTTTAAAACTAATCTTGGTGTGCACAAAAGGAGATGAAAAATAGGAAAAAGAGATCAATATGAGAATGATTAGGATTCCATGATAAAAAAAAGTATAAATGGAGATGATATAATGAGATTCATTTTCGAAAATTTCATCAAAATTGTATTAAATATGTAGATGAGAAATATGTATATATACTAAAATATTTTTGACATAAAATAATATAACTAAATCTTGACTCTAAGTGACAAAACACCACTCTAAACCTTTGCCTTATATTTTGAACAAAATACTTAGCTATTGTGAGTATTGGGAAAAGAATCAGGAGGTAGTAATATGGTTATCACTTGTGAGGAGGGATTAGTTGTATTCACAAAGGTCTTACCATATATATCACAAAAGTCAAACATTATAATTATTAAAATTAGAGTAATAAAGGATATTGTAACAAATCACAAAAAAAATTATGATGTTGTTTCAACCTCTTATTTTTTGTGGCATAAACATTATGGACCTACTTAACCACTAGCTCAAAATCACCCTGGACAATCAAAATCTTAATTCAATGTTCTCGAGCAATCTGTGAACCAATAAAATACTCTCAATGAAGTAGGTCCAAAACAATAAACTAAAACAATATAACTAAAATATGTATATATACTACAATATTTTTGACATAAAATAATATAACTGAATCTTGACTCTAAGTGACAAAACACTTACCTATTGTGAGTATTTCGAAAAGAATCAGGAGGTAGTGATATGGTCATCACTTGTGAGGAAGTATTAGTTGTATTCACAAAGGTCTTACCATATAGCTCACAAAAGTCAAACATTGTTAGTGTTAAAATAAGAGTAATAAAGGATTCATGAAGGATAAAAAAAGGTATTCAAAGAGGTAAGGATAGGTTAACATAAAAGTATGAGGTGAAGATGTAAGGGACATGCATATGTGGGAAGGAATTAATTATGTTCCCTAAGGTCTTACCATCTAAATCACAAACTAAAAAATTGAGAGGTGTAAATAATAATTAAGAAGAAGTTATGAAGTGAAAAAGTGTAGTAATATAATGTTTAATGAAATTGAGGATACAAAATAATTGAGGATAGGTGTAGTGGATAAAATAATAAAAAAGGTAAAATAAATTTAAATAAAGGAAAAATCAAGGAAGAAGTACAAAGGAATATTAAACAAAAAAATTAATAAATGTAAAGATGACAAAGAATAAGGAACATGTGTTATGGCTCAATGAAACAAAGATGTGCAAGAAAGTGAGGATAACTAAAATCATAGAAAAAGTGAAATGGTATGAATAAAACCAATATGTGATATGAAATAAAGTTAAAAAATAAATGGGAACATGTGCAACAGTCAAAATAAAAAATGGTGTTACAAAATTAAACACACCAAATAATTGGGAGTAATGTAATGGATGAATAAAACTGAGAGGTGAAAAACTCTTATCGTATGAAGATAAATATAGAAAACTAAATAACATGGTATAAGAAATTGAATAATGATAATCATGTAATGTATAATATAGTAATTAGGGATTTGTGAGGATACAAATCATAACATTAGGTATATATAATACACGAGGTGGAGGTGGAACCCATGCCTATAGCTACAGTAAGCTAATATAAATAAATAAGATACATTCATAAAACTACATAATGTGTTTTGTAATTTTTATTAAAGTTGAATTTCTCTTTGTGTTTAATGTGTGCAACATTATTGATTTTTATCTCATTCTAAGGGTGAGATGTTAACAAAAATTATATGTTTTAAGATTATCTTAATTTTTATGATGGATGATAATTCATGTCATAATATTCCTCCAAAGTGTGTATAAACATAAGGATTAAAATCATAATATTTGTAAAATGCATAAAATAGGATAACAATGCACAGTACTAGATGCCTCAACATATCAATGAAGAGAAGGATGGCCGTGGAAATATGCCCCATAAGTAAGATGTAGGAATATTGGTTTTAACTTTGAGATCAACATAGTTCATACCTTTGCTTTCATATTATGTGCAATGTTTATCAAAACTATAATTTTAGATTTTATGGTAATTTAATAATATTTATAAGATGTTTTTGGGAATATTTTATACAATTTTGATCATTTCAATCATATTCAAAATTTTAAAACTATTTTAAAATAGATATGTAGAATTTTTTATATATGTCTTAATTTTATTGTTTTCATTTGGGTTGGGTCATATAACTAAAAATCCAATAAATGTTTCTATGTTTATTTAATTATAAATAGTATAACCAACTAAATCATTCATCTGTTTCTATGGTTGATTTCATTTTAATTATGGAATCACTGATTTCAAATAAGCCCAGCAAGGTTGATTTTATTCTTTTTCAATTATTTTAGGTTTGATAAATAAATCAAATATCTTTGTTCTTATTATAGTTGCATTTTTTTGGCATAGTAATTAATTTCATGTGTTTAATAAATATAAGATTTAATTCACATATATAATTATGTTAAAATTCTAGAAATATTTATAACTAAATAGGCATGGATAATTCCACTAGTTTTTATAATATTAATGATATTGATCTTTCATATGGTATAAATTTTATAATGACCTTTAAGAGAGGAAATAGAAATTATATTGTCTCTAGGAATTGTTTCACTAAAAAGGTTTAATGTTAAGATAAGAATTTTTATGACCTTTAATGCATTTTGCGCTAGGCATGTAAATTGGTCACTGCCCATGAGTATAGGAGTTGGGAAATTTTAATTGAAGAGAGTAGGTTTTAATGTGTTTTTATTTTTATGACTCATAAATATAATAAATTATAAGGTTTCATTATTAGGAGGTTAAAATCCAATTAAATCATCCTCATCATTAGTTGATTCATTGTTAGGGTTGCTAAAAATGGGAAAATCATCATATGGTATTTTCTTCCATATACTTATAAAATAGAATACCATACATGGTGTATTTGACCATGATATTTGAATTATATCATATGATAATATTATTTCATTTATTTTCAACCACATTATAAATATAAGGAATGGGAAATTCATGTAATGGGTTTTTATCCATGTTATAATTATTGTCAATGGGATAGTCAATTACTTCACCCTTTGTATTAGTGATTTGTGATAATTTTATAAGTGTATAAAATGTTAAAATAATCTAATTGATATTCTTACATCATATAAGTGTTTAGATTAGAAGGCTTCCATATGATGGTAAGATTATGATCAATGTGAATATCATCATGGGGATATTAGGTCTAGTTATAAATATAATATTTAATATCATATTTCATGTTAGGGTTGTCATGAAGGGGAATGGTATCATTTGTCTGACCTTTATCCATTGTAATTGGAATATTATATGTTGTTAGTAATAATATCACAATGAGGGTTTACCTTTAATGGTCGATATGGAATCCTTAATAAGAAACCTATGTAAAATAAATTTTAAGCATGCTATGAATATCATAAGAGGAAAAAACATTCAAAAATGATCCAAACACTAAGAAAATGTGAAAGAATTATAAAATTATTGAGATGAGATTAACTTTATATTTCAAAAATATGTTTTTTTGAAAACTATTTCAAGATTTTCGATGCTCAATGTTTCAGATCATTTTTTTATCTTTCATCAAGAGAATGAAATAATATCACAAAAGATAATCTGAAACATTGAGAATCAAAAATATTGACATAATTTATTAAAAACTCTTTTTGAAACTATATGTACTATGAAAACATCAAAGATTTGAACTTTAGTTTTACCAAAATGTATGAGTGAAAATGTGGTCATAAATACATTTCATATAATATAAGAAAGGGAGACGACCATACTAGGAACACCATACATACAAATGGACTACACAAAAAATGATGGTATAGGGTACATACTATAGTAAAAATACAATTATAAAAATGGGACATTGATGATATAATAAGGAAAACACACGTAAATTATTATGAATGGAAACATTAAATAATCCAATAACAATGTTCTATTCATAACCCAGTACACATTTTTGAAGCTTTTTTACAATGCAATTTTTATCAAATATATAATTAAAATGCTAATTAATTTGGTACATTGATAAAAACTAAGATTAAAAATAAATGTTTAAATCAAAAATTTTAATATATGTAACTTCTTAAATGTAATTGATCATATAGACTTTCTGAAGAAAAATATAGAGATGTGCAGAACCAAAATTTTTGCAAGAGTTCTCTAAATTCAATAAATTGGCAATGCATTTATATATTTATTGATGTCCTATACTTAACGATATAATCCATTTTATCATAAATGGATTATAAAATAATGTTACAATTTTCTTTCAAAACATTTCCTGCAAACAACCTACAAAATAATGGAAAATCAATACAACAAAGGGGGTTATTTTAAGACAATATTAGAGATAGTAAAAAAATTGTCTCAAATTGAGACAAAAATAAAGTGCGATATTGTCACAAATATTATCTCAAAGTAGGTGTCTATAGTTATTATCTCAAAAAAATTATATTCCTAGAGACAATATACAATACTAATTGCATTGTCTCTCGAGAGATGATAACATTTTTGTGTTTCCAAAGATAATTTAATTTTTTGTCTCTCAATCAATAATATCATTTTAATCCCATCTATCATCTCTCGAGAGATAATATATTTAATGAATAAAAAATATAAATTTCTTCTAGTTCAAGTAATGGACAAATATTGTTAATGACATCAACTCACTGTGGTTATTAATATTATAATACAATTATGGAAAATAATCTCAAATAATTATTTCACCCACAAGTGGGACTAAAATAATCTTATTCTATAAAAATTAATAAATATAAAAGGGATCCTAAATGTTGTTAACCCTTAGCATAAAAATCTATCAAAGGTAAGTTAAACTTCTAAACATTATCCACTAATTTCTTGTAACACTTTGACTAGGTAACTAGGTAAAAATTGTGCATCCCATCTAATTATCATATTTTTCTTTTGAGTCAATATAAAAATAGGTCAAACTCAAATATAGGTGAAACTCATCACTAGTTATGGGTTTAAATGTAGACACTACTTTGTGTTGTGAATAAAACCATGAGTTTTCAAAGTCTTGGGATGAGGACCACATTATTGTCTTCCTATCAAGATCAACATCAGTATCAAGAGGAATACTAGTTGAGTTTATCATAATCATTGAATTTCATTGAATTGAATAACCACTATAAAAATTGAAATGTTGTGATGCACCAGCTCCTATCGAATTATAAAGGTTATAGTCTATAATAAGGAATGTATAGGGAGAATATTGGAGAAAATATCGATCTCTTTGGTGATGGTGGTTCATGTGTCCCCAAAGAGACTGTGATTCAATAAATTTCTTGTCACAAAACCCCCAATTATATAGCCTATTGATCACATCTTCTTTCTTCAAATTATCTCTACTCTTTATTTTTTGATGTATAAATGATGGGATCATATCACATACATTACACTATTAATTAATAATTCTAAAGATTTACAACCAAAATACACACTAATATATGAAGTATGAATCATAATCTGCATTGACAAGTTAGACAAGAAATAAATTTTCTATGAATAAATTGTATTCATTAAAGCCATTGGAAATAAAAAATTATTTACCTATTTATGGAAGAGATAATTCTATAAAAAATTTCATAGACACAAAATGCCAAGAAAAATGGATTTGCCTATTTTCAATAAATTAAATAAATGTCCCCTTTTAAGATTATTTTAACTTCAAATCCAAATTGGAAATTAAGTATTCGAGACTACTATTAGTTGTGAAATATTTTTTGCCATGGATATTAAGATGAAGCCGACATGTAATTAATTTTAAGATGATAGATAAAACCTATGATAAAAGGTAAAGTAACACCATTCAGTACAAGATATATGGCATTGAAAGATATTTTTCATTTTATAATGCAATATATAGTGTTGTATATGTTGAACAAGTTATCAATTTTTTTTTTTAATTTTATGTTCTAAAATTATTTATATATATTAGATAGTTTGATATAACCAAAAAATATCCTATAAATTATTCTCTATAATATTTATACATTATCATATCGCAATATTTCAATAAAATTTTAGGTTAGATCAATATGGCCCTTTCAATACGGTAGCATATTTTAATTATTTCTCAAATGTGCAAAAATTAACTTTGGCACTATAATCTATAGAATTTTTTTCATATTTCATTAGATAATTTGTTCATGGTTGATTTATAAAAATTGGAAATCAATGTAAGAAAACTTAAAATCTTTGAAGTTGTTATAATATTAGTGTAGATGTTAATGATCAGTGACAACCAAAACGCCCACCATGTCTGGTAAGGCATCTTATTTATGGATATTCTATTAAAATTAAAATTAAAATTTTATATTTATATATCTATTTTAGGTTCATGAAAATGATACCAATAGCTCTTATAGCATTTGGAATCACTCACTACAATGTCTCCATCCCAAATACGATGCCACTTATAGTAAGCATGTGTTTGATTTTTAAGATCAAGGACTGCATAACCAAAACTTTGTTCCCTATATGTCAATTATTCAATTTATTATTTTGTATATCTATAATCAATTTATATGCATATTAAATTTTTGATTAAAGGAAATAAATATTCCAATAGCCAATGAAGAATTATGAAATAAATAAGAACTCATAATAGCATGAATGATGTTTTATGTGTTAGAGGAAGAAATAGTTAAACTTATCTATTTCCAAATTACTTTCTTTCAAGGCCTTCTTTACATCATCCATTACCAATATTAATATACATTGGAGAAATTTAATAAAACATAGGGTTAAACTTCCTATTAATAATTTTATAAGCCACATTTTTTACCCACTTACACAAAGGCACACATTAGAGATATGACATAAACAATAATGTCATATCCTCATGTTCATTTACATCGAGGGGATCCTATTTACCCCATTGTGTTTTTAAACCATTTTTAGTAAATGGCATACTCTTAATGCAATTTCACATGTTGTATACATATAGCTTCTCAAACCAGGGGTCCCCTATAAATTACATGTCCATATTTGACCTTCATTCTTTAATTACTTAATAACTACATGTTTGAGGGAATAATTGAAACATAGATTAAATAACTACAATTAATTATATCTTAATCATTTTACATCTTTTCTAACCAATATTTATAATTAATGACCTATCTTAGATTTGAAAGACATGGAAAAATAAAAAATATATGGGAACAAAGCATGAGTTCTATAAAAAAATACGTGAATTATGTACTCTTGAAATTAAGTCATTAATAAAACTTATTAAAATGAAAATTTGAAACTTATTGATCTCTCGTAGGAATGAAAATGATCAAAAAAAAATCAACCTCATATTTTGTGAACTACAAATCAAAATTGTACTCACATAGTTTCACCTTATATGTAGTGGGTGTTGTTGTTATTGTACAATGGGGAATGCATGAACACAATCAACCATGGAGTTTTTTTCTTTTGTAATTTGAGTTTGTAAGAGTTCATGGCACCCTCAAGAACTATATTAACATATTTGGGAAATAATATTACAGTGATGAGTCTAGAAACATTGTAATTTCCACCTTAAAATTTCTCATATACATTAGAGTTCTCATACATCAGATTCCATTATAAGGTAATGTTATTCAAGAGATACATTGGGCATTTAGATTTAAAAATTAATTCAGAATATGTATAGTAATAAACCTTAGTTATTAATTCAACATTAATTCTAATAAATTCCCTTTCTCCTTTCTTCTCCCTACATAAAATCTACAATAATGATGATTTAATTTTGTATTCATAAGGGTATGAATCATGTAAGAGAAAATCCACACTTGAAGACTGTTGTTAAGAATGTAAATCCATCCCAGCCTATTTTATTTTAAACTTTAAGTGATTGTATTCTAGTTGAAGGTGTTATCACCCTTCCACTTAGTACTCCTCTTCCTTAGTATAGCATGTGTGATATGTCTCATGCCACTTATTGAGTTATTAATAATACCTAAAAATGGGAAGAGGTAATTTGAATACCTAAAATTTGGTGAATGGTCAACATAAAATGAAATGAATTCACCCCCAAATAATATTTGAAGAAGATGAAGAATTAGAAGAGGTTATTGAATCCACTCTAGAGGTTTATTTGGGGTCTACATTAATAGAGAGTCAGCTAAATGTGGACCCCTTTTACACATCCCTATTGACTAATGGTCTTATTATTCACTACTGCATATTTGATTCCATAATTTATTAAAATGTGATGCCCTTGGGTGTCATAAATGAGCTTTGAGATAAGATTACATCAACCTTCAGTAGGTATTATGCCATGGAATTATGATAGGTTCTATTTGTTGGACAAGTTAAGGGGTTCATAGTATAGTTGGCTATGTATTTCCCTAAGTATTTGAATATAGATAGGGTATTATGGATTGCCCACCTATATGGGGGATGATATTATCGCATAAATGGGTTATTTGCATGGGTGGAAGTGTAATAATGGAATTTTATTATGCCATTGTTCCTTTGGAAGGTAATATGGTAAAAATTTATAGAGCACAAATGATGTTGCATGTACTTGAAGATTAAAAACATACTCTCAAATAAGTATTACACATGAATTTGGAATTCAGTAACTTTGTTGGGAATGTTAATGTTGATAAACATCATGATGTTCTTGATGTTCAACTTGAGAAAGACGGTGTAGTTTGGAAGATGAGTTTTGATGGGGATTGTTCTAATATTGGAAATAGAGATGGGGTTGTCTTATAGGCCTCCAATGGTAATTTTTTTAAGTTTTATTTTTAGGTGTCCTTTGAGTGCATGAACAATATGGCTGAGTATGAGGCACTCTTGCTTGGTTAAAAAATTGCTCAAGAACATTGAATTAAAATTTTGATTGTCGATGGTGATTCTAAGCTAGTGGTTATGTAGGTCCATAATGTTTATGCCACAAAAAATAAGAGGTTGAAACAATATCATAATTTTTTTTATGATTTTTTATAACTATTTGATGGATTAAATATTTATATCTTGATAGAAGTTTTAATGAAGAAGCCAAATAACTTGCAGGGTTATGTGCTCAGCATGATATTGAAAATACAAACCCTCATTATTAGCGTAAAGTAGAGTTTCTTGTTAGACCTTAAATATTAGACAATATTCATCATTGATAGGTGTTTAAAGATGATGAATATATTAGGAGGTTTTTAAAATTATGACGCTGAGTTCTATGATCAGCTCATAGACATGGAATCCATGATTTAGGTTTGTGATGGCATAGAAACCTTAATTGGAAAGGATATTATTCAACTAAATACAAACACTCTCCCAAGGGGATTGGTAATCTTAGAAGCATATTTTGATGGAGATGATATAATTCAAACTTGAGACTCATTTATCTCAAAAGACATGACTAAATGTAATTTGGGTTCTCATGAGAATCCATGGAATGTTTGGCTTAGTACTCACCTAAGTCCAGTTAAGAAACAAGTTTACATGTAACTACTAAAAAAGTAATAGGATTGTTTAGCTTTGTCTTATTATGAAATAAAAGCATATAGGGAAGATTTATTTCAGCACGTCATCCCATTTCATCTTGATATTAAGCCTTTTTGGTAGAAATAAAGACCTATTAACCCCATATTATCCACCAAGATGTGGGATGGATTAAAGAAGCTAAGGGATGGTGGAACCATTCAAACCATAATGTATTGATCATGGGAAGAAAATTTAGTCAGTATGAGAAATAAAAATAGAAACATCCACTTGTGTGTGGATTTATAGAATTTGAACAAAGCTTATTTAAAGGAGAATTACCCCTACCTAATATGGATAACATGATGTAAATTTTTACTTGATTATAGATGTTTTCCACATTAGATGGTTTCTTAAGGTATAACCATGTTGTGGTGAAGGAATCAAAGAGACCTAAGACTGCATTTCCAATGCCTTATGGCTCATATGTATATATGAGGATGCCTTTTAGGTTAATAAATTCTAGTGTAATGTTTTAATGAGATAAATATGTTTCTTTTACAAGGTTAATTATAAATTTCATATCTATATATTAGGATGACATTACAGTGTACTCCAAGACTAGAGAAGAACATTTAGAGCATTTAGAAAAAGTTTTAATTAGATGCAGGGAGATCAAAATTTCACCTAATCCTAAGAAGTGTCATTTTGAAATATAAAAGGCTAAGTTATTGGGAGATATAGTGTCCAAGGATGGTGTAATTATTAACCCTGAGAGGGTAGAAACCATTGACAAAGTGTTTATCCCTCACGGCAAGAAGGGAGTTCAGTTGTTCTTCAGATAAATAATTTTTGTTAAGAGATTTGTGTCTAACTTTGTATATATAATTTTGCCTATTACATCTATGTTGAAGAAGGAACAAACCATCAGGTGGGAAGATAAGGCCATGAAAGCATTTAATAACTCAAAGGATCCTTAATGTCTACCCCTATTTTGGCTAGCCCTGATTGCATAAAAGCATTCCAAATTTTCTCTTTTGTACCATATAATAATATTGGTGTTTTCTTGTTGTAAAAGAATGAAGATGATGATGAGAAGCCCATAGTTTTATTTAGCAAATCTATGTAAGATCCTGAACTGAATTATGCCATTATGGAAAAATAAGCTTTCACTCTCTTGAAGTCTATCAAGATGTTTAGGTCTTATATACTATGCTCTAATATTAATATTTACATCCCACATGCCATGGTAAAGGACATATTAACTTAGTTTGAAGCATTCAATAAGAGATGCAGGTGGGTTAACAAATTGCAAGAGTATGACATGGATATTTAGAGCACCATGTTAGTGAGAGGGATGGATCTAGCCAATCTCATGGTTGAGACCAATTTGCAACATATTGAGGTAGACACCATTTTTTTAATGTTGATGATTCCTTAAGTAAAATTAGCATATTTTCAGCATATAAAGACATTATTTACTACTTCCAAATCTGAATTACCCCCTAACATTGATAAGAATATACGTAGATCTCTTGAACTTGTTTCCCAAAAATATCTCTTGATTGACAATGGATTTATATGGAATAATTTGGATGGGGTTCTCCTAAGATGATTTGTAGAAGAATAAACTGCTGACTAGATTGAATACTTTCATAGTGGAGTATGTGGTGGCCATTTTTCACATAAAGTCACAACTCATAAAATTTTGAGAGGTGACTTTTGGTGGAAATCATTATTCATAGATGTTTCTTTTAAATTCATAAATTGAAATAAATGTTATATTTTTTATAGGAGGATGAAAAATTATAGTTCTCTTCCCTTGAATCTTATGATGATTGAAGGCCCATTTAGACAATGTGGAATGGATTTTTTTAGAGAATTTTTTTATACATTAAGCACTAGACATAGGTGGATACTAGTTGTAACTTACGACTTCATGAAAGAGGCTGAAGTTATCCCTACAAAGAAGACTACATAGCAGGAAGTTATGGATTTTTTGATAAACTATATTATTTATAGATTTGGTTTGCCTGTAAAGGTAATTGTTGATAATGCCATGAGATTAAAATGTAAACCTTTGGTATCATTGTGTAAAGTATATGGAATCATGTTGACTTATCCTTCTAATTAAAAACCTTAAGGGAATGTTCATGCATAATCTAGTAACAAGAACTTGATCAAGATCAATAGATGTACTTTGGAATAAAATAATAATAAGTAGGGTGAACAAGGAAAATTTGATTTATGGGATGATAGGATAATGCCCATGAGAACAATAGGCAAAATACCTTTAAATATTGTTTATAGATCTCAATTAGTTTTGCCTATGAATTTATAGTTGTCAACTTAGAATTGCATGCATCAACTAGAAGATAATGAGAAAATCAATCACTATGAAGGTAGGATGAACTAGATTATTGAGTTTGATGAGATTAAAAGTCAAGCTCATGAGAAACATCTCAACTTAAATTAAAAACTAAAAAAAATATTTTATAAGAAGGTCACTCAAATAACATTCCATTTAGGTGATTTGGTTCTACTTTTGGATAACAAGAATGAGGAGAAAGGTAAGCATGGAGATTTTGATGCATTGTGGATGGATCCCTATTCCATTGACTACTAGATTGGGGAACACACTTTCTTCTTGAGAGACCTATATGGTGAATTACTGAGCTATCAATGAATGGTATGTATCTAAAACATTTCCTGGGTTAAGTATATAACCTATGTATAATATTATATAGTGTATAGCTCTATCACTTTGTTGTTTCATTGATTTTTTTCCCCTTTGCTTTGGGCCTTATTTAAACAATTCCTTTCAAAAAAATTGTCATGTTTTTATTTTTAGTTCCTCCTAATATATTTTTGTCAATCTTCTTTATTTTTTTGATATTCTATGGTTGTTTATTGATAAATTATTCAAAGTGTTGAATTTATGGCTGATGGATTGGTAACTGGTCTTGTGTTATAGGGTTCTTTATAAACCTACACAGTGTGTACATCCTCAGGTGAGATTTATTGTTGGTACCCAAAATTTCACTAAGCATTCTTTCCCCATTTTCAAAATATTAATGTCTAATTTGTCTACATATTTCTACATATCTATATTTTTTTGCACTTGGGTCATCTAAATCTTTACATACACAACAAGTCATTAAAAACCTCATTCTCATGTTCATGTTGTATGAAATCTATAAGGTCCTATTTTTAACTAATATTTAATATTTACATGTTTTAAATACTTACAAGATGTAAAGTGAAAATGTAATGAAAAGGGGATGATATTCTACAAGACACTCGTCAGCTACTTACTTTATGGTTAAACCATGGAGTTACCACTAAAGTTTAAATAACTTTGTAAGGAATGGTCTATGCAGAAGGGTTTTGTGTTCTATAAGAAGATGATGCAAAGAAGGAATAACCCCTAATGTTTTTATGAACAATTTACTGATTGATGTGTTATCCCTGACAAGTACATAGATTATATATATACTCCATCCTAAACATTTCTAAACAACATGAAGTATGGTTTTATCCTTTGGAGTTGTCATTAATATCTGAGGCTACATAAATTTAAATTATTATAGCGTGGATTAGGGACACTATGAAATAAACTTATGCTACATTTTAAAATTAAAAATAGCATTGGAAGTAGAAATAATAGAATATTCATACGTATTAATGGTAGTTCTAATGTTTCATGTATTGGATAGCGAATAAAGGAGCCCACATAGAGGTCTTAAGGTGCCATGTGGCACTTAAGGTTTGAAGCATATAGTTGAAAGAAAATTCCATGGCATCAAGACCTTTAGCACATGGAAATGTTGAATAATAATAAAAATTATTGCTTTGATACTTGGGAATGGTAAAGGAGTGGTCGATGGGTTTGGCAAATCTGTCCAACAGAAAAAAAATTGAACATAATAGAGTTTTTGAATGTAGCTAGGTGAAAGCATGGAAGATGTAAGCCTATATGGACATGAATAATATACATCTAGACCACATAAATATCTATCATAACGTAAATATTTTAAACACTTGATCGCATGCCCCAACAAGCCTACCACATGGAAGAAAGTTAAAGGAATTAAAAGAAAGTTGAAAGTTTTTATTTACTAAAGGAAGGAATGGAATTTGGTGGGAGATGTTCATTTTGATTGTAGGTTAATGGATGGAAATGTGAAAATATGTCTAGCATTTCCACCAGAGATGTGGGGGTCAAAATGCAATTGTAAATGGTACATAAAAATCTATAGAACTCTAGGTGAGAAAAGGCAACTCAAAAAAATGAATATCAAAGTTATAATTTCAAAATTATATATCCACCACTGAAGTCCACTAAACAAGTGAAAATCATGGGCCCATGATAAATAATGGTTGAAAAATGTAGGTGAAAATACAACTTGGTAAATAATCCAATGTGTAAATTATATTGAGAGATACATATCCCACAAGAAAATGAAGAACATGGTAATAAAGTCAAAAGGAGTAAAGTTTGGAATAAGAATTTGAACTCATAAAATAGGTTTATTGGTATGGTATCCTCTATGGTTCATAAACTATGTAGTATTATTGGAATTTCAAAATAACTAATGTTAATCGAGCACCTTCTAGATGGTTTTATCCTTCAATTAGTCAATACAAGCCTTGAAACATTTACTATTGAAAATATATAGATATTGTAATTAAAATGTATTGGTGTTACATGTGAAGTATTCAAATCTTACTCTGAGCATAGAACAATTATAATGGATGAAATTATTCAACTACTTCTAAAATTGCCATCATCAAATCACAATACCAAATCCTATCATTTTCCTGATGTGGAATAGAATTACAATCATATCATAATTGCCATAATAGTTGATTTGGTTCAATCTAGTGTGTCTATTATAGAATATATTTAGGTAGGTTTTTTAGTTAATGTTAAATGTGGGGATGCTATTAATGATTTCAATTTATATAAATTCTTTGGTTCTGTTATTCAATGTCTTAGATATTTCTGGGGAAATGTTCTCAAATACTTGTTATTTCCCAAATCTTAGGACATATGTGACATTAAAATTATTATTTAAAATATTTTTATAAATTTATTGACAATAAAAATTTACTCAACTATCTTGAAAAAAGTCTTCTCCTGTAGTCTAAAGATCTGATTGTGCATGACATAGAAATTAACCTTATTAGCTAGATTGTTGTTAGACTTAAACATGATGGTGTGGCATGTAATAATGATATACACTAGATATTGCAATAATTATCCAAAGAGAAATAAAAGGTTATAGTCCCAAAGGATACATGTGTTGTCTATCATGGATAGCGATCTAAAAAAAATTTGGTGCTTTGTGAGGTCCACCAGTGATGGTTCCATGGTCAGTGCATTGGTGTCACTGTACATGATCTAATAATCCATGATTGGGTCTACTAGTTTTGTATATACAAGAGGTATCTTACATATATTCATTATCATTTTAAAGAACAAGCTACAAAGATAAAATAAGATTAGATGATTCATAATTGAAATAGTGCTCATAGTCTTGGCTCCAACTCTAAGGAAATTGGTGAATATACATTTGTCCCTTTTGTACATATAGTATGCTTGTGTTATATGGATCATAATAAAAGCACATGAAGTGAAATTAAATGGCCTAAATATGAGTAGTATTTTAATGTATTTAAGGTTGTTCAAAGTGAATATTTTAGTGCTACCATCATCTTACCAAAGGAAAGATTGTCCTTTAGATCCATTCACAAATAAGTACAAATAGTGATGCAATGTGGATTGTCCTTAAAGTCTTTTTGCATGATTCAAGATTTTAAAAAAGCAAAAATTTTAAATGGATGAGGATGGAAAAACATTTTATGGAATCCATGCTTCAATATTTTCACCATTGTCTATAAATGTTTCTTGTGTAATAATTTAACATCCTCCAAAAATATCCTATGCTAGGGGAATGCACAGAAACCAATGCAATTAACTTCTAGACAAAGGGTTGATGGAATAGAGTTAGATGAATGTCTAGTTTTTCTTAAGTTTTAAAAATTGTAGATGAGGATCCCAAAATCCTTGGGAGACTTGTGATGGAGAAATAATTTTTAAAATGCAAGTGTCCAAAATATAGTTACAAACTGGAGTTAACTCTACCAATCCCATTGGTGAAAGCTAATGGAAGAATGGTCAACTCAAGAGGAGCTTCATGGAGATTTGATGGAAGAATGAAAATTTGAAATTTTACACTTTTCTAAATTAATAATTTTACTTGGATTTCCCAAAGCCCCCAGTGAATATCAATCAACATGAGTTCTATTTGCAAATGGGAACTTTCAAGGGCATTTACAATTTTGTAATTTTATGAATTGAAAATTGTAGTTGGAGTTCCCATTTCCCTAAGCTATCCTTTCATGTAAATAGGAACTCCAAATATAATTTATTAATTTTTAGTTTTGAAAATTGTAAATTATAACTAGAGTTCCCATTTCCCTAAAGGAAGCTTTTAAGGGAAACAAGAAATCCAACTGTAATTTGTAATTATATAAATTTATAAATTAAAAATTGAAGTTGGAGTTCCTATTTCCATAAGGTAACTACAAATATGAATTAAAATTTTGTAAATTTAAAAATTATTTCTTAGTTCTATATTTATAGAATACAAAGGAGTTTCAAAATTACAAATGGGACCCAGATTTTAACAAAACAAAAAAAAATACAAATTTGTAAAAGGGACTAGGATTTCCCTAAAAGTATTAAAAGTGTAAATTAATGAATTTATGCATTAAAATTGTGGACTTAACACTTAAAAACAAATTTTAAAATATCAAATGTGAAAAATGCAAAGTGTTAAAAGGCAAGCTGGAGCCAAAAAAGGAAACAGGTAAAAATGACCTAAGTTTTGCAATTTACATTGTTTTGTTTGTTCAAACACTCAATAGGGAAAATATTTTAGGTCTATAATTTCAAGGTGGGCCATTAAATATAAGATTTTTCAAATGGTCATGCATTTGTGGTTTTCAAATTCCATCATTACAAGAGCAGGGTTATTATTTAGCATGCATATGATGGATGCTAGCTATCAAGAAGATTCTAGATTTGTAACTAAGTAGTCAAAGACATTTCCAAGTAGTTGCATAAGAATAAAAATGATATTGTTTTTCTTGAAAGGGAAATATTATCCTTCCATCTCATGTAAAATGCATTTCTACCCAAGAAATCAAAGTGTTTGTTGTAATTTTTTTTCATTACTTGTATAGGTAGTTAGAACAATCATTTTTCTTTTAAAATAATGAAGATTATAGGTGTGGAAATTTTATATTTAGGAGCATCTTAGTGAAACTTTAAGGGTTGTTTTGTAATATTGAAAATTGTAACCCACATTCCCAGATTTGAAAAGTGGGTAAAAATAATAAATAGAGATCTTGTCCTCTATTCTAAGGTTGTTATCATTAGTATATGTTTTAGTTATCTATGTATAGGTTCTTCAAATCTTTTATACCAATTGTTGTGTGTATTTATTGTCTCCCTTACTAAGGTGGTTGCATTTGTATAGTTATTATCAATATTTGAGAGAATGTTTGTGTCTCCCTTGTCAAAAGAGAAAATTTGACATACTTATCCCCATAGAAACATTTTGAAAAAATGATGTATGAAGTATTTTATTAAAAGGTTAATGAGAATACTTGTAGTTTTTACTGTTTCCTTTGATGAAGTTAGTAATATGTTTAGCAAATATGGTTGATTGTATATTTGGTTCAATTCTTACTTCCTGTTATCATTTTGATCATAGATTTAGATTATAAAACCATTTTAGCTTTATGTTTGGAAATATGTTTTTGAATAACTCTTTAGGTAACCTTGGGTTTATGGATTCAATGGGAAAAATTATATGAGATTCTATTTTTAGTCTATGTTTTAGTATTTCAAAATCATTTGGGTATTTGTATTTCATTGGCACCATTAAATACAAACCACTCCTGGTATTTCCCTTTGCTTTCATTTGATTTTTAATACTTAATTGTAATGGAAGAATGTCATGAATATTAAAATACCCCATGCTATTTGAAAACCACCATCACATCACCATTTTTTATCACTATATAAACATCCTACCCTATTTTATAGTGAAAATAATATAAATATTATATATTTTAAGTTTTATTTTCCTTGCATATGCATGAGTATTTACATATGCAAAATGTGTCTACCCTTTATGCTTTAAATATTAGCATTGTAATCTTGTATTTAGCCCCTTCTTGTTGAATAATTATTTATAATTAAGGTTGAAATCATTCCCTTATATATCTTCAATAACTTGTATGTGACCTACATAATTTATTCATCCCATGTGACAACACTTCTCGAGTGGATTGAACAAGTGTGGTTGTGTCCTAGTCATATTTGTGTTTCCTTTTACCAAAAATACCCATGAAGATTGAAATTAATAATAATTCCATGTGATAAATCTACCCCTTAGGTCCTCTCACCTTAGTTCATGTATATCCAAAAGTCATAGGAAGCTAACCATAACCTCTGTTGGTGCTTCTCAATCATTTTTTGTGTTCAGTACATTCTTGATGTTAAACCCTTCCTTGACTATAATGTCACAGTAACAAGTTTTTTATATTTATTTGACATTTTCTTCAAGTGTATAAGGAAAAGTAAAATAAGTGTATAATTGGGAACCAACACTCTATTGGCATTGTTATCAGGGGAAAACAAACACCCATGGCACTTGTGTTATTCGGGACTCTTACAAAGAGTTGTAGTTAATTTACGTTCTAAAATTTCTCTAAATATATTTTTTATAATAATATAAGCTACATATTTTAAAATAAATTTTATTAATATTATCTCATGTGTTTGAAATTTGAAATTATTTGAGTGTGTTTATGTTGTCTTATTTTTCAACTAGTTCATCACTCTGTTAGGGACATGCTATGAATTTGAAAGATTTGATAAATTGATTTCTACTACATTTTTGTAAAGATATGTTAAAATTGAATGTTGGAAGTTGATTTACCCTTTTAAAAATAAATCTAAAAATTTTAATGTCTTCACCTTTTATCTCATCATTAAATTCAGAAAAGTATGTTTTTAGCATGTAACAAACCATTTTGTTAATTATTATATTATAGAAATTTTATTCTAGTGGTGACTCCAACTTTATCATATGGATTCAAGGAAAATCAGTGCTTATTTTGAATATATTTGTTAAGTTTCAACTATGATTTTTTTCATGCTTGCAAAGCTATAAGGATTAAGTTCATCATTTAAAGGTGACTCATCAAAACAACTTTTCTCACCCTTAAGTTTGCATTTTTTTTTTAAAAGAGACAGGTTTAGAGGTTGATTTAAGGGCAAAACTTAGCTGCTAAAGAGTGTTTGTGCTATCAAGATTTGAATAATCTTGAAATTTTTTGTTAAAATTCCCATTATTGAAAATTATCATAGTTCTCCTAGTAATTTTTAAACTTATAGTCCAATTTACTATCTAACTCCTTCTCAACTAGTTGAATCCCCTCGTAAGTTTGAACCCCCAATTCTACCTCACTCACCCCCTCATAACCATTTGTCATTTTTTCATTAACCCAAAATTGAAGAAATAATGAGGCATAGGGACCAATACAAGAAAGAGAATCTTGCATTCCACGTTCCAAGATTTAGACATATCAATTTTGATGAAATGGAAGGTTTCCCCTTTGAAATCTTGAATAAAGTAAGAAACCACCTTCCAATGTTTGAAGGGAATAATGAAATGAGTGGTGATTAACACTTAAGTGATTTCCACATTATCATTGAATAATATTAGCTTAAGCAAAAGGATGTGTGCATTAATTTTTTTTTACACATTACAAATTAAGATGCATGAGTGTGGTTCAATTATGTTCCTCATGGATGCATTTATTCATGAGAAGAAATAAATAATGTGTTCAAAATTTAGTATGGTGATATTATGGATCCTAGGTTTCATTTGGTTGAGTTTGAAAACATCAAAAAGAACCCCAATAAGTGTGTGCATGAGTTTAATACATTGCTCAAAAAAACTATGATGTAGTTGCCTAAAAATATTTGACCTAGTGATATAGCATCCTTGATTAATTATTATTATTCATTTCACAAGAAGGCTGCATATTACTTGAGGGACAAGGCTCCCACAAACCTATGGTTGGATTTCAATATGGACATTAAAATTAAAAATAGCATAAAGGTTGTGGGAAATGCCATGAAAAATAAATCTAATTTAAAGTTGGTCAATCTAAAAAAATATAGTTCACTAAGATATCCAACCTTGAGGAAACTATTAATACTTTATCCTCCATTGTCAAAGAGATGTCCTACAAGCTAGATAAGACTAAGAAAGGGTTGCCTCATGGGTCTACATGTAATTAGAGACATGCAAATAAAAATCAAGCACATGAAAGGACTATTTTTCATAATCAAGATAATGATAGAGGGAAGAGTCTGACATGTGAAGAAAGAATAGATAAAAATCAGAATAGAGGGGGTGGGAAAGAAGTGTTTGATCCATCAAATTATAAGGATAATGTGGTAAATTGTGATTTATAAATTTATTGATAAATTGTGGTAATGATAAACCAATTGATAAATATGTGAATGACCCTGAATCTGTGTCTGATGATGATGAGATTTTGATGTTCCATTGTCAAAATTCCCAAAGAAAAATGTCTCTACCTACACTAAATTATTGAGTGCTACTAATGTTGATCAATTTTTTATTTCAATCAACAAGGTATGTGTCTAAAGTCTTAAATTTTCTTGTGATGTAAATATGATGTAAGCATATAAATAATCTATTCATGATTTCATGTTTTTAAGATCAATGATGATTAATAAATATGATGGGAAAATTTTATCAATTGAGGACAAGAAGCTACTAATTAATGTATTAATTAACCAAGAAAAGGAATACTAATTGAGAAGTATAAATCAGGTGTTCCTCCATAAGACACGACCAATGCAAATGCAAAGGTAGGGGATGCAAATAAAGAACTGAAGAAAACTACAACAATTCCTACGTTGTCAAACCATGAGATTTTCCAACCAAGAATAGATTACCCATACCATCTGGTATTCATAAGGGTGAGAATTATGTTAGAAAAATCCATCACTAAATATTATTGTTAATAATGCAAATCTATCCAAGCATTTTATATTTCAAACTTTTAGTGATTGTATTCTAGTTGAAGGTGTTGTCACCCTTTCACCTAGTACTCCACTTTCCTAGTATTGCATATGTGATATGGCTCAGATATTGAGGCAACTAAAAATCAATGTGTCACTTATTGATTTATTAAGAATAATTTAACATAATAAGAGTGAATTTGAATATATAGAATTTTTTGAAAGGTCAACTATCCCTAATACTCTTAGAAGAAGATGAAGAATCAAAAGAGGTTATTAAACCTGCTCTAGAGGTTTATTTGGGGACTGCATTGGTAGAGAGTTAGTTGAATGTGTAATATTTTTACATAACCTTGTTTATATATGGTCTTATTATTCACAACAACATGTTTTATTTTAGAGATTCTTGAAATGCAATGCCCCTGGGTGTCCAAAATGATCCTCGACATAAGATTACATCATCCTTTGGAAAGTGTTATGGTATGGACTTATGAGAGGTTCCAATTATTAGACAAGTCAAGGGGTTGGTAGTATAGTTGGATATGCATCTCAGTAAGTAATTAAATTTTGATGTGGTAGTTGTGGACTATTCACCTAATTGGGGGATGTTGTTATCATGTAAATGGACTATTACCATGGGTGATTGTGTGATGTAGGGGCATCCTATAAGGACCCCAAGTTTGATCCATTTTTGTATTAAATAGTATAATTAGATATTTTATAGGTGTAATAGGTCCTAGTTATATTTTAGGTGTGATCTAGGTTTTTTCAAGTTGCATAAAATTTGAATTTTGGAGTTTCCCTCCAAAACTACCACTATGTGAAAATTTGAATTTTTTAACCTTGTTGAAAGATTTATAATCATGACAAGAAGGTAGAAAGGTGTAGAAGTATAGAAGTATGCACAAGTGGCATTAAGTATTTTTAAAGGTCATAAATAACATATTTAGTCTATAGGCATGGTTGTAAAGTCTATATAGTGGGAAAACATAAAGAAAGGCAATCTAAGTTTAAAATCTAATGTAAGAAATTTCCAAGAATCAGTTAAGTTACATGTAAATAGGTGGCAGAGTCAATTTTTTTGGAGACATAATATATTCAATTTGAATATGGGAGGGAGAAAATTTAAATACGCAAGTTTTTTTAAGAACATGAAAGTTGGTAACCTCTGCTGTTAATGGAAGAGTATGTACAAATCTCTGTTGAAGGTTTGTGATATCTTGTTGTTCACATTACTTATTGAATGCATGTGTAGTTTTTGATAAGATAATGGTAATGGGATTTGTTCCAAGTATGAAATAATGTTTTATATTGATTTTTTATTTGATATCGGATAGAAATGAAGAGTGAGAGCCCCCTGGTCTTGAGGGACTGTAATTCATATTCTAATATATGTTATAGTTGTTGATGCTAATTATATATACATTATGAATATAGAATGAATAGGTGTAACTAAATAACATGTTTATAGGATAATTTTTAGGTTTTTAGTTCCTATTTTGAAGACAAGAAACAAGGAATGGTTTGATTAATGTTTGAGGTTCAAGAAAGATCAAAAATAGACCCCTGTTGTATGACAATTTTTTAACATGCAGACTGTGCTTACCTATTTGGAAAAACATTTATAGTGGGAAGATCAAGTTTTTATGTTTAGTGAGTATTTTAAATGTGGTATTAAGATACAAGGTTCATATATAAATATAATAACCATTGGTTCATACATCATATTGTATTATGTCCTATTTTCTTTGACATAGTTTGAGTAAGGAGACTGGATGCATAGGTCACTATAAAGGATTATTAATTAAGTGGGATTGTAATGGATATAGATAATTTTTGTGGGTGTAATTGAATAATTTAAATATTATTTTTACTTTTTTATTAGTCAAAATTCAATGAGAATTTGAAAACACTGAGTCAGACATGTAGATAGTTAAGATTAAGTCTACAAACCCCTATGTTTTATTTTAAACAAACATTTTATGCATGGAAAAGGAGAAATAAAGAGCATGGGAAGGTGGTTACGGTTGTTATATAAGTATAATATGAATTTTATTTTCTATAAATTAATTCTACCTCAAAATATTATATTTATAAGGCTCTTGGGCCTGTAAACTACCTAGGAAACCCTAGATTAGGGTTTAGTCCAAATCAAGAGATTCCACCATTAGTTTTTGATGAAAATTTGTGAACATATCCATTTAAAAGTTTTTAAAGAGATTTAGGTTTTATTTTAGTGTTATTTTACTTTAGAGTACATATTTTGGGAAGTATTGGTAAACTAAACCTAAATAGGACTAATAGGCCTAATTAGAAGTGTAAATTGGGTTTGAAAAGTGATCTAAACCAAGAGTTGGAACTTCAAATTTTGTTTAATAATTAATCACAGAAATGGTTTTTTAAATAAATAATTATAACTCAAATTGGAAAATTTACAATTTTTTACAATACCAAAGAATATAGAAAGAGGGTTAGTAGGATTGAGACCAAGTATGCAGAGTTGAGGGAAAAAATATGAACTAAATCTTAAAAATGTTTGTAAGATCTTAAGTGGATATAGAAAATATTGAGAACCAATAAGAATTATAAAAATTATTTTAAACCATAAAAGTCATCTTTAACAAGAAATGTTACCTCATAGTACAGGGAGTGTCTAAAGAATATGTAAAGTTTGTAAAGGAATAAATTAAGGGTTGGAGGTTTGTTAAGTGTATAAATAGGTGGTGATATGTTAGAAATGAGATTAATTAAAAATTTTTAGTTATAATCAAGGTTAATAAACTATAAGGACCATAAATAACCTCAGTTGTGTAAAAGAAATGGTAGAATGTATTAGAAAACCATAATAAAAAGTGTAAGCCATTATGTTGGAGAAGTTCATTTTAGAAACAAGATGTAGAGTTAGACTGATTTTATAACATATATACATCATTTTATATAATATATTAGGGAAATATTTATATATTATTGAAAATATTTGACACTATGTTTTGAAGTGAAGTGTAGGATAGGTAACCAGGTGAAGTATTCCATGGAGAGAGCTAGCATAGAAGAAGATGATTTGGTCAGAATGATGACCTAGATGATTAATCCATTGGTGATGATAATGGAGGCCATTGATTATAATCTAAGAGGGAGAGAAAAAATAGAATAAATATAATTAAGTGGTAAGAAACAAGTTGAGGTAGCACCTTTGTAAGCAAGGATAGATGAGAGAAATCATAGAGAGGTGGCTCAAGGAAGACCACAAGTGCATGAAAAAAAACCATGAAAGATAGGTTAGACCATTTTTAGGTCACATAATGAGGAAAGAAGAAGATCTAATGAGATATGGACCAAAACATAGATTTTAGGAGTAATGTTGGAATTACCATAAAGAAAGACATAGGGCAATAGAGTATCCAAGGAATGCAAATAAAAGTATGCAACAACCAACAATAAGAGAGTTGAATTAGGATATAAAAAATAGAGGATTGAGTCAATACTCATGAGGAGAGTACTATTGCATTAGAAGTAAGGTAAGGAACCAACCTACAGGAGAAGTTTGTTCAAAAGTAGATGTAAGGTACATGGTAAGGTATGCAATTTAGTTATTGATGGTGGTATTACTAACAATATAATTTCATTAGAGATGGTGAAAATTTTGAGGTTAAATATAATGTGACATCCAGAACCATATTAAGTTTCATGGGTACAAAGAGGACACCACATTTTGATAAGTGAATAAAGATGGGTAGAGTTTTAGATAGGTAGATATCAAGATCAAATTTTTTGTGATATTTTGTCTATAAATGTGTTCCATTTATTACTAGGTGGACCATTGAAGTTTTATAATCATGTCATACATGATGGTACAACCAACACATATACCATTAAGTTGATGGATAGTCATATACACTTATTCCATTGAATAACGAAGAAGAAAAAAGAGATGAAAGGATAATGATGATGTAATGTTAGAGCTATGGGGAGATTGGGTTTGATAAAAGCATAAAAAGAATAAAATAAGGTGAATTGTGTTGAATTATTTGATATGAAAGAATGCAAGTCCACAAAGGTTGACATGAGAGGAGTTGAACCAGGTTGTAAGCATGGTATCCAAGCATGTGAAAAGAGGACAATAGAAAAGTGTTTGACATTAAAACTGAATTAGATGAAAAATGGCTTGGGATTGACACCAAGTGAGTGAAGAGGAAGATTGAGGTGGAGATGTGTGATAATTAAGCTCATGCGGAATCCATGAATGCTTCAAATATTTTTTTTAATATCTTGTTTAGTGATGAAGGTACAGGTAAAGAAAAAATAGCCCAAGAAGTGGTGGTAGATGAACACAAATGTTTGCAAAGGATTATAGAATGAGAATAGAATGACAAGTATTTGATCAATATGTATCTTGTGAAAGTGTAAGAGTTATATAATAGTCATAAAGGTGTTGAACAACAATAAAATATGAGTCTAATTAAGCATGACACAAGCAAAAACTAAGAATATGTTGTTTATGAGGTAAATAGATAAAACATAGAGTTTTGATGAATTAATAAGGATTCATAATTTTAGTGATGGTTTATAATGGATTTGAGTAGAATACGAATTAATTTTTATAATCAAAAGAGTGGTACACACCTACCAATCAAGAAGAAGGCAAAAACATGTTTTGTTTAACAACTTTGTTATATGTACGTGTATAGTGGTGAAGGAGAAGAAGTGAAAGAGGCCTAAGTGTGGGACCCAAGATCATTTTCATATTTATGAGAGATAGGTGGAACTATAAAACTTTAAAGATGAATTTAAAATAATTCAATTAGTATCATATGCCGAATGCAACATTCAAAAACTTATGGGAAAGTTTTCTCAGCTTGGTAAAATGATCCAGGGGCATCATATAAGGACCTCAAATTTGATCCATTTTTGTCTTAAATAATTTAATTAGATATTTTATATGTGTAATAGGTCATAGTTGTGTCTTAGGTAGGATCTAAGTTTGTTTAAGTTTCATACAATTTGAATTGTGGAGTTTCCCTCTAAAACTACCACTATGTGAAAATTTGAATTTTTTAACCTTGTTGAAAGATTTCCAAACATGAAAAGAAGGTAGAAAGGATTAAAACTATGTATCAGGTACCCTAATTATACATAAAGGTCATAAAAAACATATTTAGTCTATAGGCATGGTCGAAAAGTGCATATAGTGGGTTAAGATAAAGAGAGGTAATGTAAGTTCAAAATCTAACGTAGGAAACTTCCAAGAATTAGTTATGTTACTTGTAAATAGGTGGTGAAGTCAGTTTTGGTGGAGATATAATGTATTACATTTGAATATAAGATATAGATAATGTAAATGAGTAGGTTCTTTTGAATAACATGAATTTTGGTAACCTTTGTTGAAGGTCTTTGATATCTTGTTGTTTACATTACTTGTTGAATGCATGTGTGGTGTTTGATAAGATAATGGGATTTGATCCAAGTATAAAATAATTTTTTTAATTTATTTATTCAATATTTGATTGGAATAAAGAGTGAGAGACCCCAATTTTTGAGGGATTACAATTGAGATTATGATAGATGTTATAGTTGTTGATGATAATTATATATACTTTGTGGGTACAAAATGACTAAGTATAATGAATTTACATGTTTACAGAATAATTTTGAGGTTTTTAGTTCCTATTTTAAAGACAATAATTAGATAATGATTTGATGTATGTTTGAGGTTTAGGCAAGAACAAAAATAGACACCTATTTTATGACAGTTTCCTTACATGCATATTATGCTTATCTATTTGGAAAATAATTTATAGTAACATGATCAAGTTATTATGTTCATTCAGTTAATTAAATGTGGTATTAATGTACAAGAGTCATATACAAACATAAGATCCATTATTGCATACATTATACTGTATTCTACCATGTTTTCTTTGACAGAGTTTGAGTGAGGAGACTGGATGAGTAGGTCACTATAAGGGATGATCAAGTAAATGGAATTGTAATGTGTATAGAGGATAATGGTGGGTGTCATTTAATAATTTTAATAATATTTAGACTTTGTGATTATTAAAAATTTAATAATAAGTTGAAAATTTTGAGTCAGACATGTACACAATTAAGACTAAGTCTAGAAAACCTTATGTTTTGTTGTAAATAAGCATCCTATGCATGGAAAAGGAGAAATAAAGAGAATTGGAAGGTGGTTAGGTTCTTTTATATGTATAATGGGAATTGGATTCAATTTAAATTAATTCCAACTCAAAATATTGCATTTATAAGGCTCTTAGGCCTGTAAACTACCTAAGAAACCCTTGATTAGGATTTTGTCTAAATCAAGAGATTCCACCATTAATGTTTTATGAAAATTTGTGAAAGCATCCATTGAAAAGTGTTTAAAGAGATATAGTTTTTATTTTAGTTTGATTTTACCTTGGTTTATGAATTTTGGGAACTGCAGTTAAATTGAACCTAAATAGGCTTAATAGGCCTAATTAGAAGTGTAAATTTGGTTTGAAAAGTGAACTAAACCAAGAGTTGGGACTTGAAAGTTTGTTTAATGATTAACGAGGGAAATAGTTATTTAAATAAAGCATTATAATTCAAGTTGTAAAAATTAAAATTCTATACAATACTAAAGAGTCCATAAAGAGGGCTAGTAGGACTGAGACCAAGTGGGCAAACTTGAGGGAAAAGGTATGAATTGAATATTGAAAGTGTTTGTACACTATTAAGTGGATAGAGAACCTATTCAGAAAGATATAAATAAGTTTAAGATAATTTTAAACCATAATGATCTTGTTCAATAGGAAATGGGACCTCATAGTATAAGGAGTTTCTAAAGAGTATGCAAAGTTTGTAAAGGAATGAATTAAGAATTGGAGGTTTGTTAAGTGTATCAAGAGGTGTTGATATGTGAGAAAGGGGATTAATTAATCTTTTTAAATTATAATCAAGTTTAATAAACTATAATGACCATAAATAACCTCAATAGTGTGAAATAAATGGTGTAATGTATTAGAAAACTATAACAAGAAGTGTAAGCCATTGTGTTGGAGAAGTGCATTGTAGAAAGAAGGTGCAGAATTAAAGTGATTTGAAAATTTCTCTGCATCAATGTGTAAAAATGGACCTTTATTATGCCACCATTCCTTTGGAGGGTAAGATGGTCAAATTTTATAGATAGTTGAAGATGTTTCATATACTTGAAGATCCAAAACATGATCTCAATTAAGTATTATACATGGATGTGGAATTAGGAAACTTTGTTGGGTATGTTGATGTTGATGAAAATCTTGTTTTCCTTGATATTGAACATAACAAATAAGGTGTAGTTTGGAATTTGTGTTTTGATGGTTTGCTTCAATATTGGAAATGGAGATGCGGTTATCTTATATGCCTCTAATGGTAAATTTTTTTATTTTTATTTTTATTTGTCCTTTGAGTGAATTAATAATAATGATGAGTATGAGTCACTCTTAATTGGTTTATAGAATTCCTAATAATTAAAATTTTGGTTGTCAAGGGTGATCCTAATCTAGTGGTTAAGTAGGTTTGAAATGTTTATGCCATAGATAACAAGAGGCTTAAAAAGTATCAAATTACTATTTGAAATTTGATATAATTATTTGATGCATTCAATATTTATTTATTAGGTTAAAAACATGTAGGGTCAGGTGTTCAGTTTGATATTGTAAACATGAACCCTCAATGTCAATATCAAGTAGAGATGATTATTAGGCATCCAGTCCTATATAATATTAATCATTGGCATGTGTTTTATGATGATGAATGGATTAATAGGTTAATAAATTATTAATCTTAGTATCATGAACAACTCATAGACTTTGAATCCATGGTTTATGTTTGTGATAGAAAGGAAACATTGTTTTGAAAGGATATCATTTAGTTGAAGACAAACATACTCCTAAGGGGATTGGTATGTTTAGAAGCATATTTTAATGGAGATGATAGAATTAAAACTAGAGACTCACTTATTTCAAAAGATTTGGTATAAAATTAAATTTGGTTCTCATAAGAATCCAAGGAAGTTTTGGCTATGTAGTCACCTAAGTGAAGTTGAGAAACAATTTTACGTGCAACTACTAAAAAATTAATAGGATTGTTTAGCTTGGTCTTATTCCAACATAAAAGCATATAGGGAAGATTTGTTTACAGAAATCATCCAATTTTATACTGATAGTAAGAGTTTTAGGTAGAAATAAAGCCTTATTAACCCCATCTCGGCCATGAAGATGAGAGATGAATTAAAGAAGCTAAGGGATGGTGGAATCATTCAATGCATGAGGTATTCATCATGGGTTATAAATTTAGTCCCTATGAGAAAAAAATGGTTACATCCACTTGTGTATGGACTTTAAAAATTTAAATAAATATTATTTAATGGATAAATACCTATGCCTAATATAGATAACCTAGTACAAAGTATTACTAGATCAGAGATATTGTCCACATTAGATGGTTTGTCAAGATCTAACCATGTTATAGTGAAGGAATCTGAAAGACCTAAGACAACATTTACAATCCTTTGGGGAATGTATGTATATATGGGGATTCCTTTTAAGTTAATTAATGTCGTTAAAAAAATTCACCAAGGTATGGATGTTACTTTTTTAGGGGTAATTAAAATGTTCATAGTTGTCTATAAGGATGAAATTACATTGTACAACAAGACTAGAGAAGAACATTTGGAGCATCTATAAAAAGTGTTGATTAGATGTAGGGAGTTTATTATTTTACTTAATCCTAATAAGTGTCACTTTGAAGTATAAAATGCATAATTATTGGGACATATAGTGTCAAAGGATGGTGTCATTATTGACCTGAATAGGGTAGAAGCCACTAACAAAGTTCTTATACCATAGTCTAAGAAAAAAATTCAGTCCTTCTTAGGATAAATCAATTTCATTAGGAGGTTTGTGTCTAAATTTATAGAGATCAGTCCTCCTATTACATCTATGTTAAATAAGTAGAAAAACATCAAGTCGGAGGAGAAGGCCATGCAAACATTCACTAACATCAAAGGAGATTTAATGTCTACCCCTATCTTGGCCAACCCTAATTACACAAAAGCATTCCATATTATATTTTTTGCATCATATAATATTATTGCTATTATCTTGTTGTAAAAGAATTAATATGGTTATGAGCAATGCATGAATTATTTAAAAAACTTATGTAACGTCTTGAATTGAGTTACATCATTATGGAAAAAAATGTTTCACTCTCTTGAAGGCTTTCAAGATGTTCAAGCCTTATATAATTCATTCAAAGATTTTTGATTACATCTAATACAGCATGGTGAAGGACATCTAGACTCAAATTGAAGCATCCAACAAGATCTTAAGTTGGGTTAAAAAAATTTAAGAGAATGACATGGATATTCAAATAACCAATCTAGTGTGTGGGATGGGTCTATCCAATCTCATGGTTGAGACCAATTACCATGTTATTGAGGTAAACACTATTATTTTAAATGTTGACAATTCTTTGAGTCAAATTAGTATATATCCATGGTATAAATACATTACTTACTACTTCAAAAATTTGAATTATCCCCTTGAATTAGACAAGAATCAAAGGAGACATAATAAAATCATTTCCAAAAATATCTCTTCACTGAGAATGGATTGGCATGGAAGAATATAGATGGGGTTATCCAAGGATGCATCGTAGAAGAACAAAATGATAACCTAATTGAAGACTTCTATAGTGGATTATGTGGTGGCCATTTTGCACCCAAATTCATAGCTCATAAAATTTTGAGATTTGGTTATTGTTGGTTGTCACTAATTAAAGATGTTGCTCATAAAGTCAGAAAGTGTGAGAAATGTTAGCATTTTGCTAGGAGGATGAAATCTTATGGCTCCCTTCCCTTATAGCCTATGATGATTAAAGGCACATTTTGATAATGGGGAATATATTTATATAGATAAATTATTAATTCATAATTAACTGGACATAGATGAATACTAGTTACAACTAACTACTTCAACAAAATTGGTTGAAGTGGTCCCTAAAGAGAAGGATACATACCAAGTAGTTATGGATATTATTCTAAATCAAAATATCTGTATAATTGCTGTCCTTATTAAGGTAATTGTTTATAATTCCATGAAATTCAAATGTAAACCTTTGTTTGTACTATTCAAAGTGTATGGGATCATGTGGACTTATGCTTCCAATTACAACCCTCAAGGGAATGAGAGAGCACAATCTAGTAATAAGAACTTGCTCAAGATCATTGGATGTACTTTGGAAGAAAATAATGTTAATGTTTTAATGGGAGGACGAGAGCTTTTAGTTCTCATCCATTACAACTTGTGATTATTGAAGGCCCATTTAGACAATGGTAAATGGATTTTTCTATAGAAATTGTTTATTCGTTAATCACTGGAAATAAATGGATACTAGTTTTAACTAACTACTTAATGGAATGGGTTGAAGCAATCCCTACAAATAAGGATACATAATCGATAGCTATAGACTTTTTGATAAATTGGATTATTTGTAGATTTGATTTGTATATTAAGGTAATTACTAATAATCGTATGAGATTCAAAGCTATACCTTTGGTGGCATTATTAATATTATGGCATCATGTTGACTTGTGACTCCAATTACAACCCTCACGGGAATGGGAAATTAAAATCTAGTAACAATTACTTGATCGAGATCATTAGACATACTTTGGAAACAAACAAGGAGAAGTGGGGTGAATAGATAAAGTTTGCTTTATGAGATGATCAGATCACACCTAAGAAATCTACATGCAATATTCATTTCAAGCTTTCTTATGGAGCTCAAATAGTATTACCTATGAATTTGTAGTTTCCAACCTAGAAATTCATTCACTAACTAGAAGATAATGAGAAAATAAATAATTATTAAAGTAGGATGAACCATATTTGTTGATATTGATGAGATTTTAAGACAAGATCACAAGAGACACCTCAAGTTCAAGTGAATACTAAAGAAACTATTTTATAAGAAGGTCACTCTAAGAACCTTCTAGGTAGGTGAGATGGTTATACTTTGGGACAACAAGCATGAGGAGAAAGGTAAACATGGAAACTTTGATTCTTTGTGGATGGGTCCCTATTCAATTGACTATTAGATTAGGAAACACACTTTCTTCCTCAGGGACCTAAATGGTGAAATATTGGAGCTTCCAGTCAATGGTAGGCATTTGAAACATTTCCTAAACTGAGTTTGTAAACTATGTATAATATTATATAGTGTATTGTTTTTTTCACTTTTTTGTTTTATGTTTTTTGTCATGTCTTCATTTTCAAATACTCTTGATCTCTTTTTATCAACCTACCTTATTTTGTTGAGCTTCAATAGGTGTTTGTTGATAATTTTCTCAAACTATTAACTCTATGGTCCAATGGATTGACCATTGGTATTGTGTTTTAGGGTTCTTTGCACACCCTTAGGGGGTATACATCCCTAAGTGAGAGATAGTGTTGGTTCACAAAACTACATTAAGTAGTTGTGCCCCACTTTCAAAATATTAATGCCTAATTTGACTAGTTATTATTTCATGTCCATAATTATGGTCACTTGGGTTATCCAAATATTCTCATATGCATTGAATCATTAAAACCCTCATTCTTGTGTTCATGCTTTGTGAACCTTGTAATGTCCTAGTTTTGAATAATGTTTAATATTTACATATTTTGAAATGCTTATAGGGTGTAAAGTGAAAGATCAAAGAAAAGGGGATGATAGTCTATAGGACAATATTTAGATAATTACTTTATGGTTCAACCATGGAGCTACCAATAAAGTGTAGAAACTTTCCAAGGAAGGGTTTATGCATAAGGGTTTTAGGTTCTCCTTAAGAAAATAGGCCCCAATTTTTTTATGAACATTCATTGATTGATGCATTCTCCTTAACAAGTACTTAAATTATATATATACTCTAACCCAAATAGTGCTTAACAACATGGAGTATGGGATTATCCTTTGGAGTTATCATTAATATCTGAGGCTACTTAAATTCAAATTATTATGGGATGGATCCAGGATATCATGGAATAAACTAATGCTATATTGGAAAATTGAAAACCACATTGAACGTAGACATAGTAGTCCCAATGCTTCATGTATTAGCCATTGAATAGAGGATGCCACATAGAGGTCTTATGGGGCCACATGGCACTTAAGGTTTTAACCACATAGTTAAAGGAAATATCCACACCATCAAACCCCTTTCCACTTGGAAATGTTGAATAATAAATAATTTTTAATTTTTTCATGATTGGAAATTGTAAGAGTGGTCCACAGGGTTTTAATATTTAATCAATAGGTTTGAAAAATATAATTAATGGCAAAAAATGAACACAATAGGGTTTTTTAATGCATCTAGGTACAAGAATGGAAGATGTAAGCTTGCATTGACATGAACAACATAGAACCATGCCACATTAATATCTACCATGTTGTGAATGTTTTAAACACTTGATCCCATGCCTTAATGAGTTTTTCATGTGGAAGAAAGTCAATGGAATTAAAACAAAGTTGAAATTTTTTATTTACTGAAGGAAGGCATGCTAGTTGGTGGGAGATATTCATGTTAACTACACATTGACTAAGGGAAAAGTGCAAAAGCTGTATAACATTTCCACCAAAGGTGTGGGGGTCAAAATACAATTATAAAATTATATGTAAAACTCTATGGAACTCTAAGTGAGAAAATACAGTTACAAAAAACAAATATTAAATTTGTAATTTGAAAATTGCATATCCACCTATTAAGTCCACTACACAATGGAAATGTGTGGGCCCATGCCAAGGTATGGCAATAATTTTTAATTGAAAATACAACTTGGCACACAGTTTAATCTGCAAATTGTCCTGAGATTTCTAGATCCCACAACAAAAGGAACAATGTGGTAGATGGAATAAAAGATAATCTAGGATGTAATCTATAAATTAGTCATGAATATCCAGACCCTATGGCGCATACTGAGAATTAAAATAAGGGTTAACTCAGGTAGGAAGGATAAATGAATGGGAAATTTAAAAGTAATAAATTTTATAATAATAAGTTGAACTTGTCAAATAGGGTTACTGGTACGGTATCCTCTATGCTTCAAAAATTCAATAGTATTCTTGGGATTTTGAAATAACTTATGCTAATTGAGTTATTTCTAGATGGTTATGTCCCTTAATTGATCAATATAATCCTTACAACATTTACTATTAAAAATATACAACTATTATAATTAAAGGTTATTGGTGTTACATGTGCGATATTCAACTCCTACTCATAACATCAAACAATTATAATGGATGAAATTGTTCAACTACTCTAGAAAATTCCTTTGTCAAAGTGAAATATCAAATCTTATCATTTCCTTGATGAGGAACATAATCAAATTCAGGTACTAACTACCTTGGTAATACATTTGGTTAAATCTAGTGTGTCTCTTTTGTAAAATATCAAGGTAGGTTTTATAGTCAATGTTGCATGTGGGGATGTTACTAATGATTATGATCCATGTAAATTATTTGATCCTATGATTTAATTTTGTATATATTTCAAGGGAAATATTCTCAAATACTTGACAGTTCCTAAATCTAAGGACATCTCTAACATTAAAAGTATTATTCAAAATATTATTATAGATTTATTGACAATAATAAATGTACCCAAGTGTCCTAAAATGAGTCTTATCCTTCTATCTAAAGATGTGATTATGTGTGGCATAGAAATTGACCTTCTCATCTAGGTTACTGCTAGACATAAACATGATGGTGTGACATGTAGCAATGATAGACACCAGAACTTGTAGGAATTAGGCAAACTTGAATCAAAAGTTGTCCCACAAGAGACATTTTGTGTCTATTATGGATAGATATTTACAAAATTTGAGGTGGTTTATGAGTGTTATCAGTGAATGTTTCATGTTTAGTGAATTGGTGTTACTAGATATGATCTGAGAGGTCATGTTTGGGTTTTCTGTTTTTACATATGAAAGAGGTAGCTTGCATCTCTTCACTCTCATTTTCAAGTACAATGTAAAATGACTATAGAAGAGTAGATTATTTTTAATTGAAATAGTGCTCATATTCTTAGATCCAGCTCTAAGTAGATGAACTTGGTGAATATACATTTGTCCATTTTGTGAATATAGTATGGATGAATTTTTAGGATCATACTGTAAGAACTTGAGGTACAAGTAAGTTACCTCTATATGGGTAGGATTTGAAGTGATTGAAGGTTGTTTAGAGTGAATCTCTTAGGGCTACCATCATCTTACTAAGGGGAAGATTGAATTTTGTATCCAGTCATAATCAAATATGAATGGTGATGCAATTTAGATTTCTTGGAATGTATTTTTCCCATATTCAAGATAAAGATAAACACCAAAAATTTTAAATGGATGAGGATGAAGAAACATTTGATGGAATCGATGCTTCAATATTTTCACCATTTTCTATAAATTTTTCCCATGCAACAATATATCATTCTCCAAAAAATGCCTATGCTAGTGGATTGCATAGAAACCAAATCGAATAATTTCTAGAGAAAGGGTTGATTTATGTAAAAATCTTCTATAGGGTATTCTGCTAGACCAAGATGAAATGGAGTTATATGAAAGTTAATAGATTTACAAGTTTTTTAAATTGTAGATGAGGATCCCAAAGTCCCTAGTATATTTGTGAGGGAGAAATAATTTGAAAAATACAGGTCTCCAAAATGTAGTTGCAAATTGTGGTCAACTGTCCCAATCATTCAAATCAAAGCTAATGGAATAAAAGTCAACTTAAGAGGAGCTTCAATGAGATTTGATGGAAAAATTTATTTTTTTAATTTTTCACTTGTCCAAATTACAAATTGTACTTGTATCTCCAAAAACCCCATTCAACACCGGTCAATATGAAGTCTATTCAAAAATGGTAACTTTAAAAGACATTTGCAATTTCAAAAATTTACTAATTATAAACTGCAATTGGGTTTCCCATTTAGCTAAGGTATCCTTTCAATATAATAGGAACTAAAACTATAATTTGTATTTTTTTAGTTTTAAAAACTCTAAATTGTAGCTAGAGGTCCCATTTACCTAAAGAAAAATTTTCAAGGAAATGATAACTCCAACTACAATTTGTAATTTTGTAAATTAAAAATTGAAATTGGAGTTCCCATTTCCCTAAGGGAACCTTTTAGGGTAACAACAATTGTGAATTATAATTCCTTACTTTACAAATTATAAAACTATTACTGAGTTTTGGATTTTCCCAATATAAAGGAATTGTAAAATTTCAAATGGGACCCAGATTTCCCCATAACAAGCAAAATAGAAAATTTAAAAAATGGCCCATAATTTCCCCAAAAGGATTAAAAGTGAAAATTAATGCATTTGTGCATTAAAAAATATGGACTTAACCATAAAAAGCAAATTTGAAAATAAGCAAATGTGAAAAATGAAAAGTGTTAAAGGGAAAGTTTGATCCAAAAAAAACAACTAGGTAAAAATGACCTAAGTTTTGAATTTTTCATTTATTTGTTTATTAAAACACTCCATGTGATCAATATTTTAGGTCTAAAACTTTAATGTGGGCCATTCGAAAGATCCTTCTTCAAACGGCCATGTATTTGGGGTGTTCAAAATCCATCATTGTAGGAATAGGTTTATTATTTGACATGCATATGAGGGAGGATATCTATCAAAAAGATTTTATATTTGTAAATAAGTGGTCAAATGCATCTCTAGGAAGTTATAAAAGAACACAAAAGATATTGTTTAGCTCCAATGGTGGATATTCTTCTTCTACCTTAAGTAAAATGCATTTCTAGCCAAAAAACATAGGGTTTTTTGTAATCTTCATAATTACTTATAGAGGCAGTTAGAATAATCATTTTTATTGTAAAATAATGAATATGATAGGCATGTCAAAGAATATGTTCTAGCTGGGAGCATTTTCATGAAATTTGAAGGGTTATTTTTGTAATTTTGTAATATTGAAAATTACAACTCGCATTCCAAGAATTGAAAAGTGTTAAAAGTGTATAAATAGATGGCTTGTCCTCTATTCTAAGGTTTTTGTTGTTGGTATTTGGTTTTCTTTCTAATTCTAGGTTATTTAATGTTTTTGATTAACTAGTGTGTGTATGTATTGTCTCCCTTGCTAAGGTAGTTGTAGCTAGATAGCCATTATCAATATTTGAGATCATGTTTATGTCTCCCTTATCAAAATAGGAAATTCACCATGCTTATACCCATGGAAACATTCTATAGAAATGTTGCATGTAAAATTTTATTACAAAGTTAATGAGAAATTTTATGATTTTTAATCTTTCCTTTTGATGAAGTGTAATAATATGTTTATTAAACATTGTTGATTAAAAATTTAATTCAATGCTTACTATTGGTTATCATTTTTAGCATAGATCTAGATTATAAAACCCTTTCTATTTTAGGTTTGGAAATATGTTGTTAAATAACTTTTAGGGCACGTTGTGTTTATGGATACAATGGGAATAGACTATGAGATTCTAGTTTTAGTGTATGTTTTAGGGTTTCAAAATCATTTGGGTATTTTCATTTTATTATCACCAATAAATGCAAGCCACTCTTAGTATTTACCTTAGTTTTCATTTAAGTTTATCTACATGTTTGTAAAGGAATAATGCCATGAATATTTCAAGATCCCTTACTATTTGAAAACCAAAAGCACATAACCCTTATTTATAGCTATTTAACTATCCTACCCTATTATACATTATAAATAATACAAATATTGTATATTTTAATTACTATTTGTCTTGTAGATGCGTGAATATTTTTATGTATAAAATTTGTCTTCCCTTTATGCTTTAAATATGAGCATTGTAGTCTTGTATTCAACTCCTTATTATTAAAAAGTTATTTGGAATAAATTTTTAAATCATACTCCTATCTATCTTCAGTAGCTTGTATGTGACCTAGAACTTTTTTTTCATCTTGTGTAACAACCCTTCCCAAGTGGATTAGACAATTTGGTTATTCCCTAGTCACATTTGTGTTTCTTTGTGCCAAAAATCCCCATGGAGGTTGAATTGCATAATCACTCCATGTGAGAAAGCTACCCCTTAGGTCCTCTTACCTTGGATTAGGTAGATCAAGAAGTAGTAGGGAGCTAACCATACCCTATGTTGGTTCCTCTTAGTCATTTTTTTGTTTAGTACATTCTTGATGCCAAACCCTTCCCTAGTTATAACAACACATCAGCAGGTTTTTCATATTTGTTTGCCATTTTCTTCAAGTGTGCAAGTCCAAGGAAAAGTGGTTTACAGTTTGTAACCAACACCTATGAATCACCACTTTATTATCATTTTTTATGCTAATATACAAATTAATAAGGTTAAAACATAACACAAATTTGGTTCCACTTTAATTAAACTCATATACTTATAAATAGTAAAAAATACAAATGGAAAGAACTATATGGATTGAGTTATATTGTCATAGTCACCCACTCTAAATATCCAAATGATTTTAATGACTTTTTACCATTTGACATAGGGATTTCATTTCAAAATCATTCCCAATTTCATTTAGTCCCATTGAATATTTTGCATCATCTAATGGATATTTCCTTCTTACCTTTTTTTATCACAACAAATATGATTTTCATATAAATTATCATGATCAATAATAATATATTATCAATCTTGAGTATTTGATTAGGAAAAACATTATTATTGATTAAAAAAAGACATGATATAAAATAATATCTTTTATTTATGGAAAATATAGAAGTATTATTAATCTCAACAAAATTAAAGCGCTTACTAATTGGTGGAAAACAAATCAATGGTCTTACTTATTATGTATGTTGCATTTATAATGGAAAAAAAAAAAGATTAGAATCCTGAACAAAGTATTGGGAAGAGATCCAAATTAATATAGGTCCACATAGGTAGCCTACACCTCATACAATATGAAAATAAATAAGCAAACACTAGTTCAGGATACAATTAAATAATGCAATACTCAATGTGATAACTAAAAAGACTATTTCCAATCTTTAAGGATGAACCAAGAGAAATTAATGTTAGATTTTAAAAAATATATATTTTAAATAGGAGTTCTATAATTTCATAGATTAAAAATCCTTTTCCTTGTTTATAGGTGGAATAATAAACTTTTAACTTTTACAATGCTCATAAAATATCAAAGAATCCACAATTCAGAATAGGAAACTCTAGACTTTAATAATAACAAGCCTAGTTAAATTAATCTATACCCAGTAAAGTCAAATGATATCATATTCAAATAAACAATAAATTTGGACAAACTGTACACATTACGAAGATTATGAATTAATTAAGTAACTAATGTGAACACATAAACCTTTTATTACATTACAAGGATAATGTTAGTTGTACAAATGTGATTAAGAATTTTGTCAAAATATAAAATATAAAATAGGGTAATATAATATAATATAATAATACTTTTCTTCATAATATCCTCTATATATTTTGTATATTAGGTCCTCCTATCCATGTGTACCCATTGTTAGTAATTTCTATGGTTTGCATTAGTTAGTCACATCTAATTTTTTTTATTAAGTTTCCATATTCATGTAGTATCTATATCCTACATAAAATAGATACACATTTCAATCATAGATATACCATGCTAAACATTATAGGTAGTTAATCTATTGATCTGTAAGGACTACTCAGAAATCTTTGAATGAGATAAGGATCCATGAAAGTTACTTATAATTAGTTGTTTATTTCCTTCTTGATTTTGTATGATTTAATGTTTTTAAGACTCTCCTATAAAATTTAATCTTATAATTATAAAATAAATTTTGTAATTATTTCTAAACCTAGCCTTCATGGTTGTATAAAATAATGAATTATTATGGTTAGTTACTTGCTCTAGTGAAAATGTTTAATTTATTCAATTATTTTAAATGCTTGGCATAATAGGTTGTAAAAGAGAATAATATTATGAATAGTGAAAGGAGATTCTATTTTTGTTATTAATTTTTTCTAATGAAAATAAAAATATGGGATGGAGAAGAGAATAATTAAATAGAATAATGATAATAGTTCATGACCATAGTTGTAACCCATGGGAGAGTTTTTTATTTACATCTTCAATCTATTTATTTTGTATTAATTTCACTTACCATGTTGTAATCTCTATATTTACACTATAACTTTTGTTTTTAATCCCTTCACAATTAGTAACATTTGATTATCTTATTTCCTATGATGTGATATTTTAAACATAAGTTGCACTAATTACAAGGAGGTCCTCTTGTAGTATCAAGTGTTTTTGAGATTAAAAAACCTCTCTTTTCGTTGAGAAAAATATTATATCATAACTAGATTAGTAATGTTAGTAAAGGTTTTATATCAGTTAAATTGGTAGTACAGAAAAAATTTGATGATATGAAGAACCATTTTTTAAGATCTTGAATATTCATTAAAAATATATGGTTTACTTGGATAATTTGTTAAATTTTCAAAATGCATCGGTATTTACAGTTTGATTAGTAGGATAATATAAAAAATGCATTGCCATCACAATAGAAATAATAGGACATTATAGTTAAAATGGGATGTGATAGTTATATTTTAGGCCACAAAAGAGTTATTTATTAACTACATTCATGGGTAACATATATATTTTTATCATATGATGCCCTTGTATAATTTAACCTATTATCAATGATCACTAATTATATTACTATTCTTCCATGCAAGTAATAAGGCTAGAATGTTTTCTATTAGTAATTCATGCATTTATATACATGATTGCATTTGACATAGTTTTATAATATTAAGATGTTTTCATCTCCTAGTTATTAGATTAATTTATTTGTTGGAAAAAGAAAAAATATTTTAAATGTAGAATTGAAAAAACATTACTTTTTATGTAAATACCTTATAATTCATCAGAGGTCATCTCATATGATTTAATTATTATTAGAATTAAGAAACCCCTAAGATATATGTAAGATGTGCTTATTAGTAACAATGCACATTTCTCTCTTCCCAACAAACATGTTAGTTGCATATTCAAATGAACTATAGGATATTAGTAGGGGTAGATCATGTATCAAAAATTAAATTCAATATTGGAAATACAATCACTTCATAAAATAAAAAAATAAAGTTTACTCATATATAAGGTCCTAATGATCTCAATCCTCTCCTCCTAATATTTAAAAAATTGTAATCTTACAAAACCTTGTACATATTGTTATTTTTCTAGCCATCATTACTAAAAACTAAGAATTATCTTCTTATAAAGTAATTAACATTATTTTATTTCATATTATTAATTAAATGATTATTAAAACATTATCTTTTACTTTCTCTATTTTTAAATATTTAGATATGTTCTTTCCTTTTTAGGTGGTACATGCCATTTGGCATTTTTCCTACATTTTTATTTGGAGCTACCCGTATGTGGATTGTTTTGAAAATAAACAAGGCTCCAAAACATTTAAATGGTATAGTTGTTCATGTTATTATTTAGGTAAGTGCTTCTCAGTTCATATTTCAATTAAACATTGAATAATTTATTATTTCCTTTATTAAACTTGACACATTTGTATATGAATTAAATTTCAAATTTATTTTTCTTTTATAATTGGGAAATCCCAAAAAATAAACTGAGTCTATCTATGAGTAGATTATGAACAAGGCCTAGTCATGATTATCAGTTCCACTTTATATTCTCATTTCAAACATTTCTTGAAATATATACATCCATTTGTCAAGTAGAAATGCCATAATTTTTAGACCATTATAACTCAATCCTAGATCAATTTCATTTAAATTTAACATGAAGGATGGAACTTATTTTTTGTTAGTTAAAAATCACATTTATAACTATTGGAGTAGACTAAACTACCTCCTTTGTAACATTTATATGTCTTATTCTATGTAATAAACTTGGGTAGTTTACTTATCATTGTTATTACCACAATGTGTTATGAAAAAAGAAATCCCATTGGAGAACCTAGTTTTTACAGAGTATATGGAACAACATATGCATAATTATCTATCCAATTATGATTCTTAAAATATTTTTATTCATTTACCATTCTACTTATAAAATTAGTGTGCTTTCTTTATATAAATTTGTATCACTTTTGATGCTAATTCAAGGAGAAAAATATGGTGGATATTTTACTTTTTACTTTGATTGTTCACTCAGAATTATTCTTTCGAGAGTAAAATGTATTAGTTATGTGAATTTAAGTTCCACATATAAAAAACATATAATTTTTTTGATACATTCCTATTATACCCTATTTGGATTTCTATCTTGGTAGTATTTTCATATGGACTTATGCCTATAGTCTTATTTAACTAACAAGTCATATTCATGAGGAAAACAAAATTGAATATGGAATCAAGGAGAAGATTCAAAATATTGATTGTTTGAATGAATGAGAAAAATCTAATCTTGTATATAAATTACTAGTGTAAATAACCTTTCTCATCCATAGAGTAGATACAACATGATCAGGGTTTTATCGCTTCCCCAGGATTTCAATTAAGATGCTAGAATATTCGCTTGAGAATTATTAATTTTTTTAAAATTTTGAGGATGTTGGAAAATATTCATATTTGTACCAAGTTTTTTTATGAGATCATCTAAGCATTTATTTATTTGATCTAATTTATTTGTCATATTCTATTTCAACCCTTACATACTAGTTTCTATGACTTTCATATTATACTCTAGATGACTCACTTTATGATTAGTTGTAAAAAAATAATATAACCCTAGATCTACCTCATAACTCTATAACTTATTTTCTAGGAGTTTTCCCTATAGTTTCAACACCATTTCCATTACCCCTAGTCTATGGTCCTACTATAAATAGCCTTGCCAATATCTGCCCTAATTATCATTAGTGATTCGACTTTGACAAAGTAATGAGGTAATTAATTAAACCCCAATTCAAAAATATATATGTAACATATATTTTTTTGAGCTTTCCATAAATGTAAAAAATATATATATTTTTTAAAAATTGTAGAATGTACATTAATTTTATGGAAAATAGTAAAAATGAAAAAAAACCCTTTAAAAGGATATTTTGGTCTCAAAATATTTAATGTAGATTCCTTATATGATCCTCAAAATCTAGTAAATAATTTGTGGAAAATTTCATATTGGTTTTATATATATAGTGGAAATAATTTTGTTTCTAAAATAGCTATTTTAATATCACTTGTAAAGATCTTTCTTCAAAATTTATGATATAAATTACAAAATAACTAAAATCTACTAGAATATATTTAAGCCACTTCGAGGGGGAAACTTTAAAATAATTAAAATAATATTTAATTGACAAAAATGATGATGGGAGTGAGAGACACTCATCCATATATAGAGAGTTAATGGGGGGAGTCACAGCCATTCATCCCAAACACACACCATAACAAGTCAACCTAACAAAACAATTAACTAAGGAATGTAATTAGAAATTAAAAGTATGGCATAGATTAAGATTTTATCAAATAGGCAATCTAAATATTTTAATGTTACTGTATTGAAGTATACATTATATTCAAAATTTATTTAATAGTTTAAAAAAAAGAATTTTATTTCATACACTCAATCCAATTAGATGATAGGATATACATCAAGAGGTATGTAAAGCTATACCTAAAAGAAAATGGATAATGTAATGAGATAAAATATTTGATTAAGATTCTAAAAACTACTAGTCTAAAACTTCAGTTATTATAATCTAATATCTGATAACCATAACTATTTTATAAGTTCTTACAAGGATAAAATTTGACAACCCCAATTAGGGATATTCCCAATAAATTATTGAATACAAAACAATCCAAAATCGGTGAAAATAATGAAATGTAAAAATAAACTAGCTATTTTATTCACACTTGAGACTATCCCTAGTTAAATATTTATTTGTAAGCATAGCATATCCTTAAACTATTGATGTAACCTATAAATAATAGTATTAAATTATTTTTAACATTAATTTTTTATCCCTATAAATTATCACAATAAGGACCAAATAGAAGCTCATCATCTTGCATATGTCATTCTATTTTTTCGGTTTATGGAGCAACTAACTTATAGTTCATATAACCTTATACTAAGTTGTATGAAATTATGTATATTTTTTAATTTATATTTAATCCACTTCTTTAGGGAAATCGAATCGACACAAAATAATGTGATCTAAACCCAGGAGTTAAGTAGTCAATTGTTATGTAACATCCCCACTGGTATCCACTTAGAAATACATGATTAAAAAAATATATATAACATATTATTTCATTAGATTAAAACATGATATTATAATTAATCATCTATATAAATCATTATAAGTATGTCAAATTTGAAATAAACATGTGGCATATATCTGTCACTGATCACTATCATCATATGAAACACATCATAGTTGAATATTGTAAGTAGTTAAATATATCTAACCATG
>JARHVA010008455.1:57500-70000 GCA_037957365.1 Torreya grandis
TGTGTAATTCAATATATATAATAGATTTAATCTCCTTAGACAAATCAAATAGTTTTTAAATAATTGTATTCTAAAACTCTCGATTACTTGAGTAAAATAGAATTGGTTGGGCAAGTCTCAATTTTCTGATTAAATAAAATAGGAAATGGATTTAATATTCAAGAATTAAACGTGTGTGAATAATAAATCAATAAATAAGATTATGCATTTATAATTATCCATGAATAGTAATTAGCCCCATTCTAATTAATTTAAATTTATTAAAAAATGGATTTTAGAAAATATAATAAGTTATTTTCCAAAATTTAATTAAAAAGAATTGACTTTCAAATCTGAATGTGAATTGTCTAAATAATTTTGAATGTGAGTATATTGAAAACTCATATAAGTCTTTTTCTTAGTTAAACCATCGCATTCATATTTTTAACTGTAAAATAGTCTCTTAATAAATTTCTCATAATTAATTTTCAAATATTAGTGAATAATTTAAAACTGATGAAATACTAGAAAACTAAAAATAAAGAGACAAGATATAATTAATGGGGTTCATTGATTGGCTATGTCCCTAGGTTCATTTAAACCATTCCATTATAAACAAGATATAAATACTAAATTTAAAACATAAAACCCTATAAGTTTTAATGAAACCTTTATCTCTATTTGATATGAAGAACAAATATGTAGCACATAAATGTTTATCTCTTGAACCAAATAGATATCTACAAGTGTTTTTAGATCTCCTAAATGGTATAATTAATTCTCATAACAAGAGGAAATTAATACTCTCAAAAGGAGTTATAAAATAACCTTGACTTTAAAAATCTATGTAATTTATACAGGTTGATATTGACTTGAGAATAGATAAAAATAAAAAATGGTCAACTCAATAAATTAAATAACCTATATTCTTTGAGTAAAATAGACCTTCATGTGTATTGATCATCCATAATTGAAAATACTACAAGAATTTCTTCACTATAAAATATAAGCAACCTATGTCCTTCTATATTGGCTCCTTGCTCTTTGCATGCTCCTTAAAAATAATAAAAATCCTTAATATATAAAAAAATTCCATATAGCCAATGTTGGCTAACAATTATCTATTTCTAACCCAAATTATGGTTAAAATTTGAATAGATTGCACACATTTAATAAAGTAATAAAATCCCATTATTGATGCGACGTTCTAATGCCATGTTTTATTTAATAAAGCACTTCCCAAAACAAAACCAATGCATAACCTTCCCCAAGTCCATTAACCATGCAAGAGGCAAGTAGATTATGCACATGGAGAAAAAGGTATTTATGTGTGCATGTTTAGAGTTTAGTGCCAAACATAAAGGTGAGGATAGCTAATTTTAAACTTTAGTTTTAAAACATATACCATGAAAGACTATGAATTGCATTTGAAATGCCAACCACACTAAGTGGAAAATGGAGATCCAACGTGATTAAAAGGGTAATAAGGCATGCATGTTAAATTAAATTAGGACATTATGAGTTAATTAAAATTATACATAAGATTTAAAATATCCAATGGTAATTTAAACCATAACAAATAATATATTAAATTAGAATTTATTATATCCAATGGTAAATTAATACCATGAATAGGATATGTTAATTAATTAAAATTGGGACCTTGAGATAATTATGGTTGGAAGTTAATTAGATATATGTAAATAATAAATAAAAGATATCTAGAAATCTCTTTGTCATTAATATAATTATAGGGAAAAGTTTATAATATTAGATGTTGACTAGTTACAGGGTAATTTGGGTAAATGGCCTATTTGGTCCTACATCTACAACACAACACCCATTAGTAACATAATAAAATAATTCCAATATAATAAGTAGAAAAATTTCAACCTTATTATATTTTGCCATATGTCAATTTTACATTATGACTCTTGTCCTTTCCACTTTTTTCCAAACCATATACAAAATCCTCTAGATCAAACCTCCCCAATAAGAGGCTTTTGGTCTCTAAAACACCAAATAATCCAACTAACCCAAAAAAACTTTGTGAGTTATATTGTTTCCATTGACAATCTTCCTACATTGATTCCAAACATACATGAGCCAAAAATAGCATATGAAGGAGTTATTAAGTCAATCTATCAAAATAACACAATAAAACATTATTTAAAAAAAATATTTGTGAAATAAGATGTTATAAAGCTTCCCTTCAAGAAGATAATTATCTAACTAAAACTCTAACCTAACTATGGAGAGTAAAACAGGCTTTTTACCCATTCTACCAATCTGACCCATTTTTGAAAATAGTCATAACATCTAATAGATTATATTAACCCTTGCACTTCATAAATTCTACGTTATTCTCCTTGTTACCAACATCACACAAGGGAAATCAAATTATTCTACATATTCCTATAGTACTTGAATAAATTTCACATATGTATAATTGAATTTTTACAAACATTGACCATCTATGGGTCTTTTAAAGTCAATCACTATGATGTGAATGACAAACATACATGTCTGTACAAAAGTTTTGAAATATAAACATTACCCATAATATTGCGGGACTTAAACGTATATGGAAATAATAAAAACATGTAATGAATTTGCGTATCCTAAGGTTATAACTACATAATATATGAAATAAAAATCAAGGGAAATAAATGTAATCACCATGTTGTCAATAATATGGTTAATTATTATGTCCCTAAAATTTATTATTAAATCTTTCCCTATACCTGTCAAACTCCAATGCCAACTTAGATATTTTACATAATAAGAGATTTTTTACAAACACATAAAATCTACAAGTAACTATAATCAAAATATCATATAAGGGTGAGGAGAAAACCAAGAATTTTAAACCTATCTCGAGGTTTCCTTCACCATTTAATACTCCCTTATTCATACCTCCAAAATGCATCCAACTGAGTTAGTTTCCAAAACTTATCACAATTAAAAACTAAAATAGGAGATAGAAATAACATCATTCCAAACACAAGTTTATCAAAAATTCCTTCCCTAAATCCAATAGTTAAGAATTTATCTAAAATAGTGTTTGAAATGAAAACTAAGAATATTTTCCAATACTAGAGTTATTCTTTATCAAAACTATTCAAGTAAACCATGTTATCAATAAGGGTTGTTCCCTCTTTATGATTTCTAATAATTGAATAGAAAGTGGTTTTATCTTATAACTCTATCTTAATAAGAGTTAAATTATCAAAAAAATTATAAGGCTTTCAAAAAAAATTCAAATTAAAACATCTTATTTCCAAATGAAACCACAAAAACATTATATGGATTTAAACCAAAAATTATGTCACATAGTTATATTAAAAACAACTCATACCTCTTTGAGAACTATTAAGTGCACCTATTGATTATTAGTTGCCATATTTCTGGTGTATTAAAAAAATTCATGTTTACTTCCTACAACTCTTAACAAAGCTATAAAGAATAAACCAATTTATGAACTAATTAAAACATAATCCATAAAATGCAAATACCTATTCATTTTTCTGAACAATGCCTTATTTTTCATTTCCATATCTTACCATGAAACTAATATTTTCACTTGTTCTTATAGGCTTAAAAAATATCATTAGTTATCCAAAAATAAAGGCTATGTAATTGGTTATCAAAAACAAAAATATTATGTCAATTAAAATATGAAATCAAATTTTCATCATACCTTATTCTACCCTCTCTATAATAATGGCATAGGACTACAACCAATTCTTCTTGGATGCGCATCACTAAAATTGCCTCACATTTTATCTAAATGCATCCCAAAGAAGAAAGATTGATCCTTTCACAACATCATCTTACACTTCAAATAACAATGTGTTGTTCATCATCTATGTTGATTCTATAGGGCTAGTGGTTTCAAAACCTTACCTACTATAATATTATATTCTTCCAACAAATTCCAATTTCCCTTTGCACTAGCCAACCTACATAATAAAATCAAATAGAAGAACAATATTAATATCTAATATCTAAAACCTCCACACTAAAGTATTCCAATAATCAAATTAAGTCTTGTATCAACCTATGCTAATGATAAAATTTCATCAAAAAAATGGATTTACCCCCCATAGATAAATGAAATAGTTTATAATAATCAAATTATAAAACTCTCAATTCCTTAAGTATAATAGAATTAGTAGCATAAATCTCAATTTCATGATTAAATAAAATAGGAAAGAGATTCAATATTCAAGAATCAAACTTGAGTGAATAATAACTCAAGAAACATGATTTTACATTCAAATTGATCCATGAAGAGTAATTAGCCTCAAATAATAAATATTGTTTTATTCAAAAATGGATTTTAAAAAATGTAATAAGCCATTTTCTAAAATTTAATTCAAAATAATTGACTTTCAAATATGAATGTGAGTATTTTGAAAACTCATACAACTCTATTCATTAGTTAAACTATTTCATTCATATTTTTATCCCTAAAATAGTCTCTTAATCAATTTCCCACAATTATTTTTTAAATATCATTGAATAATTTAAAACTAATGAAATACTAAAAAACTAATAATAAAAAGACAAGAGATTGTTTGTGGGGTTCACTGATTGGCTACATCCTCAAGTTCATTATAATCATTCCATTATAAATAAGATGTAAATAATGAATTTAAAACTTACATTCCTGATGGTTTAAAAAAAACCGCAACTCTATGTGATATTAAGAACTCATTTGTAGAATGTAAACACTCTTCTCTTCAACCAAATAGATATCTACAAGTGTTTATAGCTCTTCTGAATGTGATAATTAATTTTATGAATAAGAGGAAAAGAATACTCCAAAAGTATTTATAAAATATCCTTAGCTTTACAAATTTTTGTAATTTATACATGCTGAAAAGGACTCAAGAATGATAAAAAATAAAACATGACCAATTCGCTGAATTAAATAACCCATGTTCTTGAATTAAAATAAACCTTCATTTATATGGACCATACTTTCTTGAAAATCCTAGTAAAATTTCTTCTCTAGAATAAATAAACAACCTATGTTCTTCTTTGTTGGTTGCATGGTCTCTTTAAGCTCCTTCAAAATAATAAAAATCTTTAATATATAAAAATTTCCATATAGCCAATGTTGGATAAAGTTTTTTTTATTTCTACACCAAGTATAGTTAAAATCTAAATAGATTACAAATATTTAATAAATTAATAAAATCCTATAATTTATGGGAAGTTTTAATACCATGTTCTATTTAATAAGGCACTTCCCAAAACAAAACCATCAGATAACCTTCTCCAAGTACATTAACCATGAAAGAGACAAGTCGATGATCCACGTGGAGAAAAAAGTGGTTAAGTCTACATATTTAGAGGTTAAAACCAAACATAAAGTCAAGTATAATTAAATTTGGGCTTTAGTTTTAAAACATATCCCATGAAAGACTATGACTTCCATTTGAAATGCCAACCACACTAAGTGGAAAATGGAGATCCCATGTGGTTAAAAGGGTATTAAGGCATGCATGGTAAAATAGATTATGCCATTAGGAGTTAATTAAAATTTGACATAAGATTTAAAATATCCAATGTTAATTAAAACCATAACAAATAAGATAATAAATTGGGATTTAATATATCCAATGGTAAACTAATACCATGAATAAGATATGTGGAATTATTGAAATTGTGACTTGATATAATTATGGTGGGAAATTAATTGGATATGTGGAATGAATAAATAAAATATATATTTGAATATCTTGGTGGCATTAATATAGTTATATGTCAAAGTTGGTAATATTTGATGTTTGTTCGTTACATGGTAATGTGGGTAAATGGCTTGTTTATTCCCACATCTACAGCACAACATCCATTATCAAAATAATAAAATAATTCAAATATAAGAGGTAATTTTTTAAAAAATTTATTATATTTTTTCCATTTATTAGTTTTTCATTACATCACTTATCCTTTCCACATGTTTTGAACCATAAATTTTTTTTCTAGATGATGATGATGATGTGTGTGTGTGTGTGTGTGTGTGTGTGTGTGTGTGTGTGTGTGTGTGTGTGTGTGTGTGTGTGTGTGAGAGAGAGAGAGAGAGAGAGAGAGTCTATATATACACACACATATATACATATACATATATGTATATATGTATGTGTGTGTGTGTATATATATATATATATATATCATCTATTGTACATGTACATGATTAACTCTTTATTTGTGTTGTAATAGTCAATGATATATATTTTTCAATTTAGATCGATGTCAATACCAAATAGTATAGAGACTTAGACATGTATTGATAGTAGATATCTAAATAATAAAAAATGTAATGATGGAATAATCCTAATCTAAATAATTAATGGATTGTTTAGATATTAATCATTGTATATACATTAACCAATATATATAAATACAGAAATGAAATTTGTATAGATTGCCTACCTTGTATAATATTGTTTACTGAAATAGTTTGATAAGATATCCTTCACTATTTATCTTTATCATTCTCTCTCCCTTTTCTCTATTCACTGATTCCTTCTTACATGCTTCTCTCTCCTTCATTTTTGATGCATTCCTTTTATTTATTAAATGAATTTATATATTTTTTTCTTTCTTCTATTTTTATCCACAACCACTAAATCACCATCTTCCTTTTAACTCTTGGAATATTTTTCTTTTTATGCTTCTATTTTTCTTAATTATATTACAATTACTTTATTATATTTTCCAATTCATTTTATTATATTCCATTTAATGGTCTCAAAGATAATAATATAATTTTTCTACTAATTTAATAAAAATGATTGAAATTATGAATTAATTAAAATATGACTAATATAAGTTCAATGATATTTTAAAAAAAAATCTAAAACAATAAATCAAATAATGTAAATACCATGACATAACCACATAAAAACATTATACACTATATCCAAATTTAATATCCACAATGCAATCACACAAGGTTAATTCCACATAAGTAATAAAGAATTTAAAACACAACTAACCATGCATAAGCATTTATCTAAATACAAACAACATCAAAAACATAGTAATGCTAACCATTCAGCTATGCATATAAACTATACTAACTAATGTGATGTATATAAGGGTTTTAATTCTTCCTCTGTCATCCCCCAACACCTCCATCTATGTCACCCTCTCTGATGATTTTCTCCCTCTATCATTATTTGAGGGATGAGTTTCTCTTCCATCCAACACATAATAAGTAGGTAGTTAGTCCATAACTTCATGACATGTATATCATAAAATATTGTGAAAATAACAAGTGAACATGACCATAATGTAAAGAATATATACAATAGCTAACTCATAAAAATGGAATTATGTAATCAATGAAATATTCAACTATCCCATAATAGCATATAATTCATAGCTTAGTTAATAATAACAAAATCAAATTAGCAACTATAAATAACTAGAATAAGCAAGTATGTTTACTTTTCAAGGAATAAGGATGTAACATACATCACCCCTAAATATGGTCACTATTTTGATGACACTAATTCAAACATATGTTTTGAATTAAAAACATTATTTAATAGAAAAATAACATAGTATGAAGTATCAAATCAAATAAATAAATTTCAAAACTACTTGTATAACTCATCATAATCCTCCTAGGTATCACTATCCTCAGAGTATTGGTCCCAAAAGAGCTTAAACTATGACATGTCTCTATTACACAAATAAAATTTGTGAATGTCAATTACTATGATTAGTTCTACCATGGCCACCTTAACATCTAGAACCTTCAAAACATTCCAATCCAACACATGTGAAGGATTAAATAAATAATTTTAAAGATAAGAAATGTGGAAGACATTATGTAATAGAGCTAAGGATGGTGTAAATTCAATCATATAAACTACATGATTTACCACTGCTAACACCTTGAAAGGTTTCACATATCTCGATGAAAGTTTTGTTTACATGTAAAATTTAATTAAAGTATTTAGTAATTTAACTCGTAAGAACACTTTATCACCTACTAAGAACTACCTATTTATCCTCTTAAGATCAAAATAACTCTTTTTCCTATCTCATCCAATGTCTTCCTAATTAATCTAACTTGATTTTCTATTTTTGAAAGCATCTCTTGTCCAAAGACTATGATGTCTTATAACATGTCCCAACTAATTGCTGTCTTGTACCTTATTTTTTAAAGAGCTCCAAATGGTGCCATATTCAAAGATGATTGATATGGGTTATTATAATAAAACTCAACCAATTGAACATAATATTACCACATTTACTATTTATCCATGTAATACATATGAATAAGATCCTATAATACCTGATTAACTTGATCAGTCTGACTATCAATCTCTAGGTGATATGCAATGCTGAATTTTAGTTGAATGCCAAATTTGAATTTAGAGTTATCCAAAATATAGAGGTCATATTTAGATCATGATCCAAACTTATCCTCTATGGAATACAGGCAACCAATACACTTATTTTCTGAACCTCTTCACAAGAGTGGGTGAATCATCACTCAAATTTCATGGTATAAAATGAGCTACCTTAGTTAGTTCGTCAACTAAAACACCAAGATCATATCATGCATACTCCATGATATTGGTCAACCTTGGAAAAAATCCATACTGATCACCTTCCACTTCCATTTAGGTATATCATGTGGATATAATAAACTAACAGGATACACATATTTAACTTTCACTCACTAACATTGTAGACAATGTGACAAAAAATACACTAAATATTTCATAATTATCTTCTATAAATAAAGAAATATAATCTCTACCATGAGCTTGGTTACTCCTAGATGTCCTGAGTATGGGTAATTGTGTAGTTGTTTTAGCACTATGATCCAAATATTCTATCGATCTACTATATGCGTCCTTCCATTGTAATGAAAAATACCATCACTTTCTAATATCAATCCTTTATACCTAGGTTTTTTAGCATTTAGAGATAATTTTTTCCTATCTTGATTGTATAATTCATCTACTACAAAGAACTCTATCACTTGATATCTAAATCTACTCTTTATATTAACCATAACTATTCTATAACTTATATGACTAAGGGTATCATATACTTTTTTTTACTTGCCTTTCATATAGTTGATATCAAAATCATAATTAGACAATAAATATAGCCAACATCTATGACAAGAAATCAAATTTTGTTGAGTGAAGATGTGTTTGAGTCCCAAGATATCTATCTTGAGTTCAAACAATTTTTCCAAGTAATGCTACCAAACTTATAAAACATGAATAATTATTGTATTTTCTAGGTCACGAAGGGAAATGTTTTCCTAAAAAACGTCAACTTCCTTGATTTATAAGTGATAATTGTACCATATTGCATATGGACTCTTCCACTTCCATCCCTAGACTCATTTATGATCACTAAAAATTGACCACTGAGGTTAGGAAATTTTAACACTGGTGCTGAAGTAAGCCTCTTTTTTAATTCCTAAAAAACTAATTCACACTTATTTAACTAGATAAAACATTGGTTCTTCTATTCTAAATAATTAATCAGAGTAGTCATCTTGGAAAGACTTGAAATGAACTTCCTCTAATAGCTTGTTAATTCCATATATATTCCTACCTCATGCACATTATTTGGTGCTCGTCAATGTATAATGGATCTTATCTTGTATGAATCTATTGAAATACCATCTATAGAGATAATATGTCCCGAATATTTCATTCTCTCTTAGAAAATGTGCACCTAGAAAACTTTTGCTTTTGCAACCATTACAGAACTAATTCTAGATGTTTAAGATGTTCCTCTTCATTTCTAAATTATATAATAATGTCATTAAGAAAGACCAAAATAAATTGATCTAAATAATTAATTAAGAGATTCATAAATGTTTCTAGAGAATTTATCAACACAAATGGTATCACTATTAGCTCATAATGCCCATATGGAGTTATAAACACTATCTTTGGAACATCCTCATCTATTATCCTTATCTTATGGTATCCTTCTTGAAGATCAATCTTAGAAAATACCATTGATCCATACATTTGATCAAAAATATAATATATATGAGGTATCAGATACCTATTTTTTTTAGTTGTTTTGTTCAATATTTTATAATCAATGCAAAGTCAAATATTACCATCTTTCTTTTGGACAAAGACAATTGGTGCACCCCATGGTTATTTACTTACCCTGATCAACCCCTATGACAACAATTATTAGAGTTAAAACTTTAATTAAACCTACTTTATGGTTAAAATCCTATATGGTTCCTTATATTATGGTTTTGATTTGGGTATGATATTGATAGAGAAATCAAACTCGCATCTAGGAGGAAATCCTATCAATTATTCTAGAATCACATCATGAAAATTCCTAACAAATGGATAATCTTCAAGAGATGGTTTCTTAGGTTAATATATTTCATTTATATAGATGTTAAATGCTTGGCACAATTTTCCTTGAGAAGTTTTTAGTTGTATTGCAAAAATCTACCTAAGCCACAACTCTCTTTTCTTGCCTAGAATTTGTGTTTGATTTCCAAAATCATCTAGAAACTCAACTTTTCTTAGGTAAAAATCAACCTTGGCCTTAATTTTATCATTATAGTTGACTCTTAGAATCAAATCATATGACCTTACTGATGTTTTGTATAGATCCACTACTATTGTGAATCTGGACAACCTAATATTTGATTTGACTAAACACTTATCAACCATGACATTTGAATCACACCCATATTATACTGACCATGCATTTACCATTAATCCTGATCTTCCATATAATTTATGAAGCATTTTAAAATATATAAAACAATTTATATAACCTATATCTATCAAAAAAGAAATTGTATGATTAAAAAAAACCTAATTGTTCTATGGGTAAATCTTGAAATTTATCTTGGCGATTATAAACTACCACATCAATACATTGTTGAAATGTTCCCTATAAAGGAGAAAGACCATTTTTATTTAACTTATACTAGGTACATTCACTATCATAATGATCACCTCAACGAATGATGTAACCCCCAAGTGGTCCTTTACTTATAGCCTATTGGTTTGTCTTGAAACCACTTTTAAAACTGTTACATATTTTCTTATTTATTGAACCATTGATGAATTTTGAATTATAACTTTTGAAATGATTCCTCAATTCTCCACTCCTTTACTTCTAGTTCTTTTTAAAATCTAGATTAAAACTTCCAAACTTGTTCTTAAATGTGTCTTTGGCCTGTATAATACATTTCAAATTTGGTTCATGTTAGACTACCTTCTCGAAGACCTTGTCAATGGTGGATGGTCCATGAACATTTACCTCTACACTAATTTTGGGTTTCAAATCCATGAGAGACTTATTGATTCTAAATCTCTCATTTACCTGATACTTAGGTACATACTTTACATATTTGGTGAATTGATCCTAATACGCATTCATCGATAAGTTTCCCTAATTCATATTCTATAAATCTATGAGATTCTAGACAAATTATAATTATTGAACCCACTATGACCTAAACAATGTCACAAACTGCTCCCAAGTAGTTTTGGTTAAATTAAGATTAATTACCCACTTATTATTGACCCACAATTTAGTTACTTTAACAACATATTGGTAAGATCCCAAAACTACTTTAGTGACTTTAGAGTACATTATAATCCTGAAATACTTCTCCATCTCATTCATTCAATTTTTTGATCCATTACCCAAAATAATTTAATATAACTTAGGTGTATTCACCTTTTTTATATCTTTAGATAGTTATACAACTACGTGTATTCTTTCATACTAAGGGTTTTCTTTCTTAGTAGTATGATATTCAAGTTCATCCTGATGTTCTTCCTCTTCATAGCCATGAAATTCCTTCTCTAGACTCACATTTCATTTCTTGGTCTCATTCATGGATAAAAGATATATGATGCATCTTTATTACTTGCTCAATGACAAATCAATTAGGATCAAATGAATAGTTACTATCATTGACATTTTATGGACCCTCTATAGATACTATAGCTTCCACCATCTCCTTTTCGGTAAGCATAAGGATACAAAAAATGTTAGTGGACTCATTTAGTACTAGATTTTGAACAATAGATCTGATAACACATGTAACATTCCTAATGTGATCCAATTACAAATATGTAATATTTTTAAAAATTTAAATAATGAATTCTTTCATTAGATTACACCATAATAATATAATTAGTGATCTAAAAAATACATTCTAGATAATTATAAACTAAACACGTAAGATATATAAATCACTAATCATTATCATCATATGAAACACATCATAACTGAATATATAAATTAATTACAGATATCTAACCATGAATATTATGACCATACAACCACTATTGTTAATGTACAATAAGTAAATAGCTACATCTCATCAAGGATAATGTTTTAATAATAATAAATAAAACACAATGTATAATATATTAGATGCATATCTCCATGGAGCATGAGTTCCCTAAACTCAAGTATATATGGCAATCTCAAGTGTCATCTACAAATAAATACTATTGTGGGGA
>JARHVA010008455.1:77500-95000 GCA_037957365.1 Torreya grandis
TATCAAAAAATTTAAAAAATAAAAGGAATATATCCTTATAAACTTAATTGATATCACCAAGACCTAATTATTTGACTAAATTATTTAATAAGTCCCCATACGGACATTTAAAAGGAAAAATATTTATAGGAATGGAATACAATTTTGTCATGAATGTAATATAAGAAGCACTAGTACTAGAATCATAAGTCTTCACAACTCTTCTAACACTATCCAGTGTTATAAACACATTATCACTAGCACCACGTAAATACTTACCTAAACACAAAATTAACCCTAGTGAGAGTACCATTAATGATCTACACTAGAACATTGTCTATAAAGATTAATTCAATAAAAGAACCACGATCATCCTACTTAATATCATAATCACATTGTTGATAAGAACTCTTAGAATCATATTTTTTAGGACTCACTACTTAAATAACTACAAACTAAGGATACTTGCATGACAACAATTATCTTGGTTGTGGTTTTTAGAACTGATGGGGTATCTTCATAAAAAATTAATGCATTTGATTTACAAATTAACTATAAAATAAATGTAATATTTAGGTAATTTCCTAAAATAATATAATGTGTTTCGATGATACTTTACTTTAACACAATGTTGGGAAGTGTCATCACACTAAAGCCATGTCAAGTCAGTAACAGTGTCCACATCTATAAAATATGGATTTGGAGGATTCCTAACATACACATTATTGTAATAAATTGTAAAATAAGTTTTTCATATTCATGAGTTTTGAAATTTTAATCAAGACTAAAAATAATTTTTTTGTTATTTAATTTTATCTGATCCATCTGGATAAACATTGCCTTCCACATCGAAGACAATAGTTTTGGTTATTTCTTGTAAAGTCCTTCCAATCATGTGAGTGTCTTGTTTAATTAATTGGTATGCCTTCAATTTTTCATACATGACATGAATTGGGTATATATTTCATGCCCTTGAATACAAAACAATTCATCTAAAAATAATTGTCAATATAAAAACTAATACAAACAAGAGATTTTATAATATACCCATCTTCAACTTTTAGGGTTACATTGGATTCTAAAGTATTTAAATGGTGAAAGGGATGAACATCTAATTATAATAATGGCAATGTGAGAAACCTTACCCTTGTGAGGTTGAAATGTGTCTTTCTCCTAAGTATCAATGTCAACATAGTCTCACATCCTTGATAAAATGGAGTCAGCATTAGACAAATACTTATTTTTTCTATAGGAACCAATAATGATATTGCCCTCATGGATAATGTTTAGGGAATAATTATAATTGTAAAGAGTCTGTAAATGTTGATACTAGAGTGACATAATATATAATTAGGGTTTAAATTAGGGATATAGTAGTACCTAAAATATGATATAAGATACCATTGGAGGAAGGGTTGAGTTAGGTGAGGAAGGGCTGAGTTAGATAATAAGAATATGTAAAAATGTAATAAAAAAGTAAAAATGTATTGATTTAGGTGAGTTAGGTGATAGGGTTATTCTCAACATCAGGCTAACATAAAGGGATTGGTATGATAGGATGACTTTGATGTGGTTCAAACTAATGTTATAGGTATGCGTAGAGAGATTAATAGCGTACACACTCAATTTAATTAGATCACTATATAATTAGCTATTATTTCATCTCATTTATATCCAAACAACTCCAATCTTAGTGTGAAACCAATGTTGCCAAAAGTGGAAATGCGTAAGTTTGATAGTAAGGATCCTCTCACTTAGATTACCCAAATTGAGAATTGATTTGATCAACATCAAAATTTTATTTCTCAAAAGGTGATAGTGGTATCTCTATATCTATAACCTAAGTAGTTCATTTGGTATAATTGGTTATGTGATTAAAATAAAAATAATTATGCTCCTATTACATGGTTTATTTTCACTCATGAGTTGTTGACTCATTATCAAAATAATGTATTTGATAAATACTTCAAAAATTTAACCAAACTACATCTATTAGGAAGTGTGAAGGATTATATTCATCAATTTTATAATCTATCTTTATAGGTAGAAGACATGACTGAGGCAAATTTGACCATTTTTTTTGGTGTACTCAAAAATAGCATCCAATTCAGGGTTTTAATGTTTAATCCATCATCTGTATCTAAATTTATCTTAAGGTCATGCATGGTATAATAAAAAGAGATGCTCAAACAAAAAACTTTCACTACTGACCATGATCACACCTTTATAGCACCATCAATTCCTCAACCCACAAGATTGACACATCATAAAATTAAGGAGAAGCAAGACAGAGGGTTATGTTAAGGTTGTGATAATAAATTGATCAAAAGAAATTGCAATGATGAAAATAAGTTTTATTACATTGAAGGTGTCAATGAGGATATAGAAGGCCCTGAGGAGGAATCTAAAGACTCTTAGCCTATTATTTCGTATCATGCCCTTTCAGGTATTATTACTCCCTAAAATATTTCGGTGGTGGATTTTTTGAAGAAACAAAGTGTCACTTTATATATTTATTCTAGGATCACACCCAACTTCATCAATAGTAAGTTGGTTACTTATTTGAACTATTTGATTTATCCCTCTACAAAATTTTAGCTGATGATTGTAGATGGTGTTACTATCAGTTGTTCAAGAAAATTCCATAGTATTAAGTTAGCCATGGGAGACCACCTGTTAGATTCTCATATGTTTTTCATTACCATGGGTTGAGCTAACATTGCTCTAAAAATATAGTGGCTCATTATTTTGGGCATTATTGAGATACATTTCTAAGAATTTTTCATGTGCTTTCATTTTGAGGGAAAGACATTTGAGCTAAGGGGATTAAGGACTAAATCTCCACAACTTGTTAGCTCCTATAAAATGACCAAAATTCTCCAAAATGGTGTTGAAGGATTTTTAGTTCACTTATTTTCCATTTAAGTCCAACCAACTCAACCATCTACACATTCATATCTACAATAAGTGATTAATTCTCATTCTATTGTTTTCGATGACATGCCAAAAGGATTTCCACCTAGCCGCATGCATGATCATTCCATCACACTTATTCTTGGTAGTACACCACCCAAAATCATGCCATTTAGGTGTCCCTATGCCTAAAAAATTGAAATTGAAAAGATGGGATAGGAGACGTTGGATTTATGAATCATTTGCTAGTTTTCATGGTGAGAAAGAAAAATGACACTTATAGGATGTGTCTTAACTAGATAGAGATCAACAAGTACACTATCAATAATAAGTTTCCTAATTCCATCATTAATGATTTTATAGATTAATTGAAAGTTTCTATTTATTTTACCAAGTTAGATCTGCGTTGTAGGTATCATCAAATCTAGATCCAGGATGAAGACATACCCAAAAAGATTTTTAGGACTCATGAGGGCCATTATGAGTTTAAGGTTATGCCTTTTGGTTTAACAAATGCATCATCCACCTTTCAGCATTTGATGAATAATATTTTAAAGACATTTTTGAGGAAATTCATTTTGGTATTTTTTGATGATATTATTATTCATAGTAAAAATTGGGAAGACCATTTTCAACATGTGAAATAGGTACTCTCATTTCTAGAACAACATCAATTATATGCTAAACCTTTCAAACATACTTTACTATCTCATGAAGTTGAGTATTTGGGTCATATGGTTTCACATGAAGAAATAAAAGTGGATTCTGAAAAAATCCAAGTAATGGTGGACTGGTTGGTTCCTAGGACACTCAAACAACTAAGGGTATTTTTGGGGATAAATGGTTACTATGGTAGGTTTGTCAAAATTTATGGTAGCATTGTAGCCCCACTCATCTCTTTGTTAAATAAAGACTCCTAGTGGACTTATACAACTACCATGGCATTTGAATAATTGAAGCTATATATCTACATCACCCTAATGTTGGCCACTCCTGATTTTTCTAAGACATTTCTGGTTAAATGTGATACTTTTGGATATAGTATGGGTGTTATGCTCATGCAAGAAGGCAAAACACTTGCATTTGAAAGTTTCCAACCAAAGGGTAAAAATCATCTCAAGACTATATATGATAAGGAAATGATGGCCATTATGCATGCAACCAAATAATGGAGACCTTATTTGATGGGTTGCCACTTTTAGGTAAGGGCAACTCATGATAGTCTCAAATATTTTTTAGAACAATGGTTATCATCATAAGAGCAATAGAAATGGGTAACTAAGATGCTAGGATATGATTTTGAAATATGATACAAGAAAGGAAGGGAAAATTTGGTAGAAGATGCACTATCTAGGAGGGATGAATTAGTTGAGACATTGCCATGTGGCATGGCCATTTCATAGGTAAACTGGCTTGAGGAAGTAAGATTATAATGGGAAAATCATAGTGCTACACATAATTTGATTCAAATATTTAGAAAGGTTTGGGTGGATTTGAAAAATTCACATGAAAGGGTAATACATTATGGTATAAATAAATATTATACCTATGTAAGGATTAACTTCTCAAACAAAAAATACTTTAGGAACATCCTGTAAATCCACTTGGGGGTCATTCAAGATTTTTAAAAACCTATCATAGAATCAAGCAGGATTTTTTTTATGAAGGTCTCAAGGGGGATGTATATAAATATGTGGTTGAATTTATGATCTATCAATAAGATAAATTTGAAACCATAAAAACCCCAAGTCTTTTTCAACCTTTATCCATCCCTATCTAGTATTGGGAAGAGGTGTCTATGGATATCATTACAGGGTTATCGAGATCTAATGGTTGAAATGTTATCATGGTTGTTGTGGATCATCTTATTAAGTATGATCATTTTTATTCTTTATCACAACCCTTTATTACTAGTACAATAGCTTTTTCTTTTCTCAATATAGTTTGGAAACTACATGACACTCCTAAAAACATTGTCAATAATAGAGATCCCATTTTCACTAGTGATTTTTTGGATAGAATTATTTACATGCTTGGGAACCATGTTGGCTCATAGCTCATCCTATCATCATCAATAAAATGGATAAATTTAGGTAGTCAAAAAATGATTAGAAGGATATCTCTATTTTTTATTTTTTTTTATAAAATGGATAAATGTGTTTATTAGTTGCCACTTGTGGAACGGCAGTATAATACTTCTATTCATAGTTCTTATAAAATATCTCCCTTTTTTGCCTTGTATGGATACCACCATCCATATATCACTTTAACCTTGAAGTTACATCCTAAGGTTCATACCATTGAGTAACATATTCACCATCAATAGGATGTCCTTACAAGTTTGCATGAAAATTTTGCCATAGCCTAGAATTGCATGCAACAACATGAAGATCAACATAGTAGTGAGAGGTATTTGACACTGGTGGTTAGATATTTATTGTATCCATATAATCATATATCATTGTGGAATAAAAATAGATAACAAGCTATCCCATAAGTATTATGGGCCTTATCAAATCACTCATAAAATTGGTAGTATGCCTACAAGTTAGAGTTTCCTTCTTCCACTCACATACTTTTAGTATTCCTTATATCATGCATGAAGAATGTCATTGGATATAGTGTTAATTATGAAAATTATTTATGATAATTAGATGATAAAGGGAGATTTATTATTGATCCCAATTTGATCCTTCAAATGCACACTAAGCAACTATGGTCTAGAGTGATTAATGAGTACCTGATCAAATGGAAGAATCCACCCTGTGAAGATGCCACATGGGAGGATGAATCCCTTTTCAAAAACACATATAGATTATTAAATGTTTAGGATAACATGTTTATTAAGTGGAGGGGCATGTGACATTCTTAACCTTTGGCATGTCTAGTGATATCTTTGGCCGACTTGTGGGTTACATACCTCTTTTATATTCTTATTACATTTATCTATATTCTGAGTTAGGTCAGCCTATGGAATAACCATGGATAATAATAATATATATAGAAGGTATGGGTTAGTATTTGATCATAATTTTAAGTATTATACTCTTGTTTCATTATTTTGGAGGTTTTCCCCTCGAAGTGTCTCTATTATATTATCTAGTATTTTGATCTGTTATCAATTATTATTGTGTGATCTTTTATTTTTGCTTATTATATGTGATATATAATTATTTTTTAAGTAATTATAAATAATTTCATTATAATAATTCACTAGAGTAATGTGGAAACCTTTATGGGTATAAAATTTAATCTCAATCCCTTAAATTTGTCCATTAATAGTGAGTCAGGCTAAAACATCATGAAGCAATGCATGTACAACAAAAATGAAGGAGGGGTCAAATACAAGAGCCTTGAGCATGGCATGAATAAATTTACACTCAATCTTATCATAAGATTTTACAAAGTCTAATTTTAAAAAAAATAGTTATGTGGAGAAAGGAACCCACCTAATCCATGATTTCCCATACACTAATAAGATTATCCAAAATATCAAACCCCTAATAAATCATGTTTTCTCTAGACTAAAAATGGTATGTGGAATGAGCCAGACATCATTGGTGAGGGTTTTAGTAAGAATATTATAAGAGGCATTGAGTAAGCTAATCATCCTCCAATTGGTAAATAATTTAGGATCTATATATTTATAAATGAATTTGATATTACCTTGGTTGTTAATGGATCCAAGAGACTGATTCCAAAAGGATTCATAATAGACTTGAAATAAATTAGGTCTAGTAAAATTCTAGATGGATTTATAAAATTCACATGGGAAGCTATCCAAGTCAGGGGATTTATTATTACTCAATCAATATAAAAATTATTTGACCTCCTATAAAGTGATTAAGACATCACAAAGCAACTAATCTATAGGTATGAGCTTGTAAAACACCACATCAATGCATTGTAAATTTCTTAGGTGTGCTTAGTTGTGAAATGATAAGACTAAAAATCCATCTTCTAGTTTTCAAGTAATGATAAAGAGATATCAAATTGCGAGGTCAATTGGGATTGAGCCACCAGAATGACTTTGATTTGCCTATGAGCTTGATTGGATTTTATTTTTTTAAAATAAATACTTAGAGGTCTTGTCACCAATTTTTAGTCTATGTAATTGAGAATGAATTTGAGTGCCTCCAGTCATTTAGATGTCTTCCACCTTAAGGTGGTGTTTAAGAGAGATTGTAAGACATTACAGTTGCACATTATAAGAATCACACTCAAGAGAGATGGAGACCCATTGGAACTCATTAAGTATGGCCTCCTCTACCTACTTTATGATCCCAAATACATGTTTATCATGGTGGTAGGAGAAGGAGGTGGTGTGCACTAAATCTATTTGTAATCGTATATGGGCCTTGGGGTGAGACTCTAGTTTAGTGAAATAATTAAAATCATTATAACATGACTCAACATAGAAGTATTATGAATAAATTCATTACATGGCACATTTTACTATCCAAAGGCCTATTCAAATTTCAAGGAAATATAGAATAATACCGGATTGGACATTAACATGTTGGCATGTAATGCCAAAAAAGTAAAAAAAAAAAATGATTTGACAACATAAAGTAGTCAATCTATTTTAGCATACAGTGATCACTAGAATGGTAGTTTGACCATGTAAGCCAAGACATCAGGTTAAATGTCATCCATTAAAGGAGTGGGTTAGTAATACCCTATTTAATTTTTAAATAAAACCAAGCTTTACATTAACCAACACACTAATGCATGGGGAGATCCCCAACCTTGTCTTGGGGGTGTTCAATCATGTTTAAATTTCCACACACTATGTATATTGTAGCATGCAGTCCATTTTATAAAGATCACCAATGTAAGGATCATTTAGGGTCATAATTATGGACATAAATGTTGAGGATGCCAAATGGATGGCCATCAATGTTATTAATAATCTATACTACCCAATGTGAAGAGTCCTCCCCCATGGTAATAATGTTAAGGGAAAACTTAGGGGGAACTAAAATATAAGTACCACCATGACCATCCTCATGTAAGGTGGTGATTTGGGTGGCATCATGCCAAATACTTCACAAACATTCCTAAAAGAGAAATATATAAACTTTAACTTCTTATAGACAAATAATATATATAAAACCAATCTACTAACAAGAAGCACACATATTATGTATAGATAAAATATATAATAATGATATAATTTTGTTATAACACATTAAAGAGAAGGAATGATATCTAAATCTCTCCCTATCTATCCTAAATATATGCCAATGACAAAAAGCTATTATAGTAGTGAGGATGTAAATTTTTGCCTACCATAATGAAGCAATGCTTATCTTCATGTTCCTATGAAGGAGCCACTAGAACCCTCAAGGTGGGATATAAGACCACATGTATAAGGAGTTATTTTTTGTGAGAAACCCATCCATGGACATCATAACACTCTAAGATAATGGATAAACACTATGTGAGTTAGAAGTAAGCAAGATGGCAAGGGAGGGTAGAGATGTCCTTAGAGAATGTTTTATAGCTGTAAAATAATCACCCTAAGGTGGAAAATAGAATGATATTTATGGTTTAGGTCCCAATAACCTTTTAGGGGGCACTATTATCCAATCTTCACCATTATTTATTGCTTTGGGATTCTCCATCTGAGGAGGTGCATGAGGGAGATCGGGATAATTCATGTGAGCATAATCATTGATGTGGTTGTCATAAGCTTAATAGTGGAAATAAGGGTTTGGTAGGTTGAAATAAATAATCATTTTTACCACTATTTGTTCTCAAAATTAATATATATAGCTCTTTTAATTCATTATAGAGATTGATATACACATAAACCCACTTGTTAGGGTAAGGGAAAAACCACCAATCTAGATCAATCATAGCAACATTCTGTATAGGGTTAATGATTTGGTTTATGAAATATTCCAATTAAATTGGCAAACCTAGAATCTCAAAATAGACATGCAAAAAAATGGTGGTATTATTAAAAAATTTAAATTCATGAGACTAAGTAGATAAAATCATAAGCTAGTTATGAAGGAACAAAACATTTTACTTTTCAAGGATCAGATGCATCTCAAAGGGCTACTTGAATGCAAATAGTAAAAACCTTTGGTGAGGTTCTATATTTCAAGGACATGGATGATCATAGGCTTTCATTTGTTATAGATCTAATTATGGAGGTAGTCTTTTGAGGGCATACATCCAAAACATGAAGTAATGACAAAATAGTTTTCATACCATTTACAACATTTTTGACAACATCAATAGGAATACTTACCTTTTGGATTAGAGGTATGGATGCATAATTACATAATCATAAACCTTTAGAGCAAAATTTTAGTGTTTTTTGGGTACCATTATCTATGACTCCTACATCAAAAAATGTAGTAGAATATGGATAATCCATCAATAAATGGCTTTCCCACCATAAGGGTAGCACATCAATAAAAATAATGTGTTTCATCCCTATAAAGTCTCTCAAGATAATATAATGTGGAGCTTCAAACAACTTTCACTTATCCTTAATTTTCTTACAATCTTTCCAATCCTTCTTGGTTAACACTAGCACATTGAAAAGATTGACAACACATATAGAATTATATATGGCTAAAACTTTATTGAACCACATCAGATTGCATATCTTATATTAAATTAATATAAATAAATATGAGAATATAAGCATAAAATTGATGATAATAAACATTCCTCAATATTACATTCTTTATTGATATCATTTCATGTATATAGTCTAGACTTACACATAGTCCTTCATTCTTGTTATGGCAAATTCAATATTTCATTATTGCCCTGTTTACCCTATTTTATCCTTAACTTAAACCACAAACTTTATATTACACAAAATAATTCCTAAATACTTGTATAACACCTAATAACCATTTATTTATTCAATAAACTTCCCACAATCCTTGTACCCACGTAAGGTTGTGGTCACTCTAATTGACACATCACACCTTCACCTAACTTAGCATAAACTTCACATAATAAAACATAAATATTATCCCCCTAGGTCCTTTAAGACTCCCTCATATAACCTAATCCCTTATTTTGCTTTTTATACCTCAACATTCTATTAAAATATTATTATAATTTTGAAAATTCAAAGTACATAATAGGGTGGGAAAACTTGTTTTGGACTCAAATTTAAATTTGACTTATCATAATGACTACTTATCAACTTGAAACAACCCTTGGGACACTTAACCATTCTTATGCATTAAAAGTATCCTAGTTTGAGAATGAAACTAGATCATACTCCTAAGGGGAGAAAACATTTAGTCCTCTTCATTAAAATTATTATATAATAGGGTGTTCTCTTGACTACCACACATATACCTTGACTTCTTTGTCCACTTTTTGATCCACTCCATGATTTAATTTGTCTTTATCTACTTGTCATTCCTCTATGTGTTCCTTTGTTTTCTCTTTATTCCTTATATTATTTAATGATCCTCTTTAATCTTCATGTAATTTAGTAATAGTTTCCATTCCTTATCCATTTTATACTCTATCATCTCTGTTTCTGCTTGTTCATCAACATCCACTATCCATGTTATACTATTTTTATTCTTTGGTGACCATTCCATGGTTTCATGATTGATCATATTATTGTTGGAAACATCATTAATCCTATTTTAATAAACTAAAAATTCTCATTTTTAAACTATTATGTCAGTGAACTCATCTCTTTGTCTATCATCTGCATGGACTAGCAAATTTGTCACCTTTTTCTTAACCTATTCATTACTTTTGTCAAGCACTTCATGTGCTTCTTTCCTCTTCATTTCTCCAATGAACTTATAAAACAAATTTATTGTTTATTTATACAAAACATCATCTTTATACTTAAAATAGTCATCAAAACTTACATCCACTTCATTACATGTTATTCCCTTGCCTTCTTGGTCCAAATTTATTGCCTTTATGTGGCATGTTGTTTATTCTTTATCACCTATTATTTGATTTTAATGTATCCAATCTTATTCATCAGGTATGTCACCATATTTAGGGTATAAAATTACCTCATCCTAATTTGTATCTTCAATCTTACATTTAGTATCTTCTTCTTCCATATGGACTATTGCCCATCAATTTGTTCATCCCAATCATGCTCTTTAACTTTCCATTTCTTGACCTACAATCAACCATGACAAATCAATATTAGAATTAAAATTTTGAGTCTGAATTACCTATATAATTATTCCATCAAATTCAATTGTTTCATCATCTCCTTCCATTTTTTTTAACACATTTCATTGCTTGATAATTTTCTTGCTCTTGCAATCTTTATCTCAAGCAACACTTAACTTTTTTCTGATTTTGATTCCAAATTTTAGACTATACACATTCCAGATCTACATTAACTCTCTTTCAATCCTTACCAATGAATCCTTAATTTATTTTATCTCTATCTCCATCATTCTTTCACTATGCCACTTATATGTAGCCGTATCTCTCATTTCTCTTTCTACTTCTCCTTCTATTTTCATCTTTAGTACCTCACTCAGGTACATACTCCTCTTTCATTGGCCTCAATTAGACCAATTTATTTTGGTTCACACTTGGAACCCCTCTTTCTATCTATCTCATACCAGCCTAGGTCCTTTCTACCTCTTATCATTCACACTAGGACTGCATTCACTTTCCCAAGCTCTATCTATGACCTTCTTTCCTCTTAGCTTACTAATTGCTCTCTTGTTTTAGGGATTCTCACCATAATATTTACTAGTTTTCTTTCCTCACTTGTCACATACCATCATCACTACATACAAACTAAATAATCCACCAGAAAATAGGTCATACCTTCTCTTAATCTACCTTTTCAAAACTATCTTTCAAAAAGACTCCTTGCAAGATGCCTCCTTGCTTGCTTAACTACAAATTCTTGACCAATATGCAACATGAACTATGAATAATGTAATCATCAATTTTATACCTATATATAGCTATTCTCGGATCCTCTAGATGGTTTTGATACAAAAAATGATGTAGATATTTAAAAAAAATCACTTCTCCTACTTTTCTTGCAATCTTCCCATTCCTTCTTCATTAACACTAGGCCTATCTTGTCCTAATGGTCCAAAACTCAAATTATTGTTTATCAAAGGTTAAAACACACATAAAACATTAAAATAACTTATTTCAACCATCTCATTCCTTTATCAACAATTTATATATCAATTCCTTTATCACATCTAACTCTTACCCTATTTCACAAAGTGTCTAATAGCCTATTTTTAGGGAATTATTCCATGTACAGAAGTATATAGAAGCATTTCATAAAACCAATAATCAATAGATGTACCCTCTATTCAATACTATAAAATTACATAGTTTCATTCCTAAAACCATTCCCTAAACCATTTTTCTAACTTCTTTTCGAACTCTATTTAGGCATATTAGGCCTTTTAAGACTCTCCTTGTGAACAATGTCTCCAAGTAGTATATAATCATACTCAATCACAAAAATAATTTAATAATCCTTTCAAGGACCCTAATAAATAACAATATTCAAATTCTTTTAAATTTTCACAAATAGATTCTCTTTAAATCATCAAAACCCTAGTTCTACGGTTTGTAGGCCCAATGAGAACCTGAGAACACACAAAAGTATCAAATTAAATTTGTAAAAAAAATATTTAAAAGGTTTTTTAATATTTATAAGGTCTTAATTAAATTTTCACATCTATAAAATACAATTTCCCATCTCACTTCTTCATATATTCAACATTTCATGCAAGCTTTTCATCAGTCGGTGCATGCATATATAGTTTGTAGCATTTATGTCTTGTTTTTAAGTTATCAAATATCCTAAGGAGATTAAAAATGCCTATGAAATTTATTAAATATTTAATTTATCTTAACAAACCTATATCAAACATTGGTCTTTTTTAATGTCTCTTGTTCACAATTTTGCAAATATTCTTGAAAACTAACTATAATAGTCCTTCATTTTGTTCCACCAAAAATATCACATTCACCTATTAGGTATTCATTATTTAAATAATTTATATATTAATAAACTATCCATAATTTGATCTAAATCCATAAAAATTTATTAATCCTTGTTTTACTTTCGATCCATCAAAAGTTAACACTAGTTTACCATACTCAGTCTTTTGTATTTCGACTAGAACAATGAACACCTGTTAGTACTCAAAGAGGACGCTCAACAAGACAAATATTTGATATAAATTACAATGACAAAAATACATAATACTAATTAACATATTATATATTTTATCTTATACTTAATGTGTGTAAACCTTGAAATGACTAATAACACATAGAATTATATATAACTTTAACTTTCTTGAGACGCATCAGATTGCATATCCTATATTAAAGTCATATAAATAACTATGAAAACATAATAATACATAGTGATTACAATAATAATTCATTAAAATTACATTCTTTATCGATATCCTTTCATGTATATAGTCTGCAATTACACAGTCCTTCATTCTTGCTATAAATGACTCCTCACTATTTCATTATCACCCGATCTACCCAATTTTATTCATATCCTTCATACCTAAAACTACACACTCTATATCTTACTAAAAATAAACCTTATATTCTTATATAACACATACTAACCATTTGATGATTCAAGAAACTTCTCACAATCTGTGCACTCATTTAGGGTCATGGTCACTCTAATTGCCACCTCACACCTTCACCTGACGTACCACAAAAGTTCACATAATAGCATATAAATATTATCTCCCCTCTATCCATTAAGACTCCCTCATAAAACCTGATACCTTAAATTACCTTTTAGAACTCAACACACTATTAAAATCTCATTACAATTTTGAAAAATTGAATTACACAAAATGGCAAAAAAAAACTTGTTTTGGACTCAAATTCAAATTTGACATATCATAATGACTCATTATCAACTTGACAAAACCATTGGGATGCTAAACCATTACTATTAATAAAAATTGGGGTCATTTTAGAATGCACCTACATCATTCTCCCAAGGGGATAAAATTTTTATTCCTCTTCATTAAACATCTCATATAAATGTGTGCTCTTCTAATTGCCACACCTATACCTTGACTTCTTTGTCCTCTTTTCCACCTACTCCATGGTTTGATCTACCTTTATCTTCTTGTCATTCCTTTATTTTTAACTTTTATTTCTCTTTATTCATTATCTTCTTTCATAATCCTCTTTAATATTCATGGATTTCAATAATAATTTCCATTCCTTATCTACTACATATTATATCAGCTCTATTTTTTATTATTCATTACCATACACTCTCTATGTTATACTTTTTTCCTTATTTGGTGACCATTATAAGTTTTCATGCTTTCTCATATTATTATTTTTATCATACTTTATCCTAATATCATCCACTACAAATTCTCATTTTTTGACAATCAAATTAGTCTACTTATCACTTTGTCTCTAATCTTCAAGGACTCGTAAATCAGTCACCTTCTTCTTAACTTGTTCATCACTTTTCTCACGAGCTTCATGTGATTATTGATTCTTCACTCTTGAATTGGAATTATCAATCAAAATTATTGTTTTGTTATCTAAAATATCATCTTTATCTTCAAAATATTCATCAACAATTACATTCACTTAATTACCTATTATTTCCTTGCCTTATTAGTCCAACTTGGGTGCCTTTATGTGTCATGTTATTTATTATTTATCATGTAATATTTGATTTTAATCTTTACACTCATATTCTTGAAGTATTTCACCATCTTAGGGTATAAAAATAGCTCATCCTCTTATGTATTTTCACTCTTCCATTAATCAACTTCTTCTTTCCTATGGACTATTATCTGATCAAGTTGTTCATCCAGATCATGCTCTTCACTTTTCATTTCTTGAAATTAAATCAACCATGACAAATCAATGTTAGAATAAAAAAATTTAGGCTCAATTTCCTCTCTATTTTATTTCATAAACTTTAAATTTTTGATAATCTCCTATTATTATTGCACACATTCCATTGCTTGTTGATTGTCTTGTTCTTGCATTCTTTATATGAAGCAACACATAACATTTTTTCTAATTTTTATTCCATATTTTAAAATATTAACATTCCAGATATATATTTACTCTATTTACATCCTTAAAAATCCATCATTCTCTCACTGTGGCACTCAGATCTAGCCCTATCTCTCATTTTTCTTTCTACTTCTGCTTTCATTTTCATCTTTAGTACCTAACTTAGGAACATACTCCTATTTTATTGGCCTCACTTGGACCACTTTATTTTGGTTCAAATTTTTAACCCCTATTATTCTCTATATCATACCTCACTAAGGCCTTTCTACCTCATGTTCTTCCCATTTAGACTATCTTCACTTTCCCAAGATCTGTTTATAATCTTCTCTCTTCTGAGCTTATTAATAACTCTCTTGTTTTAGGGATTTCCACCTCAATATTTACTTGTTACATTTAATCACATATCACATACCATCATCAACACTTCAAAACCAAATAATTGACCATAAAATATATCATAACTTCTCTTTATCTAACTTCTCAACTCTATCTTTCAAAAAGATTCATTGCAAGCTTGCTTACTTATAAAGTGTTAACCAATATACAACATGCAATATGAATAATGTAATCATAAATTTTATACCTAGATACACCTATTATATATCATGTAGATGGATATAATAATAAAAATGGTGCATATATTCAAACAAATTTGACTTGTCCTTACTTTTCTTATAATCTTTAAAATCCTTCTTAGTTAACACTAGGTCTATCTTGTTCTGATAGTCCAAAACTCAAATTATTTATTATAAAATGTTAAAACCCACATAAAAAATTTAAATACCTTATTTAATCCATATAATTCCTTTATCAACTCTTTCTATATTGTTTCCCTTGTCACATCCAACTCCTACCTTGTTTCACAATGTGTCTAGTAGTTATTTTTAGAGAATTATTACATGTACAGAAGTGTACATAAGAATTTGATTAAAAAAATCATCAATGGAGGTACCATATATTAAATAAAATATAAATTCATATTTTAATTTCTTATTCCATTCCCTAGACCACATTTCTAACTATTTTTTGTATTTTATTTAGTCCTATTAGGCCTTTCATGACACTACTTGTGAAATATATCTATAAATGGTATAAAATAATAATAAATCACACAAATAAATTAAAAATAATTTTAATTACCATTTAAAATTTATAAAAAAAAATTAAAAAATATCAAATGTTTAATGGTGGATTCTCTTTAGATCATTAAAACCCTAGTTTTAGGGTTTATAGGGCATGTGAGAGGTTGAGAGCACACAAAAGGCTCAAATTCATTTTGTAAAATAGTTTAAAAAGGTCATGTAAACTTTATAATGTTTTTATTATGTATCTACATCTATCCAAACGAATATAACATCTCACTTCTTCATCTATTTAAAATTTCAAGCAAGCTTTTCATTAGTATATGCATGCAGACGCACTCTGCAAGGTTTTTAGGTCTTGTTTGAAGTTCTCAAGTCTCCTAAGGAGATTAAAAATTATTGTGCAAGTTATTAAAGATTCCATATAAAATAAAAATCTTATATCAAACATTTTTTGTAACTTATAATGTACCTTGTTGATAATTTCATAAATATTATTGATAACTAACTATATAAATCTTTCTTAATTTTTTTCCACTTGAGCTCTCACATTCACCTATTGGGTCTTCATTATTTAAAAAAGGGATATATTCATGACTTATTAATAATTTATTACAAATCCAACAATATTTATTATTCCTTTTACTACTTTATATCCATCAAAAGATAACACTAGTTTACCATACTTGGTCTTTGTATTTAGACCAGAACAATGATCACTTGTTAATACTCAATGGGGATTCTCAACAATAAAATGATTTGATAAAATTAATAGTGACACAAAAAAAAACGTATTACTTAATTTATTATAACCTTTAATATTCTACATAATGTGTGTAAACCTTGAAAGGACTGACAACACACACAAAATTATACTTATGTGCAACTTTCTTGAGCCACATCAAATTGTATATCTTGTGTTAAAGTCATAAATAAATATGAAAACATAAGCACACACAATGATAAAAATAATCATTCCTCAAAATGAGATTATTTTTTTATATCCTTTCATGTATACAATCTAGACTTACACATAGTCCTTCATTTTTTCTATGGTAGCCTCCTCATTACTTCATTATTACCTTATATGCCCTATTTTCTCCTTATCCTTCCTAAATCAAACCACACACACACTATCTTACTAAAAATACTTCCTACATACTTTTATAATTCCTAATAACCATTTCTTGATTCAATAACTCCCCATAATTCTTTCACCCATGTAAGGTGGTGGTCACTCTAATTGCCACCTCATACCTTCACCTGACTTAGCATAAACTTAACATAATAACACAACTATATTATCCCCCTAGGTCCTTTAATATTCCATGATATAACCTGATCCCTTACACTCCCACTTATACCTCAACACATTATTAAACTCTAATTAGAATTTGGAAAATTCAAATTACACAGAAGGGTGGGAAAAATTGTTTTGGACTCAAATTTAAATTTGACTTATCATAATGACTCCTTATCCA
>JARHVA010008455.1:100000-122500 GCA_037957365.1 Torreya grandis
TGAAATATGTTTGAGCTTAATCATGAGCTATGGGCTTGACACTTAGCACTTATATGCTTGTCTTGAACCCTTTTAACTATGTCCTCCTTCATCTGACAATTTTGATCTCATTTCAACATTTCAACTATGTTATATTGATCTCTATCCATAGGGTTAGATCTTTTTCTCCATATACCATTAGATCTCTGACAGCATCCCCACAATGGTGATAATTGTCATCTTCTTACTCATCTCATGGATTTACTAAATCTTGATCTATTATGCACTATTGATTAAAATATATATGTTTTACCACATACCATCAATTGATGGGAACATGATTGAGATTTAAATCATGTCTTATGATCGTGATACTTATCACTTATGTGCTTGTCCTAAGAATTTTTTGAATTTTGAGCTTTGATCGTGCACCATTGAATCATCTTTCCTTGAGTTAATCCACACCATTCAATTGTTATATGCTAGGTTGGACGTAATTGGCTCAAAATTAACATGAAAAGACTTAATTCAGAGTTTGGGGAATAAATAACATAATACGATGTCTTAACCTAAGGTTTTGTTGCATATGATAGAAGATATAAGATATGACTTTGAGCTAATTGTATAACAAAGGGACCAAATATTAGTTATACCATGTTAATATATAAAAGGGACCAAGGGCCATGAGATATAAAAGGGACTAGATATGATTTTTAGACTAAGGTTTTGTCATGTTAGTAAACATGACTAAACTTTAGTATAAAAATTAGACTTAGTCCATGGCAAATTTAAAGCATTCCTGTAGAAATTATTCCTACCAAATTTGAATCTAAATCAAAGGGCCTAAGCAAGGGTAACTAGATCAAGGATTTTAAAATGTTCATATATGAATCCAACTTAGTCGTTGATAGACCAAAGGCTAGAAAAGACCAAGTTAACATGAAGTCATGTAACCCTAACATTGTCCCTTCCAAATGGACTCGATTACACCTATAACTTATATTTATAAATTGTTGAGTTATTTGAGCATTTAGGTGAATTGATATCCTAAACACTATCTTGGAATGACTTTTGAAATCAAAATAAAATTTATTTAGTCTACTACAAGACACTTAACCTTTGATGAACACGTAAAAATAGGAAGTGGGCCAAAAAATTAAGCCTTTTTACTTAACAAGGGCTCAGTTACTTAAGTCTAATTTTGGTAACTAATGCTAGCTCTTATTTAGGGATGTATACCCACTATCAGTGTGTGAAGAACCCTATATTATAAGACCATGTGCCAATACATTTAGTCATAGAGTAAACACTTAGTCAATTAATAGCAAATGCCCATGAAATCTCAACAAAACATGGAAAAATGACAAAAATAGATCAATAGGATATGAGAATGAACACACAAAAAAAAAATGAAAGGAAATTATACAAACAAGGCCCAAAAATAAGGGGTAACAAAGTAATGAAACAATAGGACTATAAACTATATAATTATGTACAAAGTTACAAACTAAATCAATGAAGTGTTTGAGATGTCTACCACTGACTGGTGGCTCCTATATTTCACCATCTAGGTCTCTAAAAAAAGGTGTGTTTCCTAATATAATAATGGATGGAATAGGGACCCATCCACAAGGCATTAAATTTTCCATGTTTGCCTTTAACCTCATACATATTGTCCCGAAGTAGAACTAAATCACCTACTTTGAAGGTTCTTAGAGTGACCTTCTTATCAAATATTTTTTAAAATTTTCCTTGAACTTGAGGTGTATTTCATGATATTATATTATAATTTCATCATGCTCAATAATATGGTTTATCCTAATTTTATATTGGTTGAGTTTCTCATCATATTCTAGTTGTTTCATAAATTGATAAGTTGGAAACTATAAATTCATAGGAAAAACTACTTGAGATCCATAGACAAGCTCAAAAGGGAATTTAATTATATCTCTTTTGGTCATGATCCTATCATCCCATAAAATAATCTTTAGCTATTCACCCCACTTCTTATTTCTTTCTAATGTTCATCTAGTGATTTTGAGTAAGTTCTTATTACTAGATTCTGATTACCCATTTCCCTAAGAGTTGTAATTCGAAGCATAGGTCAATTCAATACCATACTCTTTACACAATTCCATTAAAGGTTTATGTTTGAAACTCATGACATTATCATCAATAACTTTTATGGGCACACCAAATCTACAAATAATCTAATTTATCAAAAAATCCATAACCACCTAGTGTGTAGCCTTCTTTATAGGGACTGACTCAAATCATTTTGTGATGTAGTTAGTTGTAAATAGTATCCATCTATGTCCAAATATTTATAAATCTAAAATTTATCCATTTAAATCCATTTCCCATTACTTGAATGGGTCTTCAATCATCATAGATTTTAAGGACAAATAACCTAAATTTTTCATCATCCCATCAAAATGCTGACACTTCTCACACTTTTTTACTTTCTAAGCAACATACATGAATAGTGATGGCCACCAATAACTAGATATAATAATATTGTGAATTGTAACTTTAGGTGACAAATGGCCACCACATAATACACTATGGAAGTCTTCAATCAGGTCAATAATTTATTTTTCTAGCATACATCTTAGGAGAACCCCATCTAGATTTTTCCATGTAAGTCCATTTTAATTCAAGATGTATTTTTAGGATACAAGATTAAGTGTTTTATGTGCTCTTTTTCTATGTCAGGGGGATATTTTAAATTTTAAAAGTAGTAACCAATTCCTTTATATAATGAAGACATGTTAAATTCACTCAAGGAATCATCAATGTTAAAAATAATAGTGTTTACCTCAATGACTTGAAAATTGGTCTCATCCATGATTTTGGCTAGACCCATACATTGCACTAACTTGGTGATCTGAATATCCATGCCATACTCTTGCAACTTATTAACCTACCTACATCTCTTGATAGATACCTTAGTCTGAGTTAAAATATCCATCACCATGGTATATTGGTCATAAGCAACAATATTTGAACTCAGAATATAAAGCTTGAACATTTTATCCTCCTTAAAGAGAGTGAAGGCTTATTTTTCCATGATGGTATATTTTAGTTTAGAACCTTTCATAAATTTACTAATTAGAGTTATTAGTTTCTGATGACCATCTTCATTCTTTTACAATAGGATAACAATAATAATATTGTATGATGGAAAATAGAAAATCTGAAATGGCTTAGTGTAATTAGGGATGGCCAAAATAGGGGAAAATTTTAAAACTCCTTTGATGTCATTGAATGCTTGCATGGCTTTCTCCTCCCACTTGATGTTTTGGTCCCTCTTCAACATGGAAGTAATAGGTAGATTGATCTCTATAAAGCTAAACACAAACATCATTATGAAAATTATTTATCCAAAGAAAGACTAAATTCACTTTTTGGACTATGAGATAGGCACATTTTCAATGGCTTCTACCCTCTCAGGGTCAATTATGAAAACATACATGAAAATTATATGTCCTAACAACTTGGCCTTTTGTACTCCAATGTGGCTTTCTTTGGATTAAGTGAAATTTCAAACTCCTTGCATATGATAAATACTTTCTTAGATGCTCCAAATGTTCCTCTATAATCTTAGAGTACACAATAATATCACCTCGATACACAACTATAAAATTATTACTCACCTATATAAAAATAACATATATAGGTCACTAAAACATTACACAAAAATTCATTAACCTAAAGGGAATCCTCATATATACATGCATGCCCCAAGGCATTCCAAATATGGTCTTGGGTCTCTCAGATTAATTCATAATAACCTGGTTATATCTAAATAAACCATCTTAAGTGGATAACATCTCTGATCCCGTAACATTTTTTAATAGCTTATCCATATTGGGTAGGGGATAATTATCTTTTAAATAAGTTTTATTCGAATTTCATAAATCCACACACAAATGGATGTCACCATTTTTCTTTCTCATAGGGATTACATTTTCAACAAATGATAAATGCCTAATGGGTTGGATGATACCAACATCCCTTAGCTTATTTAACTTATCCCACATCTTAATGGACAAGATGGGGTTATAGGTCTCTAATTCCAACTTAAAGGCTTGATATTAGGTTGAAATGGGATGACATTTTGGAACAAGTATTCACTATATAGTTTCAACTCATAATAGGTTCATGTTAAATAATCTTGGTACATTCTTAGCAGCTACATGTAAAATTGCTTGTCATCTGCACTTAGGCGACTACTTAGACAAAACTTCCCTGGATCCTCATGAGAACCCAAATCACACTCAGTCACGTCCTTTCAAATAAATGAATTCTAACTCTCGATTATATCTAATCCATCAAAATATGCTTCTAAACTTATTAATATTCTATAAAGTGTGTTTGTATTTAGCTAGATAATGTCCTTCCCAACCAAGGTTTCCTTTCTATAAAAAACCTAAACCATAGATTCCAAGTCTATGCACAGATCATAAAACTCAGCTTCAAAATTTATAAACCTATTAAATTATTCATCATCATCAAACACTTACCAGTGATGAATATTTTCTGGGATTGATGGCCTAACAAACACATCCCATTGATACTAACAATGAGGGCTTGTATTTGTAATTTCAAATCAAGTATCTAACCCTATAAGTCTATTAACCTCTTCATTGAAACTTTTATCATGATAATAAAGATTGAATGCATAAAAAAATTCAATAAAATCCCAAAAAACATTCTGATATTGTTTCAACCTTTTATTTTTGGTGGTGTAAGCATTGCAAACTTGGTTTAACACTAGTTTGGAATTACCCTTGACAATCCAAATTTTAATTCCATGTTCACAGGTAATTATTAAACCAAGAAAGAGTACCTCATACTCAGTAGTATTATTAGTGTACTCAATAAAAAACTGAAAAGAAAACTTGGAACACTTACCATTAGGGGCATAGAATACAACCCCAACTACATTTCTAATATTATAGAAAGCCCCATGAAAACACATCTTCCAAATTGCACCTTCACTATCAGGTTCAACATCAAGAGTAACAAGTTGTTCATTAGTTTGAACATTCCCAATGAAGTTACCAAGCCCAATATTTGTGTAGATTACTTCATTTTATGCATGTTTTGGATCTTCAATTACATGTAGCATCTTCATCTCTCTATAAATTTTGACCATCTTACCCACTAATGGAATGGTGGTGTTGGAAAGGTCCATTTGTATACTTCCACCCATGCTCGTAGGCCATTTACATGATAGTAACACCCCGACCTTGGCTGGGTAGTCTATAATTATCACATCCATATTCAAATACTTACCTAGATGCACTTCCAACTATACTACAAACCTCTTGACATGACCAACATATGGAACTTCTCACGAGTCCATGGCATAACACTTGCCAAGAAATGATGTAATTCTCACTCTGAACCTATTTAGGATAGCCAGGGGCATCACATTGGAAGAAGAACTAGAATCAAACATGCAATTATGGATAATATAACCATTGATCAATATGGTTGTATAAAATGGATCCATATTTAGTTGAATCTCTACTAATGTAGTCCCAAAATAAACTTCCAAAGTAGATTCAACAACCTCTTCATATTATTCATCACATTCTGAGGGTGTTTTGGGTAAATCAATTTATTTTTAGTTGACTTTTGACTAAACTCTAAGTATTTATATTCCCTCTTCCTATACATAGGTATTATTAATAATTCAATAAGTAGTATGGTGATTTTTAGTTGACTTAATACTTGGGCCATATCACATAAGCTATACTAAGGAAGAAGAGTATTTGGTGGAAGAGTAACAACACCTTTAGATAGAATACAGTCACTTAAGGTTTGAAGTGGAGTAGGTTTGGGTGGATTTGGATGCTTAGCATAATCCTTCAAAGGTGGATTTTGTTTAACATCATTCCAACCCTTAGGAATACTAGATAGCAAAATTATTTTATTTTTAGTAGGAACAACTCTAGGATTAGAAACATGGGAAATGGGTACTAGTTTAAAAATACTAGGATTTTTCATAGTTTTCTTATCTTCCTTACTTGCATCCCTTGCCCTTTAATTTATAGGGGTAGCATTTTGAGGAAAAATAACTAGTTTCCTATTTCTCAAGTATTGTTCCTTCTCTTGGGCAACTACTACATTAATTAGTAGTTGCCTGTCTTCAAATAACAAAATTCCCCCATCATATTGTTTAGTTATCATTTATCTTGAAAAGTCAAAATCATGAATGGGTAATTCATATACTTGTGGCATATTAATCTCATAAGAAAATTCACAATTTTGGACACATACCTTTCATAACACACTTCAAAATTGATCAATAATAATAACACTCACCACTTCTATGGAGGTAGATATCTTGCATCAGGGACATTGACAATTGAATATCCTAATTTCATCACTGGATGATATAGAGTTAGGTTCATCCACATCTTCAACAATTGATTTAGTATTATTAGATGGGGGATGGGGAAAGAAGCACTTTTCACACCAATCAACATCAATTTCACAACCTACCACATTCATTTTAACATTTGGTAGATCAAGCACTTCTTTCATAGCCCCTCTATTTTAGTTTTTATCTGTTCTTTATTCATGTGCATACCTCTTCCCTATATCATTATCTTGATTATAGAAAGCAGGTCCCTTTTATTCTTGATTCATATTTGGATCACTCTCTTGACTGGTAAACACATGAGGGATCCCCTTCTTGGTCTTTGCAATCTTATAAGACATATGTTTGATAATAGAGGCCAACATCTTAACCGTTTCCTCAATCTTAGTTGTCTATGTGGACTATATTTTTTTAAGATGCACTAATTTTACATCAGTCCACTTATTCATGGGATTTCTGATAGCCTTTATATTATTCTCAATTAGGATGTCTATGTTGAATGCCAACTACGAGTTCATGGGAGCCTTTTCCTATAATTAATATATAACCCTCTTTTCAAAGGCATCACAATATTTGATCAACCATGTTGTATCACTAGGCCTTATGTTCTTGAACAAATGCATCATAGATTTGTTGAAACATGTGTTGAAGTCTTGTACACACTCAATAGGGTTCTTATTGATGTTTTAAAACTCAGCTAAAATAAACCTTGGATCAAATCTATCACCATACTAAATTAAAAAAATATTCTTCATTTCTTCACATAAATTAATGCATCCATAGGGAAGAGAATTAAACTATTCATGAGAATATTCCTCCATCATGTGCATAAAAAACTTAATGTACACATCCTCATGCTCAACCTCATAATTTTCAATAATATTTTGAAAATCTCAAGTGTTGATCACCACTCACTGCATTATTGCCTTGAAACTTTGGAAGGCATTTCCTTACTTCATTTGGTACTTCATTAGGATAACCTTTCATGTCATCAAAATTTATATTCCTAAATTTAGGAACATATAATCTAGGATGTTCATTCTCATCTAGGTCCATATGCCTCATGATTAGTTCAATTGGAGGTTCAAAAATAATTGGTGAAGGGATGTGAGGGGGTGAATTAGGGGGACTTATAGGATCAAACATGGGAGGGGATTCATATGGTTGATATGGATTTGTAAAATAAATAGGACTATAGGGTTTTGAATGACTAAAGAGCTATGAAATTCCTCAACAATGGGGAGTTTAACAAAAATATCAAGATTATTAGAATCTTGGCTATCTAAAGATTATTTTGCAGTTAAACTTTGCCCTTCATTAGGCCTCTAAACTTGTCTCCCTCTTTTTTATGTAAACTTAAGGGAAAAACACTTTTTTTAGATGACTCAACTTTAAAGGATGATCTCAATCCTTCCAGCCTTGTAAAAAAGAAAGAACACTCAAATTTTAAATGAAGATATTCAAAATAGGCACTAATCTTCTTTGAAACTATATGATAGAATTAGAGTCACCACTAGAATCAAATTTATAGAATATAAGAGTTAACACATTGATTGTGATATATGTTGAAAACATACATGTTGAAATGAATAATTAGATATGAGGTAAAGACATGAAAATTTTTAGAATAATTCTCAAAAAGGAATAAACACATTAGAAATTGTGACTTGAATAGCTCTTTGAAATAAACACAATAAATGTTTACATATCTCAGTTTTTGGCACATCCCCAGTGGAGTGATGTGATATTGATAACCAAGATAGTGTAACTATAGTAAATAATAGTAGATAATTTCACAACATGAAATACTATTCTCCTCAAGATTCCTTAGTAACACAAGTAACTAGGACTTAAATTTAGTTCCTATCATAGGCATCATAAGAGTGTTGGTTCTTAGTCATACACCTCTATCACTCAGCCTTACATACTTGAACAAAATGATAAACAAATATGAAGAACCCAATAGTATGTCATTATAATTAGGTAAGGTTTTGGAATCAAGAATGGACTAAATAGATAAAATGACTAAGAGGCAATGATAGAGGATATGGTTAGCTCCTTACTACTTTTGGCTCTACCTAAGCCAAGGTGAGAGGACCTATGTGGTAGCTTCTTGACATGGAGAGATTATGAAATTCAACCTCCATTGGGAATTTTTTCATAGAGAATAAATGTAACTAGGGCACAACTAAAATTATTCACTCCAATTGAGAAGGGTTGTCACACAAAAGCAAAAATGCACTAGGTCACATATAAACTACTGAAGCTAGAAATAAAAGTTATTGTAATCTTCATTGTAAATAATTTTTAATAATATGGATGAATGGAAGACTAAAATGCTAAAATTTAAAGCACAAGATGCAAATACATGTTATATATCCAATAACTTATGCATTTGAACGTAAATAACACTAATGATATTTAAAAAGTGTGTGTTATGTGTAAGGTATGACAAGGTAGGTCAATCTATTAATTATAAAAGAGTTATGGTGTGCTAGTGACTTTCAAATAGAAGGGAATCTTGTAGTATTCATGATAATTTATTTCATAAAGATACAGTAAAAACTCATAATAAAGCTAATGAGACATACCAAATGATCCTTAAAAGACATTAAACATATGATAAAACTAAACTTTCAAACACTTTTCACTATCAAATCCATAAACCTAGGGTACCCTAATAAGTTATTCAATAACATATCCTAAGATAATGCTTGAAGGGTTTATAATCTAGATCTATGCTCAAAATGATAACCAATAGTGAACACAAACCTAAATGTCTAGTCAAAATAACTTGTAGAACACATTTTTGTACTTCATCAATAGGAAATAAAAAAGAACCACAAGAATTTACATTAACCTAAAAATAATTATTACATACATCAATTTTTAAAAATGCTACCATGGGGATAAGCATGGTGATATTTTTACATGTTGGAAAAGGGAGACATAAAAATCATCTCATAGCTTGCTAATGGATGTATATTTGCAACCACCTTATAAAGCGAGATAAGATCTACATAGAGTAGTTCCAGAAAAAATTTCAGAACCTAGAATTAGAGAAAATGATCAACCAAAAACAACCTAAAAAGAGGATAAAACCTCCTATTTATACATTTTTCACCCATTTTCATATCTAGGACTATGTGTTACAATTTACAAAAAATGTAAAATATCCCTCTAAATTCTATCAAGATGCTCCCACCTGGAAAATATTCCTTTCCATAGCTGAAATCTTCATCCATTTGTCAGAAAACATATTGCTCTAACTGTCTCTACAAGGAATGATGAAGATTTTTAACAAACCTTTTAATTTTATGACTAGAGATGACCTTTTACATGATTTGAAATGTGAAATTTTGTGGTGGATGATGAAAAAAATTTGTTTTCATGTGTGAATTACTATATATGTTCTTGACCACTTTCTTTCATAACTAAAACTTCTTGGACAACTACCTTTCCTCTTACGCATGCCATAGAAAAACTTGCTCTTATAATGATGGCACAAGAATGCTCTTGTTTTGATATAAGTAGAAAATGATCCAAAACCACTTGGAAATATGATTTGAAATATCCCACATACCTTCTTATTCACTTTGAACTCTTCTCCATACATGAAGGAGCCATCAATTTTAGCTTTAAAACTAAAGATTGCAAGATATTGATATGTGGCATGCTACATTGAAATAAACTAGGCATTTATGGGGCTAAAAAGTGATAAAGATACTTAAATGGATCTAACCTACATACATGTCACTTTTTCATGTAGCCTTGAATATATAAAAAATATACATCATCAATATTTTAATAAGTCTCTAGGCCTTGAATTCATCGTGGGCCACTAATCTTGATTTAGACCTCCAAGATCCTACCATTGGGCAGTTCTATGGGTTCCCTATGTACATTGCTAATAATATTAACTGTGTGAACTCTATTACACCACATGAAAGTATCTCATTATATATATGGACCCATTTAACTTTAAACTATTCATTCACACTATTGGATATTTGAAATATGCTAAATTTTTAATCATGATCTATGGGTTTGACACCTATTGCTTCTACACTTGTCCTAAACCCTTTTGACTTTATCTACCTTCATCACATACCATTCATATCATTTGTATGAATCAAATGCACTAAATTAAACTCTATCCATATGGTTCAATCCTTTTCTCTACTTATTTTTCGATATCTAATAGGGTTCTTGTGATGGTGACACTTGTCATCTTCTCACTTATATCGAGGATTTTTTGAAGTCTTGACCTATTATGAACCATCGATCAGAATATTTATGTTGTTTCATATACCATCAATTGAAAGGAACATGATCAAAATTTAAATCATTTTTCACAAGCTTGACACTTATCACTTTTTCCATTATCTTGAACTTTTTTGACTTTTCAACTTTGATCATACACTGTCATTGCATCTTTCCTCGAGTTAACATGTACCATTTGATTGTGATCTACTAGGTTAAATGTGATTAGATCCAAATTAACATGAAAACACTTAATTCAGAGTTTAAAAAGTAAAAAAAATAATTTAAAGTATTATCCTAAGGTTTTGTTGCATACAATATAAGTTTTAGGATACGACTCTGAGCTAGGTTTATAACAAGGGGACCCAGTGTTAGTTAGACCATGTTAATATATAAAAAGGACCAAGGTAAATGGGATATAAAAGGGACAAAATATTATTTTTATACTAAGGTTTGGTCATTTTAATAAACACAACTAAACCTTAGAATAAAAATTAAACTAAGTCCATGGTATATTTAAAGTGTTCTTGCATAAATTGTTCCTGCCACATTTATATTTAAATCAAATGGCCAAATCTAGGGCACTTAGAAAAAGGGTTTTTAAATGATAAAACATGAATCCAAATTGAATTTTGATATACCAAAGGCTAGAAAGGACCAAATTAACATGAAATATTGTAACCCTAACATTGTCCATTCAAAATGGACTCCATTAGACCTGCAACCTATATTTATGAATTGTGAAGTTATTTGAGAATTTAGGTGGATTTGGATCATGAAAACTATCTTGGAAAGACTTATAGGATCAAAATAAAAGATATTTATGCTACTAAAGGACACTTGACCTCTAACAAACACTTGAAAACAATAAGTGGACTAAACAAATTAGGCATTTATGCTTAATAAGGGCTCAATTTCTTCAATTCTATTTTGGGCACTAATAAACATCATGTGTAAGGTAAAAATCTAAAAACCATCACAAAAATAATTCTTGAAGGGTAGAGGAGACTGTGAAATTTAAACCCTACTTTTATCTACTGTATCTAGATTTGGTTAATGGAGGATAATTCCTTTTTGCTCAAATAATTACAAACTATGTAATATCATTTTTTTAAGACTAAATTTTATCTTTTCAAATAAATAATATCATAATAAAATATTAAATTTGAAAATTACATATTAATTTTTTTTTAAATTCTTATAAAAATAAAAATGAGTTATACCACTTAAAAATTAAATAGAGTGGGTAAAAGCAAAATGAAAATGTAAATTAAATATGGAAACATTATAATCTCAATGGTAGTTTTGTAGTTAGTCTATGCTTTTATATTTTAATTATAATATTGAAATATATAAAAATAAATATGATTAGAGACAAAGGTCATTTGAAATAAAGATAACATGTAAAAAAAAGAATAAAAATTGTAAATGACTATTTTTTATTAACAAAGCTTTCCTTGCCTAATACATTTTTTTAAACTTCATTGAGATATGTATGGCATTAATGAAATTATCTGACTCATGTAATTAATTAATTCATCATGTTTGTCTTTCATGATTAATAATTCCTCATGTAGTTCCTTCCTCAGAATTCCATGGTGACTGATTTAATTCAATTTTTTAATTCTTTTTCTTCATTGATATATCTATCGTCTTTTGTAATGAGCAATTTTATTATGGTCTTATTTTTTCATCCTCTAGATATTTAATATCATAAGTATATCATCTTTTAGGTTTTTTCATATACCCCTTCCACCCATTTGAGTGTCCCCAAGCTTCTAAACAAGATTCCTATAAATCCATTGTTTAATTACAAATATGACACATAAACTTTCTATTTTCATAGTATAATCTTTGAATTCATATCAAATCTACATATTTTGGTATTATTTTTTATAGTAATATTTTAATTAGATTAATCTCTACATATATGCAAGCATAAGAGAAAATACCTTAGCGCGTTCGATTATTATCATCTTTTAAAAATCTAACCAAAACATTATAAATATTCATGATTTGTGACATATGCCAAAAAGGAAGAGGCATATTTTGGGAGTTGTACCCACACATGAATTTTAAATACAACCATAGTATTAGGATAAAAATTATAAGAATAGGGGATAATGAAAAGTCTCTCTCTTCCACAAAACCCTAGTCCTTCAAATATTTTATGGTAATCTATAGGATTATAAAACTATACTATAATGAGCCCTTTATAGAAAACCATAATTTGACACTATTTGGACTAGTATGTAGAAATCAATTGATATAGCTATCAAAATTAGGACCATGACATATTTATTTTACCTCAAAGCATGATTTAGCTCCAATTTGTCACATCATCCAATTTATCGTAGATATAAGGTCTTGTTTTGTTAGCATGGAGTGATGATTGGGTGGGTGATTTTTAATGAGCTACATCCATGTATGAACCTAGTTTTGAGGTATAAGTTTTTGTGATCTTATTGATATTTCATGCAAACACATCACTAAAAAAAATATAGAATCCTTTCTGATGTTTTAATAATTTAGAGGTGTAAAATTATCTACGTGGTTTATCTCATAGGTCAGACATTGTAGATCCAAGGGAATCCCTTATATCTACTATATTTTTTTAAATACAACACATGATTGGATTATTTTACCCAAAGGAAAATAGTTTTCACTAGAAAAGATCAAAATATTAACCTATATCTTAAATTATTTTCCATGGATTTATTATATACAATAATTTTATCAGTCATATTGAAAGCTAACATTTTGTCAAACATGTCTATCTTCTCAAATTCCTTGGTAATAATGATGTAACACACAAGAAAATTTCTCAAAGATACATATAGTCTCCTCTAGAGAAACATCCTCTGTATATCACATCATCATGGCATAGATGAACATCAATAGAGGTTTTTGAATTTAATCAAACACTTGTCCTATAACCTCCACGCCTAAAATCTTTATTTACAAATCCAGAAGGTCACTTTTTATAGTTAAAAAGAAATGTACCTTACTTTATGATACATGCATGATAAGTTTGTTGGTTAATATTATATATCAATATTGAGATAAAGAGTTATCCACTTCATATTTTGTACATGGTTTCCATAATAAGGCCCAAAACTTAAAGCACCTCATTGAATAAAACATTCAATGCATTGGTATTTCCCTGTGACACTTTTTTTAAATAGTCTCCCTTGAACCTCTAAGATATACATATTTAGCATAAAAATTATTTGAGCCACTCTTGCAAGTAGATTATGGCAAAGGGGATATTGATGGTTGGCATGAAAAACATTTACAATAATTGGAAATAATGAAAAATATAATGTAGATCCACTCAAAACAATAGATATTGGTGGACTAAGATGTCTAAATAATCAATATATGCATAAATAGAATACCCTTAAGGTAGGGCAACACCATACGATACTCTTTTCGGAAGGAATAACTCCATAATGTCTCTTCAAGGGGACAACCCCCAATATCCTCTTATAATAGAAGACTCAATGCTTACTTGATTCCTTACAATGATAATCATCTCCTTTATATAGACCTCTATCTAACCAACAATGGATGAGTAATCTCTTAATCCCAAGGTAAGCCAACTGTTGCCAAAAAAACTAATTCAACAAGTTATTCAATTATCCTAATATATTTGATGTATTTAACTAATTAATAACACAATAGATATTGGTGGACTAAGATGTCCAAATAATCAATATATGCATAAATATAATACCCTTAAGGTAGGGAAATACCATACGATACTCTTTTAGGAAGGAATAACACCATAATGTCTCTTCAAGGGGATAACCCCCAATATCTTCTTTTAATAGAAGATTCAATGCTTACTTGATTTTGTACAATAATAATCATCTATTTTATATAGACCTCTATCTAACCAACAATGGATGGGTAATCTCTTAATCCCAAGGTAAGCTGACCATTGCCCAATAAACTAATCCCATAATTTATTCCTTTATCCTAATATATTGGACATATTTAACTAAGGGGGATGTGTTCCATATGTTAGAATCTCTATCAACCCATATGCATGAATATATCATGTCCATAGATACATATCATTACTTCACTCCTTGACATGTTTCATCCCCGAAACATAAGAAGTAACCAAAAAATGAGTGTGTTTGAAATAATTATACATTTTTCTCCAATCTCAATCATTTAGCCATCCATATGTGATCTTGGTAGGTGATAGCTCTCCAACCTTTTTTCCAAACTCCATTGTGCTCATGTAATTCAAATTATGATCATAATTACACTTCTTTGGTTTGATCATAATTATACTTCTTTGGTGTCCATGCATAATTATTCCTCTTGTGATTCCATGTACCATATTTTATTGCACTACTCTAATTCCATCCATGACCATAGTAGGTATTCTTTAACTTACACACATAGCGATAGTTATTATAACTTTGATTTCTTATATAGCCAAAGTTCTTGTTATTATGACACTCCCTCACATGTCTCCATGATTTTTTCCTTTCATGATGATGTGGGTGTCTATATACATCAGTTTTTTTGATACTTTGAACTTATCAACCTTTTCTTCTACCTCTTCCACCTTTTTATTTAGTAGTTCCTTACTCTCTTGAGTAGATGAAGTGTTTTTATTTTAGTGTATTATCTTCATCTATGTATTCATATGAATCTTTCAAATTATCTTAACCACCTATTTCAATCTCATCCACATGATCTACCTTGAATATTATTGGTTCATTTCCCAATATGATATCCTATAAAGTGACCTTGTTTTTCCTATACCAAAACTTTTTGAACTTTTTCTAAACATTAATATTGATTATTCCCAAAGTCTCTAAACATGGATATAAAATAACCATATCCACATCATCCATATCTAAAGCATAAAAATATGAATGAAAAACATATTTTTCCATAATAAGTTTCAAATATTCAAACACTTGAATATTCTTACCATCTACTTCAACTTCCTTGATATTCTTTGCTTGAACATGTAGATGCTTGGCCACATTCATTTTGATGAAGTTATATTTTTTTGTCGGGTTTACGGACACAACAACCTTATTATTTTGAATAAATACATAAAATTAAAAATTAGACTCAGATTTCTTTGGAGCCAAATTATTTGAACCCTTATCTTCTTCTTCTTCTTCTTCTTCTTCTTCTTCTTCTTCTTCTTCTTCTTCTTCTTCTTCTTCTTCTTCTTCTTCTTCTTCTTCTTCTTCTTCTTTCCTTGCATGTTCTTCCTCATTGTCATTATTTTCTTCAATGTATGTTTCTTCTTTAGCATCATCAGTCTCTTTTTCATTACCATAATTATTTTCTTCCTCTTCTTCATCTTATTTTTCTTTTATATCCCATCGATCTAGGAAGACCTGTTCTATTTTTTCCCATGAAAAATACTTTTGTGTGAAGCTCAACTAATTAAACCAATATTGTGTAGTCATAGATAAAGAAAGAGATAATTTTTTTTTAAATATATTATTATTATTATTATTATTATTATTATTATTATTATTATTATTATTATTATTATTATTATTATTATTATTATTATTATTATTATTATCTTTAAAAATGAGTTCCTTTGTATAGCATCAATATCATCCTCCCCTGAAAATACTTGCAACTTCATGATCCACAAAAACAAAATAAGGTTCATAAAACCTTAAAGTATTAATAACTCATTCAAAACTAATAAAAATAGTCCCAAATTTTTATTTTATCTTCATCTTATAATAATGGAACTGTAGTAAAAATTTTGTGAAAAAAATTTGCAAATTTTGATCTACAGAGAGAATATATTGAAAACCCTAAAATTATAATAACTCACGCCAAATATGTCAAAAAAGTAAGAAAATTTTTCTATATCTTTCCTTTATTATGATACAAAATTAGTCAAAATGTGACCAAAAAATTCCTTATATTTCAAAATATATGATGAAATAAGTACAAACCATAAAATATAAATAACTCCCTCAAAACTGATTAAAAAGGCTCAATTATTTTAATAAGACTTATTTGAAATATTATTCATATTCATAAAAACAAATATGAAAAAACTAATAATGAATTGAAATATATTGGTGATTCCAAAAACTTAAAGTTTCGTTCCACACAGATTTCCCAAATCGAAGCTCTAATACCACTTGTTATGATCCACACTTATAATAATTAGAAATAATGCAAAATATAATGTAGATCAACTTTGAAAAACATATATTGGTGGACCAAGGTCTCCAAATAATAAATATATGAATATATATAATGCCCTTAAGGTAGGGAAACACCATACAATACTCCATTAGGAATGTATAACTCCACAATATCTCTTTCAGAGGACAACCTCTAATATCCTATTACAATATAAGACTCAATACTTGATTGTTTATAATGATAATCATATCCTTCATATAGACCTATATATAACAGACAATGGATGGGTAATCTCTTAATCCCAATGTAAGTTGACCATTGCCCAATATAATAATTCCACAAGTTACTGCATTATCCTTATATATTGTACTCATGTAACTAACTAAGGGGGATGTGTTTCACATGTTGGCATCTCCATAAACCCATATACATTAATATATCATGTCCCTAGATACATAGCAATGGTACATATGGGATACGCCATCTCCCAATTAGATAAAGAGTTGATGGCATATCGTTTCATAAGGAAAAGACTACAGATGTATCATTTGTCATGCGTGATAGTTGTAAAAATATTTAATGCACTTGGTTTAAGTTGTCACTAAGTCAAAATTTGGGTATTTCACTCAAGATCGAAGGTACCTCATTGAGGTCCTTTGAACCCAACCCTACTCCATATCCAATGTATTTCCATAAGATATGTACCTATGAATGTGGCATAACTTGAAATCTCTTCCTCAAAAGGTTGTCATGACCCTTGACATCACTAGATCCACTTTGTATTTTGACAAGGGCAATCATTATCACTATTGTTATCTCCATTTTAACCTCAACATTAATTATCTTATATGAAAAAAATTTAAATTCAATATCCTCATTTCATTTCTCTAACATAAAATAATAAAATATTTTTATCTTTAACCTACAAAAATGTTTTGTATATTACATGAGAACATGTTTCTTTATGTAATAATGTTTCCATAATGTATTGTAATCATTTCATTGGATTAAATTATATTCATTTAAAACATTTTTTAGGAGGCATATAGTAATTTTTAATATTGTACACGATACACTTTTCTAAGCTCAAAACTCTATTTTATGATTATTGATTTGTTGCATTAAATACCATTATTTTTTAATTTGTTTGTGGTAAATATGTAAGGATGTATAGGTTTGTTTGATTTGTTATTAATACAAATAGTAACATTAATTCTACCTTGAAAAAATCTAATTTATATATGAGATCATAATTTTAGATATCAAGTTTGACTAATATTTTTTCTTATCCAGTGGCACAACTAGAAGGTAGTCTGGGTTATAAAAAATATAGTAGAATTTATTTGTAGAAAAAACATACCATGAACTAAGAATATATCAATGTCATTGGCATGTAGATTAACTTCATCTGACAATGTCTAAGGTTCATCCATGCTACCAATAAGAGACCTATAGTTTCATGCATGTGAGTAATAGGCAACAAATTTTTTTTTGATAAAGTGTAAAGTATAGTCAAAGGCATTATTGTTGTGTACGTCTTATGGACACAAATATCAATAATAAAAAGTGCGTCAAGTAAGAGACTTAAACATAATACAAAAAGCATCATATGCCTTTTGTCCTTCAAAATCTTAAAATTAAAACAAGAAGCCCTACATGCCTAAGAAGAACCCTATGGCACTTTAGAGCGACTTCGAAATGCAAACCAACATAAAAACAATATAAATTTTCGATGAAAATGAAATCATGACAATAAAAACCTATACATAATTTTTTAGAAGAAGAAATGACTTTCTTGGGCCATGTATATATTGGGCAAGCATAAAAAGCATTGAAAAACTCATATAGTTCTCCAATTAATTAAATTAAAATGGACTCACATTCATATGGACAACAAGAAACACTCTATGAAAAGGCTTTAAAAGTGGCCTTCACCATAATCCGAAGGCAAACATATCAATTTCATGTCCAAAATGCTTAAAATTGAAATGATAAGCCTTCTCTCGTAGAGTAGAACCTAGCGATAATTTCTAGAGAATTCAAAATGTATGTTCACATGAAAATGACAAAATAGAGTTACGTTTACAAGGAGGCGATGATTTCATGTTGTTAATCAACATGTTACTTCAAAATTTTGAAAACATAATACTAGAAAGTTTATTTCCGCTTCAAATTTAATTATATATAAATATCACTTGTTAACCAATGATTTGCCTAATAAGAATTTGGGACTACAACTATAACCAATACATGCTCTTAACTACATTTTCTACTACTTCGCTGTCTTAAAACATGGATATCCAATTAACTTGTCGATTCCTTGCATTCTCATGACGTGTTCAAACGAAACATAAGTAAACTCGTAAAATGAAAAGGCATACCTCCATGAGAAGGAAACGCTGAACGAATTTCTACGTTGCGCCTGCAATCTGCATAAATATACAGATCGAGGTGGTGCTTATTCCTTTTAATGCAACTAATTCTGTATCGAATGTGTGAATTTTTCTTTTCACCTGCTCTCGATTTGGAGGGCTCCGTGAAAACTGAAACGCGGATTCTTTCGTTCAATGTGCCACTTGCCAGTTGTCGTTTTAGGTTCTCCAAATGGGGACGATTAATGATCTTCTTCATACTCGTTGGAGGCCAAACAGACCTGAAACAAATCCTAGCCATCATTAACCAAAAAAACAAAATATCGGTGTCGCAGCTATATACTTAGCACGTACGGAATTCAAAGAGAGAATAGCAATTCACACAGAATTTTGATTTGAGACAAGTCAGCAATATTTTTCAGCCGTTAAGATTATCTGCATCTAAGGTTGCATCCTGTAAAGATAAGAAATATTTAAGACCTCATTAATATTTAAAAACACATATAATGCGGACTTTAAGGATCCTAAGGAATTTTTGGGTGGTGTTTCCAGGTATACGGATTCTTTGCTTCTCTAACCATAACCAATCATAGGAGGAAAAAAACAAACAAAAGAACACATACACTATTCACTAGCAGAGTGGAATATTGTTTGCTAGTTGCCACCAAAGTACTTCGTCAAGAATATATTTTTCCCTGACAAAATTTTGCCACAAATGAGTGGTAATGTTTTACAGGGATAAAAATATTGATTTGCTATTAGAATTTATGTTTTACCATTTTGGAAGCACAGACTTCTTTTCAGTGCTGACGCCAAAAGTTCTGGAAATTTAATTTTAAAAAGATAGTTAAATAAAATTTAAAAAACAATCTGTAAATATAAAAAATAAAACAGTTGCCTTCCATTCTGTAAATATTGGGATTCATGGTTTCAACTTCGATTCTGCGTAGATGAGGATTCTTTGCTGAACCTTCCATTAAGCAAAGAATATTTTGTTCTAATTTGGAAGATATAACCAAATTCCAGCGTCTTAAGTAATATTTTACAAAACACTATACAAACAAATTTCAGTCGGTTTAGATTATTTTATTTTATCTGGTTTCTTATTTTTAAAAACTTAGAGGTATCCCCAATTTCAATTGGAACACTACGACTCCGCCCAACAATTTTCATTTGGGTGAGCAGAGGCGAGACTAATTGTATTGGGGCTGTCGATGAGGCCCACACGCACCGAACAGCCTTGAAAATCCAAAATGTAAAACTCGACCTCAAGACTTATATAGGACGAACCCAAAGCCCTTAACCAACTACACCATCCATGTGAGCTAATATTTTATCTAGGTTAATACTATAATCTAAATTTATTTAAAAAAGAAATAATATTTTTCATAAAAAAAAATTAAAACATTTCAAATTCTGTGAACTTGGAGATATATATTAACTAAAACAATTAATTTTTTAAATTTGAGTATTTATTTAATTGAAATTTATATTTCTCAATTGGAACTATTAGTGTAGTTTTCAACAATCTTGAATTACAAGTCATTTTGACTTTAAAAGCACTAATAATTTTTGTAATTGATTTCAGTAATTGATAATTATAAATATTTCATTTTGATTAAACAAAATAGAGCTTGTCACTTAATATAAAGTATTGACATACTTTTATTCTTCAAATACAATTGGTTTGTAAAAATGTTGTTGATGTGTGTGTTGAGTGAATCATTGTCCATGCACTCATAGAGAGAATGGTAGAAATTTCAAAGACAAATCACATTTAGAAATTTAATTTAGTAAGAACTATGGGAAGAGAAGTGGTATTATCATTAATTTTTTTTACTCCAACCATTATAAAATATATTTTTCTCTTTTTAATCTACTTTTGTCAATATTTTACCACATATGGCAAGCCCCAACACAATTTAGTTTATTAAATATCCAATACCATAAAAAAATACACTATTGAGTTTTGCATTGTCTTTCCAAAAGGACCCTAAACATATAATTAAAGAATTGTAGTGTGGAAAAATCAATAGTAATAAAATACATGATGGTTATTGTTAATAAAAACATCAAAAAATAAAATTAAAATAATATATAAGTACTCCAAAAGGTAGTAGATTAGATATATATGATGTGATTTTTATACTTTGAATCCACTTCCTATAGTATGCAATGCAATTGATGGAACTCATATTAAATTATCATATAATCTACAAAAACATTATACACCTTTTAACTCTATAAGTGGGCATCATTTATATAATGCTATGTTACACAGTATATGTGATGCACAAAGAATATTTTAGAATGTCTGCATCAATGCTCCTAGCAGCACTCATAATTCTTGTCACTGGAATTGTTCTACAATTGATAAAAGAGTGAAAAAGATAGATATTAGCATATCAAACATTTTAGATTCAAGGAAGCATTATCTATCCACAAGTAATTAGAGATTCTACCTACCTATTATCACCATACTTATCAAAGTCATTTTAAAGAAATTTTTCTCCATTACATATTTTGTTTGACAACTACTTATCTAGAGGGCATGTAATATTTTTTAATGCAGTTGCCTTACTCAAAATAAGATAGGATGTACATCTATAGTTAGACAAAGTTACAATGATTATTGTGGGATGTGTCATAATTCAAAATACGTTATAAATGATTAATGAAGATGAATCAGTGATCTAAGTAGATCCACATCTTACATTTGATGTTTAGCTTTGAAATCAAGATATGGAGAGAGATCAAGGTAAAGGGAAAAGATATTTATGCTTCATGAATGGGACATATAATATAATGCTAGTTTTGGGAATTGATATGAATTTATTTCCATAAAATAAAAGTTATGATTGTGTTAATGTTTTATCTACAAGTATTTATTTTCACAAAAATTAAATTGTGAGGGTTTACCTTGGAAAAGAGAAAAAAAATTATTTTCTCTCTTTCTGATTAATGTATTATAAATTTTTCACATACTTACTTGATTTTTTCATTCTTTGAGTGAAATTAAACAAATGTTTTTCCATCCTCTCTCAAAAGCTTTTTTGCGAATCTCTTTTTATTATTTTATGCTTGCCTTCAATTCTAATCGTGTTCAAATGGGTTTCTTCATTTTTTATTATTTCTTAAATTAAATATTTATAAATGGATTTTTTTCAAGGTTTTTCTTTTTCATGTCAATTTTGGGGTATTTTAATTGTTTACCCATCCATTTTCATTAAAACTATTCATTAGACCAATCACCTTAGGAGTGCTCCCATAATGTGATCTACATGTTCATAGAAACTATAGGATTGAGTTTATTCATTTTTTGTATTTTCCATT
>JARHVA010008455.1:127500-142500 GCA_037957365.1 Torreya grandis
ATAAAATTACATAATGCTGATTTTTTTTGACACTTTCGTAAGAATAAGGTAATACCTTTTGTTGAGGAGAATAATTTTATTACAAATATGAAGAGAAATTTGACAAGGTAAATTTTATTATTTAGGATATCACAAGTAATTAAATTCCATATAGAAATTAAATGAATAAATTAAGCATTAGTAGTGCCAAGAGGATAAGAGACAAATTTGGATATGGACATTGTATTGGGGCTAACAAACACATAGAGAGGTAAATTTTTATTTTTTTTATTGTAAACATGGTTTTTAATATGGTGAATTTTATGTCATATAAGTAAAATAATTATTCCACTAGAGCGTAATATTTTTTTTAAAGATGTAAAATTGCATGTTATTAAAAAACATCATTAATTTAAGTAGGGATTAAAAATTTATTCATCATTTTTAGGACTCTATGGATTAATATGGAAAATAAATTGTATAATAATAGTAAATACCACAAGAAAATAGATGAAAATAGTATTAATTAAGAGCTTACTTAATTTTCTAACATGCATAGTTGGAGAAAAATCCTAGAAAGGGGATATATTTTTACCACAAGCTAAGTTTGCATATAACTGTTCCATGAGAAAATCAATAGAAAAATCATCATTATAGATTATTTATCTAATAAATACAAGGTTATTTTATATTTTTTATAGTTACCAATAATAATATAACAAGTTAGTGATGATTAAAAATAATTTGCAGAACCCATACAATGGTTGTAATAAGAAGTAAGAAGAAAACTAAAAGAAATCAATAACAAGTATCAAACAATAACATATATAATAATAAGATCAAATGTTATAGATAGTTTTAGTAAATTACACATCAAAAAAACTTTATTTTATATATATATATATATATATATATATATATATATATATATATATATATATATATCATATAAAAAGTTATTAATTACATCTAATGTAGCAAAATAAATATCACTAGATTATAGAATTATTTATGGTAAAAATAAATGGTGCTATTGATTTAGTTTATTTATCATTTAGCTTTAACTTTATGCTTCTTTATTTTTAATAGGCTAAGGCATCCTTATAGTACACCCTAGAAAATATGACATGGCCACACCAATTCTTACCATATGCAAAGAATTGATAAATGTGATAGTATTCATCCTCTAACATATAATAATAACTATCAACTATCAATTACATATGAATTGAAAGGTTTTTTCAAACAAGTTCACCTCTATCATCCTAAATAAAAATTATTAAAATACAAATTTTAAATTGATATCAAACCTTCCTCTCTCTATTGTGTCTACCACTCAAAATTCATCCCCCATCCCATTATTGATTCAATGCAACAAGTGATTACACATGACATGCAATACAAATGATGTTAATATTATTACTACCTCCCAAGTGTTTATGTTGATGTTATAGATTGTAATGAAAATAATGGATTAATCTAATCATAAGGTTTAATTATATCATTGAAAAATTACTTAATCTAATCAATGCTGAGTTTTGAACTACAAAATATTTTTAACATTGTGACACATCATTGGGAAGCTACTAGTATAAAAGTGTTATGAATTTACTAGTATAAAATCATTGTATAGTGCTATGATATTTATATAGCCTACTCTTTTATTTGGTAGTATCCACCAAATTACTTTGTGAGGCATAAATATTTCAAAAAATTTAGTTCTCCTAAACAAAATTTAAACACTTAAAGAGTACTAGTTTGACATAACAATTTATTAGGGAACTATCTAATATTTAGTAATGTTGCAAAAAATTCAAGGAATTTAAATTTAAAAAACATAGTTAAATAAAATACAATAATCTTTATTATAAATATGATAAATAAAATAGTCACCTTCCATTGAGATTCATGTTTGCACCTTCAGTTATACACAAATGAAGATTCATTGCTCCACATTCCATTAAGCACACAATATTTTTCTCTAATTTGGAATATATAATCAAATTCAAACATCTTATGTTTATATATTATTTTTTATACAACATTATACACACAAATTTTAGTTAGTTTAGATTATTTTATTTCATCTAATTGGAAATATACTCAAATTTATTTGAAAACGAAATAACATTTTACAATTAAAACATATTTAAACAATTCAAATTATATGATCTTAGAGGTAAATATTTATAATATAGATTAAAACAAATAATTTTACAAATATTAGTCCCAATTATTTAATAAAATTGTATATTTCTCAATTGAAACTATTATTGTATTTTTTAACAATATTTTAATATGATTCCATTTGACTTTGAAATCACCAATAAATTATTTAATTAAAAACAATAATAGAAAACTATAAATATATCATTTTGATTTCACAAAATAGTGTTAGATCAATTTATTTATAGAATCATGGACATGCTCTTCTTCTTCAAATACATCAATTTATCAAATATTTTTTGAATTTATTTATGAAAATTGTTCTAATATATGTGTGTGTAAAGTGAATGATTTTTTATGTAATCATAGAGCTAGTGGCATCAATTTCCAAGACAAAGTAAATTTTGTAATTTAATTGAGTAATAAGTATGGGAGTAACAATGGTATTATCATGATTGTTTATACTACCACCATTATAAAATATCTTTCTCATTTTTAATATTATATTGTCAAAATTACAACCACATATGGTGATCTCCAACAAAATTTAATTTATTAGATAACCAATACCATTAAAAAATTACTTTATGCGGTTTTGGATTGTCTTTCCAAAAGGACTACTAAACTTATAATTAGAGAATTGTTTTTTGTGGGATGATCAATGGTAAGGAAGTAAACTATGATTATTATAATTATAATCATCAAAATTTGACAAAATTAGTATATAAGTGTTGTATCAAATAGTATACTAAAAATATATTAAGTTATTTTCATACTTAGAATCTACTTCCCCTAGTATGTTGTATAATTAATGGAAATCATATTAAAATATCATATCATCCAATAGAAAATTATAACTCTATGAGATATGTAAGTGGGAGTAAATTATATAGTGTTATGCTATGAGGAGTATGTGATCTACAACAAATATTTTTGAATGTATACATCAATGTATTATAAGCACTTATCATCTTGAACACTATAATTATTCTACAATTAAAAAAAGTGTGAAAAAGAAAGATATTAGCATGTCGAAAATTTCAGAATAAACGAAGCAATATCTTTCAACAAGTAAGCAGATATTATACCTACCAAATATCCCCATAATTATTTAATCCATTTAAAATCAATTTATCTCTATTTCATACTTTATTTGACAAATATCTATCAAGAGGGAATGCAATATTTTTTATGCAATCTACTTACTGCAAAGAAGATGGAGAATTTTCTAATACATGTGTCTAGATTTGGAGAAAGTTCCCAAGATTATTGTAGGATGTTTCATAATTTAAAATTTTTTGTAAACCAATAATGAATATGAAACATATATCTAAGTAGATATATGATATTTATATTTGAATTAAAACTATAGAGAGAGACCAAGGTAATGCACAGATATATAATGTTCCATGAATCGGAAAGAAAATATAATTCTAGTTATGGATTTGATAAGTATTTATTTCCATGAAATAAAAAATATTTTTTAATTAATTTTTTATCTACAAGTATTTGCTTTTATAAGAAGTAAAATATTAGGATTTACTTGAGAATAGAGCATTTTAATTTGTAGTCACATAAAAATTACATTTTCCATTTATTTTCTCTCATTCTCATTTTAAAATTACAAATTTTTAGTCATATTTAATTAATTTATCTCCTTTTTTTAGATCAATTCAACAAACATTATTTTATCCCCTCTCCTAAATATTCTTGAGAATCTGATTTTATTTTTTTATGCTTGCCTTTATTCCAATCATGTTCAAATGGTTTCTTCCTTTGTTCTTCTTGTCTTCAATACCTTCAATATTTTAGATGGATTTTTTTTTAAATATTTCTATCTTTCATGTCAATTTTCATATATTCAAATTATTTAACAATTCATTTATACTAAAACTATTCATTAGAATAATCACCTAAAGAGTGCTTCCTGTAATGTGATCCATGTGTTCACAAAAACTCTAAGAAGAATTTTATTCCATTTTTATATTTTCAATTTGTTTCTATTTAGTTAATGTGTTTTAAAAACCTTTGAAAATTATAAATGAGTTTCCACACTAACATAAACACTAATATAAGTAAAAAAAAAATTAGTCAAGAGTGATGTTTGGTAAGGGTTACATAGAAGATCTAAACATAAAAGTTACAATAGAAGACATAAGAAAAAATATAATTACAAGTATAATAATGATATCTCAAAGGAAATAGTATGTATACATTAACTAAGGTGGTGTTTCATTGTTGTGTATAAAATATTTTTGAAGCAAGGTGTTCCTCAATAGGTAACATAATTAAAGTAATTATTAATGGTGGTAGTTTTGAAAATATGGTTTCTAAATAAATTATAGAAACACTAGGTATATAATGTGAAAACAATATTTATCCTTAGTGGATTTCATGGTTTAAGTTAAATAATGATCTTATAGTAGATACAAGGTGTTTAATCAAGTTTTATATAGTAAAATCCTATAGGGATCAAATATGTGTGATATTTTTATATTATTTTTCTTAGGGTTAAACACTTTTGATCGAGAGATGTGAACCAATTATTAGGATTTTGGTAGGTTATAAAACCTTTTAAAAATTATTTGGAATATTAAACATAGATAAAAAAAATAAAATAGGATTCACTAGAATGAGTAACACAATCATCAAAACAACTATTAAGGTAACAAATTTATAACATCCTGATACATATTAATTTAAGAAACAACTACCATAAATATTTAGTAAACATGACATCAATAGAGAAAATACTAACTTCAAGTAGAAACCTGACAATAATTCATTTGTAATAATAATCTACCTAAAATTAGATCTATAAGTAGTCATAGTCAGTCTATTGTGTGTTTAGAATGATATCTTGGGTTTAGATTTCATTCCAAGCACATGGTTTTAACCATCGCAACTCATTTTACCATTCTTGGGATGAATCTTACTCTCAATTCATTTGATATTTTTTCATGCATTCATTCTACATGGATCCTTTCAAATAATTAGTGACCTAAAATTTTGCACATCTATCTCCTTAGATAGATTTTGAGTTTCATCATGTTTCTCTTTATGAACCTTCCTTGTTATTTTAGCCTCAAACCCATCATGATATTTAAAATTATTTATTAATGGGATATATAGGATTCTATCCTCTTCCTTTTGAGAATCTAATGTATTATACTTTCCTCCATCGACATCATTCAAGTCATTTTCTTCATCTGACTCAATGCAAACCTTAATTTTCTTATCTTGTATCAAGTTCAATGTTCTCTCACATAGAGATAATCCTTAAATGACACTTCTTTTTTTATTATTAATAATTTTTATATGTGATATCACATTGGGGCATGCCTTAGCAATACTCCCTCATTCACACACCTAAAAACAAAGTTTTATTACTAACTTCAACTTTGTTTCCTATTCTTTGACTAGTTTTCCCCCTTTTTTTATAAATCTTTGATTATCTATACCTATATATGAGAATCACTAAGAAAATAAAAAACCTTATTAACCCTCAATCATGGTGGAAATTTCTTATTAATATGACAAAAAATTTCTTCATGTCCCAATATTGGGCACAAATCGAAATGCAGAGTCTCAAAGATGGTCATTTGGATCAATTCCCCTAATATAAATATTAACTTTATAACTTTTGGGATCTCTCTAATCATTAAATATTTGGTAAATAAATGAGTAAAAAATAATCTTGTCTTGGATTTCATAGCTATATCAAGGGAGACGAATTGATAAAGTAAATTAGCAATGCCAATCAAAACCTCCTCTTCCTATAATTTAAATAGAGAACCTAGATCCATCATCTAGATTGGATTTTGATTAAAAATTTCCTTATCTTGATCCATGCCTAGAGTCTATTTTTAAGAGAAATACTAGTTATCACTATAAACCAATGTCCTCAGGATAAGGATGTAGTGAAATATTATTGATTAATGAAAGAAAAGAGAAATAACTATCTATTTAAGGAAAATATTTCCACCTAAACCTTTGGCCACCATTTCCTATTATCCCAATATCTCACATATTCAATGTTATCCCAATCGATGCATGCAATTTGTTTTTAGGAATGCCATTTTAAAATGACATGAAATTACATAATGATGGATCAAATAATTGGTATACATTTTTTTTTGGAAAAGTGGTCCAGAGATAGTTTCATTACCTCCTAAAGAATAATAGATGGTATAAATAAATATTTATATTAAATAATTTATCAAATACATGAAAATGGTAGGTTATTATTATGCATTAATATCAATTAAATAAGACATAAAGTTATCAACATACTAATAAAAGTAACATTACTTTAGAAATCATATAAAGATATTATGCTAGATCAATATCAATATAGTTTACCACCAAAAATTAACCTTCAACATTATATAGATTTTATTCTATGGTCATCTCTATCCAATCAAGTAGATTAAATTATTAGTCCACTACACCATATAAAGTTGAATAGATAGGTCATTCAAATGGTCCTAATTATTTTAAAGATATGTTTCATAAGTCCATGTGCATCCCTATCTCTATTTTTTTCCAGTGGATAAATTCCATTTATTTTTTGTAAGGTAATTGGAACATGCTAAAAAATTAATTTATAGTGTAACAAAGAATAATTATATGTTTTTAGAAGGGTTGTACAAGGGTAGGTTTATTACCTATGAAATAAAAAAAGGGCATGTATAAATAATATTTTACATGAAATAATTTATCAAATATATTAATATGATTATTTATTGTTATGAATTAATAACAAATAAATAAGACACTAAAGTTGTTAAAATAGCAATAAATGTAACATAAGTGTTGCAATAATATGAGGATTTTATACTTGATAAAATTTTAGATGGTTTACTAATAAAAGGGATCATTCAACATCATATTTATTTGATTCCATGACCATCTATATCTAATAAATTACCTTTTAGTATGATTCCAATAAAATACATAGAGTTAAAAAGATAAGTCACTAAATTGGTGATAAATGGTGTAAACAAATAGACTATGGATCCACATGCAACCCTAAAAATTTCAAAAACAAAATAAATAAGTAAAATAAAGGATATGTGTAGATACCATGGCAAGCAATTAAATCACCACCAAATATAAATTTCATATACCTACCTTATATTATAAAATGTATGTGCTTACAAAATCTAAAGACCATAATTAGATTGTTATTAAGAGTGGCTACTATGATATTGGAATTCATGAAGGAGATGAATATAAAACAAAATTTATTACTAGGGATTGTTTATATAAGTAGATGTTGATTCCATTCATATTTTCCAATGCACTTAACACATTAATGAGGATGATTATCACGGTTATAAGAGATTACATTGGTAAGTTTTTAGTGGTTTATTTTTATGATATCCTGGTATTCAGTAAAGTCCAAGAGAAATAGTTAAAACATTTTAGAATGGTATTATAAATATTGAGAAAATAAAATCTTTATATAAATTTCAATAAATGTAAGTTTATACAATATCATTTGGTGTTTTTGGATTTTTAATTCTAGTATATGTTATGATAATGTGTAGAAGAAAGGTAAAGATAATTTTTGAGTTGGCCTATTCCAAAAAGCATATCTTAGGTAAGAAGCTTCCATTATTTACAAAATTTTTTATAGAAATTTTATTAAGAAATGTAATAGTATTATTGAACCAATAATAGATTGCATGAGGGGAAAATAAAATTTTTAGAAGAGGGAAACAACAAAACTATTTAATTTTTTCAAAAAGGTGACAAAAAAATTCATTTTAGCATTGCCAAATTTTAAATAAGTGTTTGAGGTAGATTTTGATGATTCACACTTGGGTGTTGGTGTAGTTTTGAGTCAAGAAGGAACACCCATAACATATTTATATAATATGTTTAATGATGTAATAAATAATAAACCTACATATAATGTCTATGCTTATGTTATTGTACAAGAATTAATACACTAGAGTAATGACCTATTTCCTAAGGAATTTATCTTGTTTATATAGATAGTGTGGCATTAAAGTATGTGAAAACCTAGATGAATTTAAATATTAGACATTAAAAGATTGTGGATTTCTTGAAAGGATATAATTTTATTTTAAAGTATAAATTATGAAATCAAAATCAGATATATGATGCTTTGAGTAGCCAAGTGGAACTTTTAAATACAATATTGAGTGAATTGGTTGGACATAAAAATTGTGTGACACTGATCTAGATATTTTCAACAGAGTTGAATAAATTAGGGATCCATTATAATGTGAGATAATTAATATTTATGATGAGTTTCTTCTACCTTATTTTTATCTCTTAAAGGTAAAAATTATGTATTCCATTCGAGTGTATGAGAGGTAATATTATAAGAGAATTATAAAATGGTGATTTATGTTAATACTTTTGTAAGAATAAGACAATAGATTTTGTGGAAGAAAAGTTTTATTTTCCATCGATGACAAGATATGTGGCAAGATATGTTTTATTATATAGGATATTCCAAGTGGATAAATTCCATGCACCAAATAATAGGTTATATTAACCATTACCAGTATCGAGACGATAATGGACAAATTTTGGTATGGAATTTGTATTCGTTCTACCAAACATATGGAGAGGTAATTATTCAATTCTATTTTGTAGATAGATTTTTAAGGATGATTCAATTGAACTCATATAATCTAAATAATAATTCTACTAAAGTAAAAGATCTATTTTTTAAATATCTGAGATTTCATGTTATTCAAAAATTCATTATTTTAGATAGGGATAAAAAATTTGTAATTCAGTTTTTTAGGAATCTATGGATGAAATTGGGAACTAAAATATAGATTAATAGTGTATATAACCTAAAAATAGATGTAAAAAATTAATTATTAAATATGATGTTGAGAAATTTCCTAAGATGCACTATTGGTGAAAAACCCTAGCAATGGGACTTAGTTGTACCACAAGCTAAGTTTACATATAAAAACTTCATGAAAAACCAAACAGGGAAATAACCACTTCAAATTAGATATAAAATAAATACAATGGGTATTTTATATTTTTAATAGTTACTAATTATAGAATAAGTTAGTGATGATACAGAATAATTTACAAATTACATCTAATCATTGCAATGAGAAGTAAGAAAAAAGCTAAAATAAAAAAATGACATGTATAAGGAGATATAATATGTACTAAGAAGATGAACGATATTTTAATAAGAATATTTTGTGATGGTATATATATATATGAAATTCCCCAAGGATCATATAACAGGATAACTTACAAGAAAATTGGTCTATATAAAATTGTGAATAATATTTATGGTAATGTTTATGAGGTACATTTCCATATATATATATATATATATATAACAGGATAAATTACAATAAAATTGGTCTATATAAAATTGTGAATCAAATTAATGGTAATGTTTATGAGGTGCATTTCCATATATATATATATATATATATATATATATATATATATATATATATATATATATATATATATATATATATATATATATATATATATATATATATATATATATATATATATATATATATATATAACTCTTCATATTTATATGAATTTAACTAGTAATATGATCTAGGGTATGAAGTTGAATAAATGGACTTGAATCCATAAGTACCAAGGAAGTTGAAATAAAATAAAGTGTGTGTTTTTTATAAGAATATAGTGAACATGACACAAGACAACTATAATATGTATGTGGTACAATGAAAAGGACTAAAACAAAAAGACAACACTTTAATTTATGAATTGGATTTGAATGAGTCTTTTTTATAAAATGGTATGAATATAATCACGGATAATTCTCAGGGGCTGATTTATTTTCAACAAGATGATAGTGATGTGGAAATCAATGTTTTGAAGGTCATAACTTTTAATCAGGGAATTTGTTTGAGTTTTAATTTTTTAAACAAATTTATCATAAAGTTGAATGCATCCATATATATATTTAGTCAATTATGGAAAATTTTAAATATCATTTAAGTGTCTAAAATTATATTTTGGTATTTTTTATTAGGAATTTTAGACATTATATATCTCTAAAATCAAACATGAAATTGAGTTGACATTTTTGAAGTAGGGTATTTTAGTTGAGTATGGGATATGTGGATAGTTTTATGTTAATCTAAGATATAATGTAAAAATTACTAAAAATAGCATCTATCAAACTTGCATCTAAAAGTTACTAAAAATAGAATATACATAAAATATTAGGGTCAATTAACTCTAAGTAATATTTTATTTATTTATGTTTTTTAATTTTTCATGTCAAGTTCAATTTTAATTTATGATTTATTAAAATAATTGTACATAATGATTGAATTTATTCACAAAGAATCAACAAACATTAGTGTTCAAAAAATTCTAAGAAAATTGTGCCTATTGAAAGTTACTTTGCTAGTTTCTAGTTTCATCATCAAAACAATATAATTTATTAAAAAATTAAAATAGAGTGCAAAAATTTATGATTTATTCTTAATTGTATTGATAAAAATGAATTGATTTAAAAATATAATCATATTTCACTAAAATAATTACATTTGGTCGACTTATATTTGATCTTCCTAACCTCTGCTATATTTTTTTCTTTCCATCATATTTTGTAAATTTCATTATTTAACTTGAGAAAAATGGGTAGCATTTAACGAAATATTGTCCACTATTATTTGTCATGATACAAATACCAGATTTTTAATTAGTTTTATGACTTCAAGATCATATAGATTTTATATTTAATGCAACATTGGTAATTTCTTATCCTATTCATATAATATTCCATGGGTTGGCCTTGGCAACAAGAAGCCACACTATAATGTTTAGTATGAAAAACCTAGGGCATTTTCAATCATTACCAATGTAATTTTTTGGCTATCATGTGTGCAACCTAAGAAATTGTAGATGTTTACATATATATTTTATCACCTTACCTATTTAGGACATGACTTGAATTTTTATGTCCACTTTATCTTGAATTGCTTAACGAAGATAATTATTGTATGCCAAAAATTAAAAAACAAAAAAATTAATATCATCATTAAAAAATAAGTTGTATATTTTCAAATAAATGAAATTATAATAAAACTTTTAAATTACAAGTTCGATGAAAAAATTACATTAGAAAAATTAAATATTAATTTACTATAAAAAAGAATCTTACAAAAATCAAGATACGTTATAACTCTTAAAAAATACTAAATACATAGGGTATAAAGTACAAATGAAAAAGTAACATTAAATATGAAAACATTATAGTAACCATAAATTGTTTAACAATATACTAAAAAATAAAAATTATGTTTTCCTTGAATTATAGTTTTTATGATTATATTTCAATTTTCATTTCAATATTATGATTACTTACTATTTTAAAGAAATAAAATAAAACTTGTTGAAAATAAATTAAATGAGAACAAAATATGAAATTATATTTTTCTGAAAACTAAGAATAGAAGAGAAAATTATTGCAATAATAAATAAATATTGTCCGCTTTTAGAGATTGTACATACATAAAAATTATAAATTTAAAATAGATAATTAGATTTTATGAAAATGAGAAGTTAAAAAAACTATATTATGGTTTCCCAAGATCACCTTTCCTGTCCTTGTGTACTTTCTTTCAATCTTTGCATAATGCATCTATTGGATTTTTAAGGGTTCCTTTACATTTATTACACTTGGTTATATATCTTATGAGTAGGATATAATTATATAATCAATTCTCCACTCTAAATTTTAATTGTTTTTTCTATAAAAAAGAGAAATAATTCCCAATAAATGTCATAAGTTTGTCTTGAAGGATGTTGATGAGTAACTCCCTCTTTCCTTCCTTCTCAGCTATAAGTATGTTTTGATAGTGATGCTATTATTAATTAATGCAAGTGGTATGAAACATTTCCCTTATTTCTTATTTTATTGGTTGATTCCCTTTGGAAGAGTATATATTAGACTGGTTTCACCACCACTAGGATCCCGTAGGGATCCATATGGTCAGCATCAGAAATATTATCAAAGGGTTTTTCCTCTTTACATTCAAATAAATATCTAAAGTCTATGCCCTCCTTAACAAATAAAATTAATAGTTTGATAAAAACACTCTCCTTATTTTATCCAAATGGAATAGTAATTTTAAGGCCATGGACGAAGAATCCCTTTCAGTCCCTATTTGGGAAGATCTTCTTAGCTTATTGGTGTACCTATGGACCTTTATAGATCAAATTATTGAACCAATTGGATGCATTATTTGACAAGATCATATGAAGTGGTTCTCATCCCGTTAAAAAAATGTGTTTGTGTTAAGCTAGATATTTATAAATACATGAAGAAATTAATCAATATCAAAGTATAGTATTCATATTAGTCACAAAAAAAAATATACTTCACCTTACTTAACACTTTATTTCATTGTCAAGAAGATAACCATTATTTCAATTATTTCCCCCTTATGGGAAATTCAAAACCTTCCTTTGGCCCTCCAAAACTCTTGAAGCCTAAGGTGGTAGACAAAAGGGATAGTTAGACCATGGTTTAATCCCAAAATCCTCAACTAGGGCTGAAACCTTCCTCCTTGACTACTTCCTCTCCAATAGATAATTATTCATAGTAGATACCTAATCCACTTCACCATGTTTTTCTATTCCCCCATGCCTTAAAGAGAAATTTTCAATTAGTTACCAATATTAGTATGTTCTTACCACTGTGATACCCTCAATTAATGTATTAGTATCAAGGCTATAGTGTCACCCACCCCATAGTGGTGGTAACTCTACCCAAGACAATCATGTGGATAAAAACCACTCTATTATGCTAAGAGGTTTTTCTAACCCAAACCCATGCAATAATGTTTTTGTTCTATTAGATATTGTAGATGGATAATGGGAATTGCAAATTGACGATGTTTCCCAATGAAATTTTATCATTCAATGTTCAAGGTCTTACAAAGTAATCTAAAAAATACTATATATGCATCTCTTGTCAAGTAATATATCTCTAGATTTTATGTCTATAATAGGTTAAATTTATGTATTTTATTTTAAAAACATATCTACATTATATTTGTCATGATACCACCCATTTTTACACATTGCATGAAGATGAGTGTGATGGTACCATCATATTCATTTATCCTAGGTTCTCTCAATTCATCATTACCATCGGAGAGGACATGTCACACAAGGATGTTTAGCTAAATTTAGACATTGATGGCCATTTTCTTACCATTTTTAAACAATTACACACTTAATTATGGTCCTAGAAGATCTTTGCTTTGGCATTCATTGGCTAACAATTTCATTTCTACAACATGCCTATTTTGTTAGGATTTTAATATGGTCAATAATTTAATATGGTTGAGAGTTCCAAGGATAAATTTATGCCTTGTCTATGTGGTGGTGCATCAGATATCTAAAGCATGGTAATATTATAATAATAATTATGGTCTTATCAACCCTCTCCTTTGATAACATTCATGTAATAACATGTCTTGGTTTACATGGTCTAATTTCCATGCTTTGGATCACCATGTGCTAATAAGGTTTCACCATTATATGTTGTCAGTACTAAATATTTTTTATTTATTCAAAATTAATGCCTATTCCATTAATATCCATTCCAAATATTTTATCTGATCATATTCATATATGTTGCATAGAGGAATGGATCATAAGGAAATAAAAGGTGCCACATAATCAGTTCATTATCAATACCTCTTTTATAGGCCATGCTAACATAATTCTTATGATTTCCTTAATATAGATCTTGCCCCATCATTTTCCTTATGCTACTAACTAGATTGAATGGTCAAATGAGGCTATTTTGTGCACCACCACCTTCCTAAACCAATATGGAAAATAACTTTCACAAGTCAAGAAAAAAAGTGAGAATGGTACACTTAATGAATTTCAAATAGAATCCACCTTCCTTGATCTCATTTATTTTTAAACTACTTTTCTAAATCTTACTACCTTTCTAAAACATCATATTAATATGGTGAATAGCCACGCTATCAGATGGGAACAATTACACACTTGATTACACTAGTTAAAATTTGGAGATAAATATTCCAATGAATTTTTCAAATCCCTCAGATCCAAATAGTCTCGTAATTAGATCAATGCCATGAATTCAACCAAATATAGTTTCACCTCCTTTTTAAACATCTCTTTATCCTTCACAAACAACTATAAGGTAGTGATCTAAGCATAAGATATTTTGATAGAAAGAGATAACGGTTTTCAATAATGCCTTGATATTGCTCCTTACAAGGTTTAATTACCTAAACAATGGCTATGTCACTCTACCTTGATCCTTAAGAAACTCACAATGTATCTCTGATACATGAGTAATTATAAATCCCCATGCATCAGTAACTTTTTCTATGAATTTTATAAATCCACAGGGGAGTTTTTGGGCCCACTCTATTCCAAGTGTATAAGGAAGCCCTGTAAAACTAATCTTTGGGAGCTTTAATAAATTAAGCTAATATTTATTTCATTTCCAAATTAGATAATCCAAAGATTCTTACCAACTAGAGAGCTCTTAACTTATTGAATATTTAGTATCAAATCCTCACCAAATCTCTAGCTAATCAAATTCATTTTATTCTTCATTCCATTATTGTACATCAATAAACTAGTTTCATTAGAGGGTTATACTTTTTAGACAATGTTATTCCATCCAATCAGGCATGTAATGCACAAAAATGTGTCATTAGAGAACCACTTTTATCAATCTTAATTTTACAAATCCTATGATAGAATTGAATGGGATTTATTAAATCCATTTTAAAAGATCTATGTTTCAGCCAATCTTTCAATTTGGTAGTCTAAATTTTTCTTTTAGAT